>JAZKJV010008479.1:0-341425 GCA_037367405.1 Ottelia alismoides | reverse complement strand
TTATTTCAAAAGCATGTAACAAAAAAGACAAGCGAGTACAGTTCACTTTACCAATAGACAGTGACAATCTTTGTACTCTCTTAAGATGTGTTGTGTTGCATCCATGATGCACAACATGGATTGTTTACGACAAGCATATTGAGGGCACAACATGAGGTTAGCTATGAAATGTTGTTGGAAGTATTGAAAGAGGAGTCAGAATGCAAAAGAAGAGGTGCTAGAGAGATATAAGCGAAAATAGTGAGGTTCTTGTCAGCATCGTTGAAGTTGGAAATAGGTAGGGAGATGGTGGGGTCGAGGTTGAAGTTGGAAATAAAGATAGGGATGTTGGTACTTGGTAGCAAGGAGCATGTATGGTGACCTGCTATATATCCATCACATGTTGCTCTATAGCAAATAGGAAGCAGTGAACTTACAAGAGAGGCTAAAGGGAACATCAGCTCTTATAATGTCGTCTATGTCTACCAAATGTACTAGAAACATTTCAAGAAAAGTAGGCGTATGACATACGGAAAGCTTACATCCTTCTTTATCTTTAAAGATGGAATGTCCTAACCAACCAACAACTATTTCATCTTCATTGTCCATTGATACTGCTATGAATAATCCCCCCTTTTGTTGGAGTATTACTGACTAAGCATAAAGCTAATTTTCGAGAATTTTAGACCAAACTTCTAATAAACTTGGATTTTTGGCTAACCCATCACCAACTCTTCGATATATTTCTTGTTGTGCAACAAGTGATCTGTTATCATGTCTAGGACAATAGTAGGTTGTCTAAAACAAGTCTTGTATTCATTTTTTACACTTATAAATGGGCATGCTATTTGTTTTATCCTTGGTGGCATGAGTGTGCACCACTTCCACTTAGTATCGTAGAAAATAATCCACTTCATATCTGAAGAACGTAACACATTCGAAGAGAACACATTACAGAGAAGTAAGGGATGCAACCTTCATGTGCCCTATATTAACTCCTCTCATCTGTATGTGCATGATAAGAAGATCTTAGATGATTTCCTCTTCATTCGGTGATTCTTCGTTCATACTAGAGCAAAGGAGATGTTACAAGGTGAAGTAACGAGATTTATTTTGGAGAAGAGTAGTTGATTTGATTCCCTATTTCAGTAAAATCTTTATCTTCACCTTTTATCTTGCTTGATGATGTTTATTTGATTGATATACCTCAAAGAAGGGTTTAGATTTTTGTGACCCTTTATTATTTGATAGTGGAGCAGTTTTGGGTTGTATTTATCACATAATTTTTCCCCATTACTTTGGTGGTTTTCACATTAAAATCTTGGTCTGATTTGTGGTTGTTGTTTGTGATTAAAACTATTTACTCATGTGTTTATGGGAGTTATTTGCCTTTGTTATATGTCAGATTCTCTATTCCATGTCTCTGCAAATGGTTTTATTTATTCCCAATAATATGCTAATAATTACAATATAATGTCTAATCCAATAAGGGGTATGAGGAGTGTGGAGTTAGCGGGGATGGCACCAAATGAGATTTGCAGCGATGATGGCGGTGTTCTTGTTACATCTTCAATGGTTGAGAGAGTGAAGGGGGGTGGATCGACCCAAGCACCTTCATGTAATTTATAGATGAAGGAAGTGCAGTGGAAGCATGGGTCTGATACAAGCACGAAGGAAAGTCAAGGAGTTGACTGTAGTTCTGTAATTTCCATATTACATCCAAAGAGCGGGATGAATCCCAATACTGCAATAAACCGATGCACTGATAGTGTGACTATCTAGACTATCTTGGATCCTTAGAGAAGTACACAGATAATGCATCAAAATAACCTATATCTACATATTATCATTGAAATTGACATGCTTATTGGATAAGATCAATGTCTAATAATTGTATCTCATTATATCTGCAATTGTTGCATATAATTAGAAATTTCGATCTTAACGTCTAATAGTCATCTATGGAATAGATGCAATTGTTCTTACAATCTCCAATGGATAGATAGACTTCATATTTTCAGTGGGAGAATCCTTAGTCTTAGAGAATGTCTCTATGACCTACATATTATAATACATTCATTGTTTATGTCTAAATGTTAGAAATGCACATGTATTTTGGAATAGATCTATCATAAAGAGTTATGATAGATATATTTCATATAGTAATCTGACATCTAGAGGACTCTACTAAATTAAAAAATTAATGAATGAGTTATTACCATTTCCAATACTGAAAGTTAAACCTTAAAAAATCAACAGGAGGACTATGATCATTAGACAATGACCTGGCATCAAACCTTGGACATGCGTGTATTGATGTGATCAACAGACTGGTAAGAGATAAACTTTAGGTTGTCTGAAATTTCAAATCTTATATACTTTTGAATATTATACTCGAAGTAAAATTTCCAATACACCCTTCTCTAAGAATGGTTTAAGATGACAAGGTATTCAAGATCACATATATATTGATGAATGTGAATCATCTGTATCATAATAAACATTGATAATATGTGATATCATTCTATGATTATTTGTGACATGAGATTTCTTCCCTTCACCTTAGAAAGCTTTGAAATGTTCAGAGATTTCCATAATTTTGGTTTAGAACCAAAGTTTGAAGGAAGATAAAATGAATTTGATCTAACCTAGGTAGCAAGTACCTATTAGATGAATTAAACGAATACCTTATGGAGATTGGAATATCATTCCTATCTCACTCATACTGATACACCAAAACTCAATAGAGTTTTAGGGAGATATAATTGATCATGTGTGACATGATTTGATCAATGATGAATCTTAGCATAGTTACCTCTTAGTTTCCATATATGTGTGTATGTGTATAGTAGAGACTACATTATATATCATTAATAAGATTCCATGTGGATTTAAACCTGAAGAACCTCATAATCGATGGTTTAGAACCTAGCCTAGTGTTGGACACTTGAGGATTTAGGGTTTCTTGGTCCATGACCATGTCATGGATGCAAATAAGTTGGAACCTAGCATAAGTGAGTGCTACTTTATTAGGAAAATAAAGGATGGTATTGGATACCTACTTTGTGACCTTGAGATTCTTAAAAGATTCATCTCTGAGGATATGATTCTTAGAGGATGACTGTATGAAATGAAGTGAAGAAACTCATTTAATCTTGATAAGATAATGAGGCTCTTGAAATCGGAAACTAAAAGGATAATTAAGGATGAAACACTAATACCTCTTCAAATGAGTTTAAGGATGGATTTCATGTGTCATTTAAGTTTGACAATGATCTTACTTCATGTGATGAAGTTTTTGAAGATCATGACATGGAATGATGGATGTTAGCAGTAAAGTCTAAAATAGACTTCATATACAAGTATTGTATATGGAACCTCAAGAATCACCTATATGGGTAAGACCCATTAAGGTGTAAATGGATCGTCAAGAGAAAGTGAGAACTTGTTGAGAAGGTAGAGACCTTCAAAGAACGGCTTGTTGATGAATCCACATTTCATCATCTTTATTCTATCATTTTGGCACTAAAAACCCTAGTAAATACCTGTAAATACCCTTAAATAGAGCATATTAGCATCCATGCATGTGCATTCAGATAGTGTCTAAAATACTATAATTAAGGCCAAAATTATAGAATAAATAAAGAAAAGAAAAAGAATAAAATATTGTAAATATTTTATGACTCAAAACCCTCGAGACCTAGGCATCGTGATGAATAGGTCGACAAGGAATAAAGTAGGGGGAGATAAGGTCAGAAATACAGATAAAATACATATACACTTTATTCATTCTTTATTCATTTTGGGATCTATTTTTGGTTCCACTTTTTATACATAAAATAAAGAAAAATTTGTACATGAAAATTGTAGATAATTTTATAAAGAAAAATACAAAATTGATTTCACAGAAAAATAACGTACAGATAAAAAGTTATGATCTGAATAAGAATCCAGAATCCCAACTTCCCAGACCCGTATCTCACAACTGACAACTCCAAATGTAGCAAACTCACCTTTAATTGTATATAGAAGAAAATAATCTATCCAATGGTGGTGGTTTCGCATTTGGCGGAGCTACGGTTTGAAAGTTGAGTTTTGGACCTCCGTTGTATAGCTATACTGAATAAAATATTCAATTTATTATTTATTATTTATTATTTATTTATTTTTATAATGTTGTAAATATTACTTATAATAATAATGTACATTAAAATAAGAATAAAAACCTAAAATAAAATACTTAAAAATAAAATACATAGATACATTACCTATACAAACCTATATAACATACTCTTGTATTTTATTAAATATACAAAATAAATCATAAAATTAAAATAAAAATATATTTGTGTAGATAAAAGTATTTTATAATTTTATAAAATCATAAATAAAAATAATAACATTAAAAATACCTAAATAAAAATAGAATACTTAAATATATAGATATATATATATATATATATTATAACGGGCATAAATGCAAACTTGTAAAAATACGTCTCATAAAAACAAATAAAAATCACCATAAATTAATTCATAAAATAATAAACATTTTTCATTTTATAATTAAAAATCAATAAAATCGTTTGCTATTTTAAATTGATTTTAGAAATCTTTTTCTCCAGGTTTTTCCTGGTTGGTCCCACGTGGACCAACCAGGGGGCTAGGAGAGTTGACCTCGGTCAACTCTCTGCCCAACACCTGGGCTGTGTCAGAGCTGCGTTTGACCTCATTTTCAACCTTTTTTCGAGGCGAATCCTTTCATCCTCTCGTGAATCGACCTTCACGACTTTTGTAGCCCCTTCATAGAGCTTTCACGACCTTGGATCATTTCGGGCATTGGACCACTGCTGCTCCAGATACACCTCGGTCAAGGGAGCCCTCCGTCAACCCCTTAAAACCAAACCTTGAATCCCATTTTGAATTTTGAACCGCGATATACCGAGTTTTCATCCACCTTAGGATCGGGTTGGAACCCTGTTGGTGACAGCATCGGGTTTCCGCCGCCCAAGCGGAGGAAGAGCACCATTTCAGGCGCATGTTCCAACCTCCGGCGACCGCCGTCGAGGTACCCCATTCCCTCGCCTTGTCTGGGCTTGAGGCCGTGCTATTCCTTAGTTTTTACTCGTCATTTCGTTCCTCGCATTCCCTGCTTCGTTTTCCCCCGAATTTCCATCTCATTCGCGCGTCGATTCGCTAAATCGACAGTCGCCGGAGACATCTCCGGGCACCGCTATTCTTCGCGCCGTCGCAGCACACCGCCACTCCATTGCGCCACGTGATCGGGGCAATTTGCCCCCGGTCATATCACCATTTTTTTGTGCAGGTCCAGGAGCTCGAAGTTCGCCTGGAGGGCGAGTTTTGGAGGCACCGGAACCACCTGGAGCTACTTCCTCGACCCTGTCGGCGGGAGGGAGCTCCGGTGGATGACGGGCCATTTTGTCGCCGCCAGCCAGTAGAGGACCACCGCAGGAGATCCAGGGCCCATTTTGGAGCAGCTAAGGACGCCTGGGAGGAGCAGCAAGGCTGGAGGAACTTCGCCCCGGCGAAGTTCTTCTGTGTTCTTCGTCCGCTACTCTCCGCCGTCGGATTGTGAGGGCGTCCCAGATCCTCGCACTGCCGTTCGATCCAGCGCGCG
Organism: Ottelia alismoides; assembly: GCA_037367405.1. NCBI lineage: Eukaryota > Viridiplantae > Streptophyta > Magnoliopsida > Alismatales > Hydrocharitaceae > Ottelia > Ottelia alismoides. The sequence goes on along the minus strand of JAZKJV010008479.1, from coordinate 335,808 downwards.
CCACGCCATTCGATCATCATCCGCTTCTGATCGTGGCCGCAGGATCGCGAAGGGTTATCAGTCGTCCACGTTGCGACACGTGGATTGGTGGCTGAGGCCACCACCGTCGGATCGGCTATTTGCGAGGGTAATTTTGCTACATACCCTCGCATATTTTGTATTTATTTCGAGGAACTCAAACTTTAATCTGAAGGCATGAAAGTTTGTAATAATTTTAGATAGGCCCCCCTAGATTTTAGTTATTGCAAGTTAGTCCTTGCCAGGTCACGTGCACAGGGCGCGTGACCTTGGTAGTTTTGCAGGTCAACCCTTGCGATTTTTGGGTATTTAATATTCGATACAAGAACTATTTTGTCTAGTTTAAAATTTTGTGGTCATTTTGCATGTAAGTCCCTAGCTTTTGACTATTTGCATATGAGCCCCTGTCAGGCCTTCCATTTTTGTGTGCTTAATGTATTTATTTGAAGCATCTTTTGGCCTCTAAAAATTCTCAAATTTTGAACTTAAGCTTCTGGACACTTGTATTTCGACGTCCTAATTTTAGTTTTTGATTTTCTTTTGTTTTTATATTTATCAAAAATCAAAAACATGCTTTTTCTTCACTGTCTAGCTTAGAAAATACTAAAAAAATATTAAAATACCTTTAAAAATTCCAAAACAATTACCTAGTGTCTATTTTATCCTATTTTAGTGTCAGTCCAAAAATCACTAAAAATCTCAAAAGAAAAACAATAAAAATTTAAAAACACTTTAAAACTTCAAAAAAATATATAAAATCAAGGAAAACTCCAAAAAATACAAACTCAACTCCTGTTTGTTGCATTTTTCATTAGCTTTATTTGAAAATTATCTTGAAAAATTTTGAATACTGGTTGCTATTTTTAAATCCCATTTTACTAACAGCCAGCATCTATTTCACTGATCTGACTTATTTCAGTAATTAAAAATACCAAAAACACCTTGAAAAATCCCCAAAAATCTCAAAAACACTAAAAAATCCTAAAAATACCAACAACATTTTATTTCTGAATTTTTGGATCTTTTTGCATATTTTTATAAATATTTTATCTTACCTTTCATTACATTGTCTTTAGTTTTCAATATTGAAAATTAATAAAAAAATATATAAAATATAAAATTATAAAAATCAGAAAATTATAAAAAGAAAATACAAAATTAAAAATTAAATTTTAAAAAAAATATATTAAAAATTAAAAACCCACAAAAATTGCTCTATTTGCTTGCTTAGTGTAGACACTTCACATACACACACTTGAGCACAATTTTTGAACTACCCTGCTTGCTCCCTGTGTTCGAACTCTCTGCATACTTGTCACTATACATCATTTGTGCAGAGTTAAAAATAAATTTTAACTCCACATTAGTTCTAAGTTATTGATCTTTATTGTGGGTTAATTGTTGACTTTAATCGAGATTTGTGTGGTTGACACTTCGACTGAGTTCACGCTTTGTGTTGAACTTAAGACCACCTTATTTCGGTTAAATCAAATGGCATCGTTGCCGGGGAGCAACAGCGAGTAGTTTGCATTTTTGTTTGATTGTGTGATTGTTTACCATAGATTTATTTTCCATCTCTTACATTTTTGATATATCTTGTTGAGCTATCTGACCATCTCTTTTCTTGTCTTCTTGCGAGGGACCGCGGAGCAAGGCGGATTGCTTAGGTGATCCGGAGCATCCTTGGGAAGCGGAGCCGGCCTTCTTAGGTCACGCCGGCAGGAGAGAGCAGGAGGAGTGAGAAAGAGTGATCAGTTAGCTTGCAATTTACTTTTGTGAGAGAGTGACCTTTGATAAATTGTAATAATACAGGTATACTTGGACTCTTGGACATTCGGGCCTAATTTCCGGGTGTTTGTTCACCCGGGGGCTCACCGCGGTTTTTATCGTGTTTTACCGCTGTCATTTGCCGATTTTGATTTCATTTTCACTTTCCTTTGTGGATTGAGCTCTTAGATTTAGGCCTGCTTGATCGATTAAATTAGGTCCAAACACATTAACAACCTTTGCATGTACCTATAGCTCGTATTTGGACTTAGTTAAAAATTAAACAGTTAGCCCCCTTTCTTAGATCCGCCGCGCCGCGAGCCCTCTCCGTTAAGCGCTACTCCTGAACTCGATGTGTCGAGAAGAGGAGGGGAGGGTCTAGACCGGACTTTTAGGATCGACGATAGGTGGTTGACTTGTGGTTCTTCACGCTGGCAGTTGCCTATCTAAGGACGATTTCCACATTGCATATCGGCATATAGACTAGGTTTATAAAAATCTGCTTTGCATCCCGCATGGAGAGAGCTGGGATTCGCTGTAAGTCTTCTTACTTTGCATTCATCATCTAGGCACAAAGGTGAGATTTCCATCTTTGTGTCGACTTGCACGGCTTTTCCGACTCTATTCTCCCTCTGTTTTTGGACAAAGTAGGATGAAGAAAAAAAATCGTTAGGCGCTTGTTTGAATCTACTCAAAAGAAGCGATAACACCAAAAAAAATTAAAAAAAGGGACTGCTAAGAAAACCTTGACCAAAAATAAAATCGGTAATTGGATTCATTGCTTGGGGAGAGTAACACCCTCACTTGTATTCAGGTTGCATGGGAAGGTCTCCTTCCAAGTGAGGTGAGCGCTTCGTAAGGATTAGAGCCAAAAACCCAGCTTGTGGCTGCCTTGTGTATCGCCTGGATTTCCGAAGTATTGGCGCTACTATCGTACGTAGTCGAGTAGGGCTTGGTCGCCATTGGTGACTCACTATTGTGTGAGCATCGACCTTGTCCGAAGTATCGAGCCTAGGCCACGCCTTCACGGGGGTTCTGTCTCACCGGCTGCATCCGAGTAGGCTCTTGCACGCTCACGGGTGATTCCGTTGCAAGCGAGTTCCGAAGTATCGGTTTCGCCTATCGGCTTCCTCTCTTATTCTTTGGCTGAGTAGGGATCCAAGAAGGGTTACAAGGACCCCAAAAAGTGCAAGCTACAGGTTACACAAGAGGAGGACAAGTACGGGATACTCTTCCGGCAGTACTCTCTCTCCTTTAGGCGTAGCGTTCTAAGGACTCGTGAAAAGATAACTTCCAGAATCAAGATAAAATTGACAAGATAAAAGCCGAACCTTCACGGCTTCACAAGTTGAGTTGGTGAACTTATCCCTGATTGGTGTTTGATTGCTAGATTTGTTAAGGTCAAGATAAAAAACACAGCACAATTGTGCGCAATTTTGCTTCTCATTTCTTCCTTCTTCTTCTCGCATTTTCCCTGCTCTTCCCGAATAATCAAGATGATGGGACGGAGATCTCTTAGGCCGACTCTGTCGGCACCGCTATCCAGCACTCCTCCTCATTCATCTAGGAATACCTCGGAGAGTCCGCTCTCTGAGCCTGAGTTCACATCCACCCTGTTCCTCCTCGACCACCCTTCCCATTCTCCTTCTCTCAGTCCAATTGTTTCATAATTCAGTGCATCACAGAGTTCAGCTCATTCAACAACACCTGAGATGGCCTCTTTTGCTTTTTCAGAAAATCCAGTAATGGCAGACAGAGGCGAGCACCCAGATGACCATGATCACCCTCCATTCATAATTGATCATGTGGCCATCAACAACTCCTTGTTAGCGTCCCTGGAGACCATGCAGAGACAGATCCGTGACCAGGGAACATTCATGGGTGATCTGATGAGAGAGATAGCACAGATGAGAGAGAACCGACCTGGGGGCGGTGGCGGTGGAGGAGGAGGAGGACCTGATGCAGGAGGAGGCGATCCAGATGCTGAGAGACCGCCGCAGACCATTATGAGGGAATTGCATAACCCAGCTGCATCCCTCACGCACCGCTGGATCAGACTCCCGCCCATTCACGGAGATTTCGAGCTTCGGCCCCACACTATCCAGCTTCTACCCAAGTTCCATGGGTTGTCGACCGAAGAGCCGCACCTCCACCTCCAGGAATTCGAGATGATTTGCAGCACTATCCATGATCGGTTGATGACCGAGGACACAATCAAGATGATTGCCTTTCCATTCTCTTTGGTTGATAGAGCCGCATATTGGCTCAAGCATCTTGGGCAATTCGTCGACACTTGGGCAGATCTCCGGACCGCGTACCTGAAGAAATACTATCCTCTCGGCCGGACCAACGCAGCTCGAGCCATGATCAGTAACTTCATCATGATCCCAAATGAACAGTTCCATGAAGCCTGGGATCGATTCAGAGAGCTCATCGACCGGTGTCCACATCATGACATCTCCAAGCCCAATCTAGTGCAAAGTTTCTTCTGTGGGCTGACACCGGAGCTGCAGGGGCTAGTGAACGCCTCTTGCGGTGGGTCTTATTTCTCCAAGGGAGAAGACGACGTCTGGGCCATCTACAAAGGCATGGCAGAAAACTCTACTGTGATGGCCCAAGCCCAAGTCTACACTCAGCAGAAGCCCCCGCAAGGGGCGGGATCATTTCAGAGGATCTCCCGCATCGAAGCCTGTCCCAACACAGTGTCAGTTGCCGCAGCCCAAGCTGAATCAGCCGCAGGCGACATGGGCATCATTAGTGAGAAGCTGGACCGCCTCGAGATCCTCGAGAAGAAACAGATGCAAGGCATGGCCCAGATGGACCAGATTGCCAAGACCATGAGTGATCTGAAGATGCAGATCTTGTGCATTCAGGAGGCACAAACTCAATCACAACAACCTCCCAGATCACGTGCTGATCCGAGTAGCAGCAATTCCAACCAGGCATCTACCTCATACCGCTAGGTGAATCACATTCAGGCAGAGCCGGTTCCCTTGCTGCAGTACTATCCATCTCAACCGCCATCTACGGATACGCAGATGGTGGTCTATCAGCCGGAGCAGCCGCTAGCCGTTCTTCCTCCACCCTCCTTCGAGCAGGAACCATTGATGGAAGTCAATGGGATTTGGTACGACCGGTACCCTCAGCCCGGGATTCGTCGGGATCACCCCGGATTCCGTTGGGGCAACGGTGGATCCTCCTCCCAGCAGCAGAATCCTGCCCAAGGACAGCAGAACAGCCAGCCACAGCAGCAACACCAGCAGCCCCGGTATGCCCATCAACAGCAATATCAGAGTGGTCCTCGTCCCGCCTATCAGGGACAACAGTGGAGGCAGCGACAGCAGCCTCAGCACTCTTATCACCATCCTTCCCCTCAATATCAGCCACAACAGCAACAGTAGCCCCATTTCCAGCAGGGACAACCATCCGGTTCTCAGGTTCCCGCTTTTGAGAACCCAGCTCTCGATGATCTTGCCCGCTTGCTCTCCGAACAACGAGCATCCTTCAGGCAAGAAATGGATGAATTCCGGCAGGATATGAGGGAGATTATAAAAGGAAAAGCCGCTATACCCGCTCAGATTGAACCTAACCCGAACAATCTGAAAAGAAAGTCTGAGCAGGTAGAGTTTACAGAGGATACCTATCCTAGTGACTATTTGAGCGATATGTCATATTCTTTCTATGATGCTGATTTTGTGACTACTAGGAGCGGTAGGATGCCTGCCGGCGGTGCCTCTTCTGAGCGACAACCAGAGGCAGGATCAGGAGCGCTAGAGGAGCAGAGGAGCGGTGCTGATGCCGCTCATGATGATGTTGACGGTGGTGCTGATGCCACCCATGATGAAGTCCAGGACGACGGTGATGATGCCGTCGTGATACCAGTTGCAGACGGTGGTGCTGATGCCACCATTTTGGATGATGAACCAGAGCGCGGTGCTGATGCCGCGAAGACCGGTGCTAGTGGTGGTGCTGAGGCCACCACATCCACTTTTGTTGAGCCACCATCTGTGATGTTGCCACATTTTGTACCCAAGGACTGTGGGAACAATAAGAAAAACAAAAAGATGAATAAAGGAATGGTTTCTGTTCAAATTGCGGATCCATATGTGGTGAATGATGATTATTGTATGGATTCTCCTTCTTCACAGGCACAGGGACCAAGTCCTAGTCCTCCATCTGAGGAGGCCACTACCATCCCCTTCCCTGAGGCGCTCCGCCGTGCGAAGGGGAATAAAAAAGAAAATCCTAAAAAAGATCAGCAGGTAGAGTTCGGTAACCAAATGATTGATAGATTTCACATTCAGCTGACTCTACGAGAAGCATTTGAGCATATCCCCTTCTTCAAAAAGAACTTGAAAGAGACAACTACTGTCCGAAGGAAGAAGAGGCACAGAGATCAAATCCATAGGCTCACTCATGACACTTGCTGCGCCATTCAGAACACATTGCCAGCCAAGCGACCCGATACAGGAGCTTCCTATGTCAAATGCAAGATCCAGGAGCAGCGGTTCGATCGTACTCTATTAGACAGCGGGTCTTCGATCAACCTCCTTCCGGCAGCCTTACTCAAGCGATTCGAGTTTGGCCCTCTTCTTCGAAGTAGAACAGTCCTTCAGTTTGCTGACAGGTCGATTAAGAGGCCGAAGGGGTTGTTGAAGGACGTGGTTGTTACCATTCAGGGCCTGAAATTCCCCGTGGATTTTGTTGTATTGGACATGGAGATCCCTGAGTCGGTAACCGATGCCCCCATCATACTTGAACGCCCATTCTTGGCCACTGCCAAGGCGGTATCCGACCATGACAGTGGGACGGTATGTTTTCGCGTAGAGGGCGAAAGCATACAAATAGATACGATCGACCAGACCAGAGCCAGAGAGTTGGCATGCTCAGAGCAATCCAGCGAAGCCGAGCAGATGACAGAAGAGGAGCTAGACATCCACCAGGTTTGTGATTTCGAGATGACTGATGATGAATCCAACTGGAAAGATCTCGTAGCACCGACCCTCGCCTTGCCCACAGATTCACTATATCTCAAGCTCATGGCAATCGAGATCCGGGAGAGCACATCCCTGGATAAGGATACACATGAGGCTGACAGTGTTATGACGAGTGGTGCTGATGATTTCCACTCTTGCTCATCTTCTTCTAATCCCTCGGATTCAGACATTGACTGGGATGATTTCAATGATTATTTACCTTGTCTGATTCCTTCCGAGCCGACAACCATGACAGAGTGTCAGCCAGTGCAGTTTATAGATGATTCAGCAGGCCGCCCTTCGTCAGAAATTCATGCAGAGCGAGAGTTCTCCCATGCAGACCTGGTAGCATTTACACAGACATATCAGAAGCCAGATCTGCCCCCTCCCAGTTGTCCAGAACGGAAACCTCTGCCGCAGTCGATGACATACAAATTCCTTACGGGTGAGCCAGAAATGTACCCAGTCATTATCTCAGCAGATTTGATTGGAGAACAAGAATCTCGTCTGATGGAGGTTCTTGAAAGAAACCGCAAGGCAATCGGTTGGAGTATAGCTGATCTCCAGGGGCTGAGCCCAAATCCTTGCTCTCACCACATCTATCTTGAGGATAACGCTAAGCCGTCGCGTGAGTTCCATCGACGGCTGAACCCGAATCTTCGAGACGTAGTCATGAAAGAAATTTCAAGGTGGTGGAGCGCCGATTTCATCTATCCCATCTCCGACTCCAAATGGGTAAGTCCGCTACATGTGGTACCCAAGAAGACGGGTATCACTACAGTTGTCAATGAGTCTGGAGAGGAGATCTCTACCAGAGTGCCCACTTCTTGGAGGGTCTGTGTGGACTACAGACGATTGAATGAGGCCACCAAGAAGGATCACTTCCCGCTACCATTCATTGATCAGGTTATCGAGCGGTTAGCTGGGAAGAGTCATTATTGTTTCCTTAACGGGTACTCTGGATATAATGAAGTGGCCATTGCGCCCGAAGACCAGGAGAAAACGACATTCACCTGTCCGTTTGGGACGTATGCGTTCAGACGGAGGCCCTTTGGTCTATGTAACGCTCCGGCGACATTCCAAAGGTGCATGTTGTCCATCTTTTCGGACATGGTGGGTGACTGTTTATAGGTCTTCATGGATGACTTCTCGGTCTATGGCGATGGGTTCGACGCTTGTCTTGATTGCCTAGACCATGTGCTAAAGCGCTGCATTGAGGTCAATCTTGTCTTATCCTGGGAGAAGAGTCATTTCATGATGACTCAAGGGACGGTCCTTGGTCATATCGTCTCCAACAGGGGCATGGAGGTCGATCCGACCAAGGTGGATATCATCAGAAAACTCAATCCACCGTCTAACTTGCGTCAGTTACGGTCTTTTCTGGGGCATGTCGGTTTCTACCGACAGTTCATTCAGGACTTCAGTCGAATTGCCCGACCGCTCACTGACTTGCTGACAAAAGACACCGAGTTTATTGTCAATGATAAGTGTCTTGAATCTTTTGAAACTCTCAAAAATATGGTTGTTTCAGCTCATGTCCTTCAGCCACCCGATTGGTCTCTCCCATTCGAGATCATGACGGATGCTTCCGATTTTGTCGTTGGGGCTGTGCTCGGACAGAGGAGGGATGGTTTGCCTTTTGCCATTCACTACGCCAGCCGGACCTTGGATGCCGCTCAGCGGAATTACACGGTGACTGAGAAAGAGATGCTGGCCGTAGTCTTCGCTCTTGATAAGTACCGATCTTACATTCTCGGATCTAGAGTAACCATCTACACTGATCACACCGCCATCCGGTACCTAATGTCTAAGAAGGATGTCAAAGCACGTCTCACCAGATGGATCCTTCTACTCCAGGAATTTGATATTGAGATTAAGGACAAGCCTGGAGTCAAGAATGTGGTGGCAGATCATCTCTCCAGATTGAAGAATCTTGAGGAATCTGAGCCCAGTGCACCTATCACAGAGACATTTTCAGATGAGGCGATCCTGGCTATCACCTCGCTCCTGTGGTATGCTGACATTGTGAACTATCTTGTAGCCAAGACGGTTCCACAAGGTTGGCCCAGGCAGAAACTCGAGACCTTCCTGACGAAGGCCAAGTTTTACCATTGGGAGGATCCCATCCTTTATCATGAAGGAGGGGACAGTATCTGGAGGAGGTTCATTCCTCAAGAAGAGCATCATAGCGTCCTCACATACTGCCACAAGCTTGAGGTAGGAGGACATCATTCTGGAAAAAGGACAGCACAGAAGGTGCTTCAATCCGGCCTATGGTGGCCTACTCTCTTCAAGGATTCTGATGAGTTCGTGAAGAGATGTACTGACTGTCAGAAAATGGGAACCTGCGGACAGAGAGACATGATGCCCATGCAACCCATTCACTTTTGTGAGGTTTTTGATGCATGTGGGATTTATTTCATGGGCCCATTTCCTAAGAGTCATGGATTCGAGCATATTTTGCTCGCTGTGGATTATGTCAGCCGATGGGTTGAGGCCATCCCTGCCCGAGCCGCAGATGCTAAAACCGTTGGCAAATTTTTGAGGAAAAATATCATTTCACGGTTCGGGGTACCTAGAGTCTTGATTTCAGACGGGGGGTCTCACTTCATCAATGACAAAGTCAGGGCCCTTGCAGACGAGTTCAGCATTGACCATCGGGTTGCCACTCCTTATCACCCTCAGACTAATGGTCTTGCCGAAGTATCGAATCGGGAAATAAAGACTATCTTGCAGAAAGTTGTCCGCCCAGACCGAAAGGATTGGTCACAGCTTTTGGACTCAGTCTTGTGGGCCTACCGGACTTCTTTCAAGAATCCATTGGGGACATCTCCCTTTCGTCTCGTCTATGGCAAGCCGTGCCATCTGCTAGTGGAGATCAAGCACAAATCTTTTTGGGAAGTCACTGAGTTGCTTTTGGATCCCGAGAGTATAGGAGACCAGAGAAGAGCAGAATTGGCAGCCCTGGAAGAACTGAGAGACACAGCCTTTTCGAACAGCCTACAGTACAAAGAGAAAGTAAAGACATGGCATGATTCGCATATCAGCCATAAACAGTTTGAGCCAGATCAGAGAGTATGGTTGTTTGATTCCAGGCTGAAATTATTCCCAGGGAAGTTGCAGAGCAAGTGGAAAGGTCCTTATGTGGTCAGAAAGGTACATGACAATGGTAGCATCGACATATCCGAACCATCATCTTCCTCTACCTTCCGCGTCAATGGTCAACGCCTGAAACTATATCTTGATCATGATCCGCCGACCATTGACGTTGCCCCCATTCTTCTGGTATGAGATGTGTCCTTTGACTCTCATCATCTGCATCTCATACATGGTAATCAAGTCCATCGTCCGCTGCACAGATCCATCTGTTCATATCACTTTCATCTGTTAATTTATTTTCCTCTTTTCTTCTTTTCTTCTTTTCCATCTCTATCTTCTTTATCTATTAAAAAAAGGTGCCGCCCTTGTAGACAGTTTTCCATACTTAGGACGTACTTTGTCCTAAGTATAGGGGGCGTACACCCCGAGTTCTGTCATTTTCATTTCGATCCTCTCCATTGTCTCCTCTTCTTGTCTATACTTAGGGGTATTTTACCCTAAGTATAGGGGGAGACAGTCTGAGTACGATCTGTTCATTCCCACCCTTGACCCTCCCTGCTTTGTGTACAGTCTGCTATACTTAGGATTATCTGATCCTAAGTATAGGGGGGACGGTCAACTTCTCATTCGTTGATTCATTCATTATTCCTTTATTCTTTAGACTTGCTTATACTTAGTACGAGTTATGTCTTCTCTTTTCTCTCCGATCTATGAGGACATAGCTCAAGCTAAGTATTGGGGGGTCGTATATACTACATATATACTTTAGCCATAACTCGTACTTTCGTAATAAATATGGCTAATAATTCTTTAAAATTCATTAAAAAATCCTTAATAAAAAGATGTGGTTATTCCTCAAATTCTTTTTGTATTTACTGATTAATAAATCAGGTGAAAATGTTTTTTGCAAAATGTTTGAAAAATAGTTTGAAAATCTTTGTGAACATCTATTAAAAACTATTTTGAAAATATTTTGTTACATGTTTTCAACCTTTGTAAAAATGTGTGGTTTGTAAAACTTCTTTTCTTTGTGTGAAATAAAATGTTTGAAAAATGATTTGCAAATGGTTTGAAAAATGGTTGCAGAAATATTTGAAAAACCTATATATAGTGTTTTGAAAGCCTTTACAAAATGATTTTCAAATGTGTGTACATGTTTGTAAAATGTTTGTAAAAAACTATTTTGGACTATAGTTTTCAAAAATTGTGTGTAAATTGTTTTCAAATAAATTTGAGGAATACATACATCACACCAAAATCCAAAATCCACTACTTATATATGTATAAAATTGACCACTTACCCTTGTAAATTCTAAAATCCACTTCTTGTATATATAAGAAGCACTCCCGTGTACATATTTTTAACCTAGTTTTCAGCCAAAACTTTTTTTTTCAAAATTCCCAAAAACATTTGCAAAAATTAAAACCCAAAAACATTTAAAAAATCTTTTTGAAAAATACAAAAAATGCATCTGCATGCATCATCATTATCTTTTCAAAAATCGATAAAAAGTTCAAAATCTTGAAAATTGTATCACAAAAATATTTCTTGCATTGCATGGCATGAGCATTTTTCGGATTGAGTTTGATAGTTGAACAAGTCTAAGTAAAATCCGGAGATTGGAGCTTGATTGGACCATAAAATCTACCTAATAACAGGAACCTTATAGGAACTGGGTTTGAGGTACTTCAGGTCTAGTTGACTTAATTCTTTGAGGATCACGGGATTTGGTTCAATGGATTCTTGACTGCCTAAGTAGAGTATTTCGGAGCACACGCACGACTCTTGTTGATAATGACCTAACTTGGACACCTGCACCTTTCACATAGCTCTCCACGGATGAGGTGGTGAGGACGCAGTTTCCTTTGGCTTGGGGTAGCATATGAGGGTAGTACTTCTAGGCGGAACCTCTCTTCTTCTTATAGTGAAGGAAGTGCACCTCAACTTGGTCTAGTGGTGATGAAGGCTAAAGACAGAAGCCGTGGGTTGCAATAAAGCTTCAAATGAGGGATAGTCTACTGGCTCAAGAGGAAAATTTCTTGTATATATGCTGCACCATGTAGATATGTTGTACAGATGCATTTGAAAAAAAAAACGAAAAAAAATTGCAAAAAGAACTCCAAAAAAGTGGTGGGTCGGATTGAAAATTTAATAACCCCACCGGAGTGTATATAGTCCAATAAAGCAAAAGCTTATGGTATCCATGTTACATCTCATGAACCTTGCAGCGGGAGACTTGGCTACACTGGCTGAGCTTCCAAAAGTCTATACTTCTTCCCCCTCTTCTTGAGCCGGTTGCACTTGAACTTAGAAGGGAATACCCCGCTTCTCGAGGAAAGAGTTGCTAGACCGAGGCATTAGAGTTACCAGGTTGGGGGAGGTTGTTTCTTTGTTACTTCTGAGGTGGGGAGCTACATATCACTTACACTGTACGAGTCAGATTCATAGTCGTAAGAGTTTGCGTATGAGTTGAAGTATTTCTGACCTGGCTATTGAGAAGACTTGGACAGAGTTTTGGGATTCTCAAGGATTGTTGGATTTCAAATTTGGTTCTCATTAAGGTTCCGCCCGCACTAAAATTCCAAGGGTCCGACTTAAGCTCCAAACTTTGATTTTGCGAAGACAAGTTTGATAATCAAATAAAATCCAAGTTTCTTCTTTTTCTTTTCTTTCTGTTTCTTTTTACACTTATTGCATAAGTGTTTGCTAGGGACTAGCAAAGGTAAAGTATAGGGGGATGATGAATCCACATTTCATCATCTTTATTCTATCATTTTGGCACTAAAAACCCTAGCAAATGCCTGTAAATACCCTTAAATAGAGCATATTAGCATCCATGCATGTGCATTCAGATAGTGTCTAAAATACTATAATTAAGGACAAAATTATAAAATAAATAAAGAAAAGAAAAAGAATAAAATATTGTAAATATTTTATGACTCAAAACCCTCGAGACCTAGGCATCTTGATGAATAGGTCGACAAGGAATGAAGTAGGGGGAGATAAGGTCAGAAATACAGATAAAATACCTACACACTTTATTCATTCTTTATTCATTTTGGGATCTATTTTTGGTTCCACTTTTTATACATCAAATAAAGAAAATTTGTACATGAAAATTGTAGATAATTTTATAAAGAAAAATACAAAATGATTTCACAGAAAAATAACGTACAGATAAAAAGTTATGATCTGAATAAGAATCCAGAATCCCAACTTCCCAGACCCGTATCTCACAACTGACAAATCCAAATGTAGCAAACTCACCTTTAATTGTATATAGAAGAAAATAATCTATCCAATGGTGGTGGTTTCGCATTTGGCGGAGCTACGGTTTGAAAGTTGAGTTTTGGACCTCCGTTGTATAGCTATACTGATTAAAATATTCAATTTTTTTATTTATTATTTATTTATTTTTTTATTTTTATAATGTTGTAAATATTACTTATAATAATAATGTACATTAAAATAAGATAAAAACCTAAAATAAAATACTTAAAAATAAAATACATAGATACATTACCTATACAAACCTATATAACATACTCTTGTATTTTATTAAATATACAAAATAAATCATAAAATTAAAATAAAAATATATTTGTGCAGATAAAAGTATTTTATAATTTTATAAAATCATAAATAAAAATAATAACATTAAAAATACCTAAATAAAAATAGAATACTTAAATATATAGATATATATATATATTAAAAATACCTAAATAAAAATAGAATACTTGTAAAAATACGTCTCATAAAAATAAATAAAAATCACCATAAATAATTCATAAAATAATAAACATTTTTCATTTTATAATTAAAAATCAATAAAATCGTTTGCTATTTTAAATTGATTTTAGAAATCTTTTTCTCCAGGTTTTTCCTGGTTGGTCCACGTGGACCAACCAGGGGGCTAGGAGAGTTGACCTCGGTCAACTCTCTGCCCAACACCTGGGCTGTGTCAGAGCTGCGTTTGACCTCGTTTTCAACCTTTTTTCGAGGCGAATCCTTTCATCCTCTCGTGAATCGACCTTCACGACTTTTGTAGCCCCTTCATAGAGCTCTCATGACCTTGGATCATTTCGGGCATTGGACCACTGCTGCTCCAGATACACCTCGGTCAAGGGAGCCCTTCGTCAACCCCTTAAAACCAAACCTTGAATCCCATTTTGAATTTTGAACCGCGATATACCGAGTTTTCATCCACCTTAGGATCGGGTTGGAACCCTGTTGGTGACAGCATCGGGTTTCCGCCGCCCAAGCGGAGGAAGAGCACCATTTCAGGCGAGTGTTCCAACCTCCGGCGACCGCCGTCGAGGTACCCCATTCCCTCACCTTGTCTGGGCTTGAGGCCGTGCTATTCCTTAGTTTTTACTCGTCATTTCGTTCCTCGCATTCCCTGCTTCGTTTTCCCCCGTTTTTCCATCTCATTCGTGCGTCGATTCACTAAATCGACAGTCGCCGGGGACATCTCCGGGCACCGCTATTCTTCGCGCCGTCGCAGCACACCACCACTCCATTGCGCCACGTGATCGAGGCAATTTGCCCCCGGTCATATCACCATTTTTTTGTGCAGGTCCAGGAGCTCGAAGTTCGCCTGGAGGGCGAGTTTTGGAGGCACCGGAACCACCTGGAGCTACTTCCTCGACCCTGTCGGCGGGAGGGAGCTCCGGTGGATGACGGGCCATTTTGTCACCGCCAGCCAGTAGAGGACCACCGTAGGAGATCCAGGGCCCATTTTGGAGCAGCTAAGGACGCCTGGGAGGAGCAGCAAGGCTGGAGGAACTTCGCCCCGGCGAAGTTCTTCTGTGTTCTTCGTCCGCTACTCTCCGCCGTCGGATTGGGAGGGCGTCCCAGATCCTCGCACCGCCGTTCGATCCAGCGCGCGCCACGCCATTCAATCGTCATCCGCTTCTGATCGTGGCCGCAGGATCACGAAGGGTTATCAGCCGTCCACGTTGCGACACGTGGATTGGTGGCTGAGGCCACCACCGTCGGATCGGCTATTTGCGAGGGTAATTTTGCTACATACCCTCGCATATTTTGTATTTATTTCGAGGAACTCAGACTTTAATCTGAAGGCATGAAAGTTTGTAATAATTTTAGATAGGCCCCCCCTAGATTTTAGTTATTGCAAGTTAATCCTTGCCAGGTCACGTGCACGGGGCGCGTGACCTTGGCAGTTTTGCAGGTCAACCCTTGCGATTTTTGGGTATTTAATATTCGATACAAGAACTATTTTGTCTAGTTTAAAATTTTGTGGTCATTTTGCATGTAAGTCCCTAGCTTTTGACTATTTGCATATGAGCTCCTGCTAGGCCTTCCATTTTTGTGTGCTTAACGTATTTATTTGAAGCATCTTTTGGCCTCCAAAAATTCTCAAATTTTGAACTTAAGCTTCTGGACACTTGTATTTCGACGCCTTAATTTTAGTTTTTGATTTTCTTTTGTTTTTATATTTATCAAAAATCAAAAACATGCTTTTTCTTCACTGTCTAGCTTAGAAAATACTAACAAAATATTAAAATACCTCTAAAAATTCCAAAAAAAATACCTAGTGTCTATTTTATCCTATTTTAGTGTCAGTCCAAAAATCACTAAAAATCTCAAAAGAAAACCTAAAAATTTAAAAACACTCCAAAACTTCAAAAAAATATATAAAATCAAGGAAAACTCCAAAAAATACAAACTCAACTCCTGTTTGTTGCATTTTTCAGTAGCTTTATTTGAAAATTATTTTGAAAAATTTTGAATACTGGTTGCTATTTTTAAATCCCATTTTACTAACAACCAGCATCTATTTCACTGATCTGACTTATTTCAGTAATTAAAAATACCAAAAACACCTTGAAAAATCCCCAAAAATCCCAAAAACAGTAAAAAAATCCTAAAAATACCAACAACATTTTATTTCTGAATTTTTGGATCTTTTTGCATATTTTTATAAATATTTTATCTTGCCTTTCTTTACATTGTCTTTAGTTTTCAATATTGAAAATTAATAAAAAATATATAAAATATAAAATTATAAAAATCAGAAAATTATAAAAAGAAAATACAAAATTAAAAATTAAATTTAAAAAAAATATATATTAAAAATTAAAAACCCACAAAAATTGCTCTATTTGCTTGCTTAGTGTAGACACTTCACATACACACACTTGAGCACAATTTTTGAACTACCCTGCTTGCTCCCTGTGTTCAAACTCTCTGCATACTTGTCACTATACATCATTTGTGCAGAGTTAAAAATAAATTTTAACTCCACATTAGTTCTAAGTTATTGATCTTTATTGTGGGTTAATTGTTGACTTTAATCGAGATTTGTGTGGTTGACACTTCGACTGAGTTCATGCTTTGTGTTGAACTTAAGACCACCTTATTTCGGTTAAATCACTTGTATCCTCAAGATACACATAGAAAGAAGACATCGCTTGCGGTGAGACTAGATTTCTAGTGACTATGTTTAAACTCATCAGATTATTGCTAACTATAGCTACACTACTTGAGTATGACATCTTGAAGATGGAAGTCAATATTGCATTTCTCTATGAATACCTTTGCGAGGATATTCATATGAAGTAGCCCTATGGCTTCATGGTTGAGAAAAGCAAGGTGTACAAGTCGAAAAGATCCATGGACTCAAATTAGCTTCTTGTACTTGGAACATCAGATTTGTAAAATTATAAAGGTTATGATTTCAAATAGAATCTTGATGAACTGTGTGAAGCCTAATAGGAGTGCCATTGTGTTCATCATGCTAAATGTAGATAATATCCTAATCATTTATAATGATATAAGGATAATAATAAGCGTTTCATAGACTAGCTATTCCATGCTTGAGATATGATCTCGAGTATACGTCTTAGATCTTAGATCTAAAGTTGTTCAGAAGTAAAGAGAAGAGGGTATTGGGACCGTCACATTAGTCGTATATGGTAATGACCTATATAAAGGGATATTACCTCAAGGAGTTGAGGATGTAAATAGATATATGACCTAATGCATCAGCTTTGGGAACCTTAGTATATGCTATATATGTAGAAAAGCCACATGTCTGCCATGTAGTGGGAGTCATAAACTTCTACTAATCCTACTATGAAGATAAAACACTTGATTGTAGTAATAACAATATGTTCAACAATGACAAGACTTTATAGATTATGATATTTAAGTCGTATCTTCAAGAACTTAAGACTTTATTGATAGTGAACTAAAAGGTCTTAACTGTAAATACCTTAGAAGATAGAGATATATGGGAATAAGGGTATTCAAATAAGGATAATAAACATATAACATACTGGTTATAATGATTTTTGAGTTGTAGTGTTAAGGACACTATAACTATATGAGTATTACTTGCATAAGATGCAAAATTCGCATTGTATGCGAGCACTGTTACTAGGAGATATGCAAGTACCGTAAAAGGACTTCGCATAGTATCTCGGGAACAGGGTGACTGATCATCTTACCTAGCTATATTTCTAATTATCCTACGATTGTCACATGAGTATGGGTTTAAAGATTAGTCCATTAACGACTCTTTGGGCTAGTGGGAGATTACTTGACATGCAAGCCCACAATAAGCCATTATGTAATAAACATTATTGCAAATATCATTCCCTAATCTGAAATGAAGAATAACTAATTTGCAAACTAGGTCCCTTAGTATAATTAGGATTATGTACCATGGCCATCTTAAAGATCCTACAGTTGTTGATTCAATTATTGAATCACAGAGGTCAGTGCTTGGATAAATATCTAAAGATTTAGATTGAGGACTCATCAAGCACCGTCATATGATTATTAAGAGATGGTCTCCAGCCTGAGAAGGAGATGGCAATTCTTTATCTAAAGGCTGATATCTAACTTACCTCTTGATGGAGGTCTTCTACGTAGGAATATACATTCAGAGGTGTTAGATAAGTTAGGTTAAAGAATTGACTTAACAAGATCGTGACAACCAAAGACCTAAGTCGTATGCTATCACGATATATGAACGCATCCTCTGACCAGAGACAGATGTATTACTATATGTCTAAGTATGTGCATTTAACAGACCAATAGGTTGATGACCTAATCAAGGTCTATACACCGGCGTGCTGGTGTGCATATAAGGCCATATGAGTAATACAATCTCTCAAAGGGATTATACATGTTCATTTACTAAACTGGAAGACATGAGCTTACTCGTGAGATATTGGGAAGAATTAAATTCCGTGCACGGTCGTCTCGCTATGGAAGCTTTATGTAATTTGTAGGTTTTATATATTCTTTTGGAAAGTATATGATCAACATCTAGGTATGATATATGCTTTTGGTAAGTATATGATCGAGACCAACTCCCAATAATCAAACGAGAAACTTAATGAGAAAACCTTGAAGAAAACAATCTAGATATATCTAATTCTTCCGATTTATTCTTGATCTTTCAGTATGTAGGTTGTACAGGTATTAGGAATACCTGAGGGTGATGTGATCATAAATAATTGTATAACCATGACACTTCCATTCCTTTGGAGTAATGAAACGGGTCTGGATTTTAGTTACTCATCTCAGTTGAAAAATGATCTAATCTTGGTTCAAATGTTGGACTTGATCTGAAAGTGATTCAGATGCAATGAGAAGATTAGATTTTCTGTATCTATTTAATCAAGCATCTATGAGAGGTTCACAAGATCTGAATATGAGATGTGATCTCAATATCCAAGTCACTATACATGGAACAATACAATCGCCCTATCCTTGTCTCCACTTATCCATAGAGAAAACACATTATCCTTGAAAGAGTTCATGGATAATTTCATTGTTGATATTATGTATCTAAACTTTGAGATATTTGTAACTAAATGTGATTTAATTATCATGAATAATATGAATTTCATTCGTATTGTAAGACGAGTTATCTGAGATAATTTATAATTATTAAAGATGCAAATAATGTGAATGTGATTCATGTTATTTGGGCACACGAGAATATAGATCTAAGATGATTAAATATGATTTAATTTTCAAGGATATGATTAATGTGGATATCACTATCCACAGTAGTCATGGATATGATAAATATGATTTATAATATGATGGAAAGATTTAATTGTAATAAAATTACAAATTATATGTTGTTGTGAGTTGGATTTACAATAAACAATCGATTGTAAATATAATTTACATATTATGTTGGATATATGAATATGATTCAGATCTGTCAATGATGTGATTGATGTTTTCACACATTTAATTTGCAATTATTTTTGTGAAGATAAATAAAATAATAGTTGTTTCATTTTATCTTATATAATAAATATATATTAAGGAAGGCAATCCACCAACAAGGTGACCGTCCACCTTGGCGAAGTCAGGGGGACGATTGTCCTCTTTTTAAGCTGGTGGTTGCCTCCCTTATTATCTATTTATTATAACTGAAATTAAAATGAATTAATTTGTATCTTGATAATGGGATATAATTAAATTATTTTAATTAAATTTGTTGTTGCAAATTTGTAGCAACAAATCATGGCCATTGATTAATAACATCTACACCGTAGAATAAGAGAGCACATGGATTGAGATACATATGCATCCAACTAGTATAAAAGGAAGGGTAGACCTTGCCTTTAAACACAGACATAATTCTAAGAGGAATTAACTCTCTCTCCATCTCTCTCTCTCTCTACATGGCAAGTCTCTATCTCTCTCTCTCATTGTGGTCGTCCGCCATGGAGCCCTAGAGAGAGTCACCATCATCATAGTGTTGTTGTTATGCTGCCAGATTGTTTGCTCCTGGATCTCCGTCTCCTTAGGTGTGCCTCACTCGTGAAGAAGAGGTCAGATCTCATTATACAAGATTAGGAGATTAACTACTTGTATTATCAACATGAATTGTGAGGAGCATGTATCTCATCAACGCACTCGTAAGCATCTCCTCCGTCGGATCAAACTTGAGACGGGAGGTCTCTTCCTTTAGAGACTCAATCACAACCACGCTTAAAGAGGTAAAACTAATACTTGTTTGTGGTCTAGATGAAATGATCCGAGAAGTGTTCTTGGATCACATGGTTTCATATATTTTTTAAATTCCATTGGCTAGCTACTAGTATGACTAGTCGCTCCCGATCACATACGATGCGATCCTCACGCTTCCGTGATGCGCTTAAGGATTTTCCTATATCCTTCAATGAGTATCATAGTAGTCCATTTTTTATGCATCAATGGTTGCCACCAATGCCACTTGCTACAAACCACTTGTTGCATGACCACCATGGGCTAGAACCATAGTAGGTCAACTACTACTAGTAATCTCGCCCATCCCATGGGAAGATGTTGAAAATATCATGGTCAATGGAAGGTGATACCACTAAGCTCTCTACAGTGTTTTATCTTATCTTGGGTCACTATCTTTATTAGAATATTTGAATTATTTTCGTATGTACTAATCTTTTCCAAGATGAGTTCCTTCTTGTCAATGGCATAAATTAACCAATGGTATCAGACATCAATATGTTTTGTGCGAGCATGGTACATCATGCTCTTCCTTAGATCAATAGTGATATGGTTATCATAAAAGACTATTTCCTCATCACCATCACACTCGCGTTCACCTAGAAAACATTATAGCCACAACCTTTCCTTATCGGCTTCCGCTACAACAACGTACTCTACCTCAGTCATTGAGAGTGATGCGCACTTCTGCAACTTGGATTGCCATTATATAGCTCCCCTCGCAAAGTAAAAGATGTACCAAAAAGTAGACTTCCTCTGGTTTACATCATTTGACATGTCAGCATTTGCATAGCCATGCATCTTAGGACTTGCCAAACATCAAATATAAATTCCATCTACCTCTCAAGTACCTAAGGATCCACTTCACCACTTCCCAATGATCATTCCCTAGATTAGACATGAACCTTCTCACATCACCCATAACTTGTGCTATGTCCTATTTCGCACACACCATCGCACACATGAGTCTATCTACCGCAGACTAGTATGGTGTCTTGACCATCTCACATTTCTCCTTAGAAGTGGAAGGGCATGTCTCGTTGCTTAATTAGAAATGAGTTGCATAAGGTGCGCAAATGTGCCTTACTTTTTTCTTATGGAACCGCTCCCTGATGCCTTCAAAATACTTTTATTGTGATAACCAGAGCTTGTTCTTCTACTTGTCATGAAAAATCTGCATAGCCAATATGTGTTGTGCCTTGCCCAAATATTTTATTTCAAATTCTTTAGATTGTTCTCTTTTCATCTTTCCTATCAGATTGGAATCTTGACCAACAATAAGCATGTAATAAACCTACCAGCAAGAAATCATTATATGCATAAATCAATAATAGTACTCTTGAAGTTATGTTTCATCATTATGGCATCAAACTTCATATACCTTTGTCTAGGGGCTTGCTTCAATACATAAAGTTTGTTCTTCAACTTATACACCTTAAGCTCTTTTCATTTTTCCTGATGTCCTTGTGGTTGCTTCATGTAGATTTCTTCTTTAAGGGAATCATGGAGAAATTGTGTCTTCATGTCCATCTAATGTAGCTCAAGATCTAGGCTACAAACCAAGCCTAATAGTACTTTCACAAATTTCATTTTCATAACAAGATAGAAGATATCATGATAGTCTACTCCCTTTTTCTGACTAGAGCCGCTCACTACCAATCTTGTCTTGTATTTCAAGCTCTTGCCACCATCTTTATTTAGCTTGTAGATCCACTTGTTTTTAGTGCCCCTTTGACTTTTGGAAGCTCTAGAGGTTCATATGTATCATTTTTCTTAAGAGATGTCATCTCTTCTTTCATTGCATCCTTATGCTCATGTGCTTCCTCAAAGGTGCATGTATCCTCTTCATTAGTTAACATCACGTACTAAGAAGTAGGTTAACAAGAAAATGTTTTGTGAACTCTCTTAGATCTCATAACGTGAGGTTTGATTGTCTCTTCCTGTGGATGAGGATGTGCTCCCTACTTAGTATTATCTATATCTTCATCTAAATGATCTTCAGATGACCCATGTTTCTCTACTACACATCTTCTCAACTAATGCCATGCGCTAGAGAAGGATCCAAGTCATCAACACTATCATCATCTGCAGGATTCTCCTTGGCATCAACATTGCCCTTTTCATCCGCAGTCAAGATCTAGTTCTCAGAGAACATCAGATCTTTATGTCTAATGGTAGTTTTCTTATCTAGATCCCAAATCATGTAACCATATTCGTGACCTCCATATACAACAAAGATGCATGGAATTGCTTTATCATCAAGCTTCTTTCTTTGTTACTTTGGTATTTGCATGCAAGCTTTGCATCCAAATACTCTCAGATGAGTATATGTAGGGTCCTTTCCTGTCTAAATCTATTCAAGAACCTAAAAACCCAAAGGAACTGATGGAGATCGATTGATTATGTACCAAGTGGTATGAACTGCCTCAAACAAAAAGCTCTATGGTAGATTTGTCCATGAATGATACGTACTCTTTCCACAATGATCATGTTCATCCTCTCAACCACACCATTGTGTTCAGGTGTACATGGCTTTATCCTTTCATGCCTGACTCCACCCTCATGCAGTAGCTTTAAGATTTATGAGAAGTGTACCCTACTCCATTGTCAATGCATAGAGATTTCAACAATTTTCTTGTCTCATGCTCTACCTTGAGATGAAACATTTTGAAGGAATCAAAAATTTAATCCCTTGTCTTTCGCATATAAGACCACACCTTCCTTGATGTATCATAAATGAATGTCAGAAAGTAGTTTCTTCGGCATTTTGAAGGAATCATAAATGAATCTCTAGGGTGGAGCATGGGCCAAGGCTGGCCCGACCCACCCCGCTGCCCGGCCCGCTCACGCCTTACCCAAGCTCGAGCCCACTGTCTTAATGGGTGGGCTTGGACCATGAATTTGGCCCATCTAGCTATTTAGGCCGGGCTCGGGTTTGCACAAACCCGAACCTGAAGCACATGGGCTAACCCAATTTATGGCCCTATTCCTAGTCAAACCATGACCCCGACTCCCCCCCTCCCCTCTCGAGTGCTGCCAGTCGCCCCTCTCAATCCTTGTGTTGCCTCCTCCCTCCCCAGGTTCCCCTACGGCTCTCCTCCACCTCACGTCATGCCTCAGGTCACACTGCCTCCTCCCTCCCTCCCCACCCAGCACTGCCCATCGCCACCCCGTCCTCCCTCTCCCTCCTTCACTCGCCACCCAGCGGGTGAGCACCATTTCATGTTCCCTCTCCCTCCATTCCTTCTCCACCCCAGCCGGCAACCATCGACGTGACGCCTCCTCCCTCTCCCTCCTGCCCTCTACCGCCTCCTCCCTCTCCCTCCTGCCCTCTACCACCTCCCTCTTCCTCCCACCCTCCCCACGGATTTGCAGGACAGCCCAACCGAGGCCAGGCCCATCATGAGTCGGGCTGGGCTCGGCTTGGGACTAGTTGCTAAAGTGTGGTCGGGCTCGGGCCTGGCTTCCTAAATGGGCTTGGGCTGGGCTAGGTTGGACCGGGCTCGAGCCCGACCCATGCTCCACCCTAGCTATCTCCATGGGACCACAAACATCATAACGTAACAACTGTAGTACTCGTGTCTTAATCTTTGATCTGGCTCTAAAAGGTTCTCTCCTACTCTTCCCACACTCAAAAAAATCACACGGGATTAATGTGATGTCTTTGTTGAGTAGGAGCAATTGTTTCCTATTCAAAATCTGCATGTCCTTGTGACTCCTGTGCGCCAGTCGATGATGCCAAAAATCAGAACTATCAATCTAATTAGCATGCATGTAGCCATCCATGAACTTTACTCGGGTCTTGTAAAGTGTGCAACATTAGCCATGATAAGAGAAGCCATGCATATCTTGCACATTTTGTCGTCAAATTTTAGATGGTATCCTTCCCTGTTTAGTTGAGAATTGGATATGAGTCTAAGCTACATATCAGGAACATGTCTTACATTATGTAGAATCATAATGCACCCAATATCAATCTCAACTCTAATGGTGTATGCGATAGAAATCCCATATTAACTCGCTTAATATCACCTTCGATGTAGGAGATGAAGTACTCCATGTATGGAGTCTCATGCTAAGATGCAACAGAATCAATTGCTTACTCTAAGTCAGAGCTACATCGTCCTCATTTTAATTGGAGACATTGTAGCTATGTTCTCATCATCATTTTTTTCCTTTTTGGATTAAGCTTGTTCTCTTTTCAATATCCAACAATCTTTCTTTCAATGTCTTGACTTGTTGCAATGATGACACTTACTGCTAGACTTTGATTTGTCCATGGATTACATTCTTTCATTTATTCTTTCTCTGCCTTTGGATGTGACCTTTCTCTCAAATGTATAGACATGCGAAGAAGAGAAAGAGGTATCTCTAGACGATCATTGTTTGATCTCCTTATTTAGGATGCTGCTCTTGCTCTTGACCATAAACATGGTCATCTTCCCATCTGTAGTAGAGTTACTGAATGTAACATTCAGTTTTGACAAATAAAATTTCATACTAAACCTACGGTTCAAGGATGTTGGTGGTCAGATAAGGACATATTACTACTATATTCATTTCAGAATATGGTAGCGGAAGGGATAAACAAATAGTCAAACTCATCCAGATCTCTAATACAAACATAATGTAATAGGTTGTTTATTAACGCATAACTAATTAAATAGAACTTAACCTACTTTGTCTATCCTAGAAAAAAATTGACTAAAAAATATATTTGAATACCTTGATACACGTCAGTTTACTCTGCTATTATAGATTAATATCATAAAATTTAAGAAATTAAGGTCAGGAATTAACAATCGTATATTTATTGAGTAGTTGAGCATGATTTAGTTTTGTTACAATATTATTACATGAAATATAAGTTGGTGAGTGGGATTTCAGTATTATAAACATTGAGCATGAAGGTTGACATGTACCACTAACATGTATGGCGGAGAATTAAAGAAAAAAATGAATTAGTCCAAAGGGCTTTTAGGTGTTTGATATAGATATAATCAGTATACAACTTTCAGCTTCACCTCTCTTACAATTTCAACTCAGGAAGCTTTGCTTACATGCCATAGCACGGGAGATTTCTGCTCGTCTAATATGTAGGGGTTTCAATAGGCAAATTCTCAGGTATTTTCACTCTCTCGTGTTTTTTTCAGGTGAGATATTGAGTTAAATCCGTATATTAGATGCTCTTTAGATATGGTCCTAGGAAGATGTTATAATTATTTCATATGGAGGACATAACATACAGAAGATATTATATTTGCCAAAAATATAGGAAATGGACAAAGGTATGGATATGTTCCAATTATGATTTGCCTGTATATTTTCTTTTCTGTGGGACAAATACAAGATCTGGAATTATCATATTTAATAAATTGATTTAGTCATAACTATCAAGAATTTTTATCAGAGCACACTTTGCGTAGGCATGGACGGGAGTCTTTCTTTAACTTAATATAATACGTAAATATGGGTATATATGCCACTTGATCATGGTAAGGGTTACCAAAATATATGTATATTCGTATGTGGATGGTGCTTCACCAATGAAGGATATTATACGCACCAAACACTATAAGATACACGTTAATATGTAATGGGAGTGAACTAATGATAATTAGAAACTCGTTTTTGTATTAATGATTTACATTAGATGAAATGTCAAGTTATTGGTATTCTAAGGAAA
Organism: Ottelia alismoides; assembly: GCA_037367405.1. Taxonomy (NCBI): domain Eukaryota; kingdom Viridiplantae; phylum Streptophyta; class Magnoliopsida; order Alismatales; family Hydrocharitaceae; genus Ottelia; species Ottelia alismoides. The sequence continues at coordinate 310,256 of JAZKJV010008479.1, read as the reverse complement.
ATAATAGATCATACATCGGTTTAGAAAGGAAAAAGAATTGGCATGCGGAAATTTATTGAACTGCACATACAAGTGAATTCTTTAATGGTAATATTGGTTCTATGCCGATGTTTAATTTTAGGTGAATGGTAGTGACATTAACCCGAGAGTGTAAAAAAAGAAAATAAATTCAGTTCTTTTTGAACCAATATAAGTGGTTCCAAGACCAAATTTTCCATGTAAAGTATTTAGAATTGTTGAATATCATAGCAATGATTTTGGCAAGATTTTCATGCTTATGAAGTACTTTGTGAAATTAAAGTATGAAAACCATCATTTCTAGCAAGAGTTATGAATTTCATGTCGCAATATATATCCAGTTTATTATTCATTAATTTTGCCATGTCACATGTTACATGGAAATTTATGGTTATGTTGTCAATATTTTTCAAGATACACGAATGTAAGTTTTACATGGATATGTATAGTTATGCTGTGAAGATTTTTCAAGATACACGAACTCAAATTTTACATGGATATGTATATTTACGTTGTCAAGATTTCTCATGATATGATAAAAGACTAAAGCACACTATGACCTTTTCTCAGAAGAGTTATGAACAAGTCACTACATGTTTCGAAATTTATAATCTCTGTGGTATACCTTTGGCCTATTCCATGAGACTTTTGAGGGCTTTGAGCTTACATTTTGCATACTAATTGGATTGTATGCGAAATGATTTTATTCATTCGGACCATTTATGTGCATGATAAGATTTTCACAGTCTTGGGGTTGAGTTTCCTTGCTTTGACAATTATACACGATTCATGACTTAGTGCAACATGTTGGGATCGCAAGATTGACAAGTCTTTTGTGGTTACTTCATGTTATATTATTCAATGATAAATATGCATGCAAGTTTTATTAAGTTATGCACCTTTCAGTATTATCTTTTCATGTTGTTTTTTAGAAAAGATTTCTATGATAAAAAGTAAATTATGTTGCATAGTAGTTTACAAAAATCTTGACACCCACTCATTGGGGTAGGCTCATTATGAATTTAGACTTAACTCTCTATTATTAAATATTATTATAAAACACTTGAGCAGGAACCGTAGGAGGTGCAAAGGAATTAAGTCTTTTGTTGACACCATTTTTATGATATTGCGATATAATTTTTGTTCTTCAGGTATAGAGTTTGAATCTTGGAAGACTTGATGGTTTTGTGAAGATAAAAGAGTTGTGTGTGATTTTATGGCAGTAGATGATGGTTGTACATAAAGGCCACTGGAAAATGTGTTTGGTATTACGAATGCAGATTATGACTTTGATGGTTGTGACAGTGAAGTGTTTGGAAAATTATTCAATGTTTGATATGGATTGTTTCAGGTAGAGGGTAGAATTTAAGAGTCCATAATATAGAGAAATTGTAGTCAAGTTATCTAAGCTCATTAACTAAGATTAAGATGTCAGATGAACAGTACATTAAAGGTCACTCTCATCCTAGCTAGCAAGATGGGTTATGACACTTAGTGTCCACTAGCATCTCTCAACTATCTGGCAGAGATCCCAATAAGAGAAGCTCATATAGGTCATCATATAATGGCATGCCTAAGCTCAACTATCCTTATACTTGAGATTTACTAGCTTCCTTATTAAGAATGCTTTGTTTGTGGTAATTTTCTACTCATAAAGTTCTATTAGCTTCTCCCATTGTTTTTTAGCATACATCTCATCTACAACATGGTGGAACATGAATAAGTTCAACCACTTCATCATAATTCAATAATTTTTCTTGATTAGCTTTGCCCATTCTCTAGTAGACATTCTTGTGGTTCGGATGTATCACCCTCCGCTGGATCATGTAGATCCTTGCAATATAAGATGCCATCATCTTAGCTTTCCAGATTGATTTGTTGTTGCTTGTCAACTTAACTATAGTCCCTTCATCATCTTTGCTCATCTCGCCAATCTAATGGCTCTGATACTACTTGTTGGTGTAAGAGAACGAGTAACCCCTGTTTGCGTAAGCATATGGGATAGAAACAAAGATCCTTAACCAAGATGAATGGCAACCACAAGTAGCTATCATGCACAATATCATCAAACAAAATCACAAAGAACAAGTAACCACAAAATACACAACAATTTTTACATAAAACAACCCCAACTGAAGGGGGAAAACTAAGAGTCTTTCTTGACTCAAATCATTTCACTATGGTGGTTGATATGTCCTTTTTCCTCAATATGGCACACAAACCAAGTCCTCTTATTCGTGTATCAAAAAATAACACCACAACACAAGAATAACAAGAGAACAAGGAGTGAAATCACTTGAGGAAGAACCAAATCCACAACCCCTTTCCAATGAGAGCTGTGTCGTTGCATCTTCTTCCATCTCCTACACTCTGAGCCAAAAACCATAGTACGAGGACGGAATCCACTAGAGACGTTCCCTCACATACGAACGATTGGAGTGGAGTTAACGCATACCTTGATGATGCCCTACCTTTTTCTTGTATTTTTCTTCTCTAGTATGCATGTTCTACTCCTTGGATAGCAGAAGAAAAGGAAGGGGTCCAAGGTAATTGGGATTATCCATAGGTGATGGGAGCCAATTTTTGCATATGCAGTTCCCCACCACCTATATTGTGATAGAGGGTAACTTACTATGATTTTAGAAACACACCTACTATGACCTAAATGGCATAGTAGGCCATCTGCTGCACAGCCAAAGGCCCACTTGATGTGGTTTTTGCTTACGTTAGCATGTCCTGCTATAATGCTAGCTATTGTCAACCTCGTCCACTATGACCTGAGTATCATAGCAGACCACCTATTTTGAATCACCTACTGCCACCTGTTGCGGCTCCATCATGAGATGGAACCATAGTGGATCACCTACTACCAACACTTCTGCAACATAAACCTAGTGGAGAACTTTTAATTATTAGTTCAACTATACTCCTTGCTTTTGACTTTATTTTTAGATTTGAAGGATGAAATCTCAAACCTTTGATCATTTGGAGTGAAGCACCTGAACCCGAAGAATCACACATGATAGGGGCAAAGCAGTAGTCCAGATGATGTTTTATGCGATGTCTCTCGTTTGGAGCCAACTTAGTCTCCTTTATATTGGATGCAGTCCATCTTGGGTGTTTTCTTTGTTTGCATGCAACCGTTCAAAACATGGCTTCCATTAAACCTCGGTGTTTTTGGTGATTTGTCAGGCTACACCAATATCTTATTTGGCCTTGAGTTTTCTAGTAGTCGCTGCTTGGTTGTTTCCCACGTTGGTGTTTTTTTCTTCTCGACGAAGGAAGATATATATATATATATATATATATATATATATATATATATATATATATATATATATATATATATATATATAGAGGAAAATGGGGCTGCCCCCTGGGGGGAGCTAACTTAGCTCCCCCGCCCTATTTTCTTCAATTTTTTTTATTTTTTTTGAAAATTTTTTCCGTGAATATTCATCACTATATCCCTATATTATGTCATAAAAATTTCGTATGAAACAGAGATTCCTACGGCCTCCATCCAGACAGTCATTTTTTTAACGGTAACATGATTTTTTAAATCGACCCCGTTTGGATGGAGGTCGTACGAGTCTCTGTTTCGCATGAAATTTGAATGACATAATATAGGGATTTAATAATGAATTTACACGGTTTTAGATTTCAAAAAAAAATAAAAAATGTTTGTGAAAAAAGGGCGGGGGGAGCTAAGTTAGCTCCCCCTAGGGGGCATACACATTTTACCCATATATATATATATATATATATATATATATATATATATATATATATATATATATATATATATATATGAAAAAATGGGGCTGCCCCCTGGGGGCAGCCAACATGGCTGCCCCCGCCCCATTTTTCGGCGTTTTTTTATTTTTTTTTGAAAAATAAAACCATATATATTCATCCATATATCCCTCCTACATGCCATTCGAATTTCGTCAGAAACAGAGACTCTTACGGCCTCCATCTCGATGGTATCGATTTAAAAAAATCCTGTTACCGTTAAAAAATTACTGTCCGGATGGAGGCCGTAGGAGTCTCTGTTTCTGACGAAATTCGAATGGTATATAGGAGGGATTTAGGGATGAATGTAAATGGTGTTATTTTTCAAAAAAAATAAAAAAATTTGCCCAAATAAGGAGGGACAGCCATGTTGGCTGCCCCTAGGGGGCAGCCACATATGACCCCTATATATATATATATATATATATATATATATATATATATATAGGATTTCTTTCAAATAGGACGCAGTCCTTCCATAGTTAAGGAAGGCCATCCCCTTTTTGTATAAAACATGATGACTTTGTAGAATACATATACGGTTTTGTATTATAATGTGCAGTTTTAATGTTTGTATTATAATACACAGTTTTGTATGCGGCTATGTATCTATAACGTGCACCTATAATACAAACTGCATATGTATTCTACTAAAGTGCTCGTTTTTATACAAAAAAGAGGCGGCCTTCCTGAACTCAGGAAGGACTGCATCCTATTTGAAAGGCTCCCTATATATATATATATATATATATATATATATATATATATATAGGGTCATATGTGGCTGCCCCCGCCTTATTTGGGCAATTTTTTTTATTTTTTTTGAAAAATAACACCATGTACATTCATCCCTATATCCCTCCTATATACCATTCGAATTTCATCAGAAACAGAGACTCCTACGGCCTCCATTCGGACAGTAATTTTTTAACGGTAACAGGATTTTTTTAAATCGATACCATCGAGATGGAGGCCGTAGGAGTCTCCGTTTATGACGAAATTCGAATGGCATATTGGAGGGATATAGGGGTGAATATACATGGTTTTATTTTTCAAAAAAAAATAAAAAAAACGCGGAAAAATGGGGCGGGGGCAGCCCCATTTTTTCCACATATATATATATATGTATGTATATATGTATATTGAAATAAAACAGAAAATTACTTATTTTAAGATAAAGTTCTCCAATCCCAAAACGAGGAAGTCCTCTCACATTCAAACAAGTCCACATGTACTACAACAAACACCTAAGCATGTTCCCAATATCACGGTGGTTTTTACTCAGGACGTACTTATATAAATCGTTATATTATTGTTAGAAGTGAACACAAAATACTAATCAATTCATACTCCATACGTGCAACGACAATTAAACCACGATACACTACTAGAATAACTCACATCAATGATGGATTTTTTTCTTTATGTTACGAAGTTTTGAGTGGGATAAGGACATCACGAAAGCGTGAAGATCGCATTACATGTGATTGGGATGACTAGACATACTAGTCGCTCACGGCAACAGGATTTACAGATGAAATCACATGATCCGAGAATACTTCTCGGATAATTTCATCCAAACCACAAAGTAGATATAGAAATACCTATTGAAGCGTGGTTGCGATTGAAGCCTCTAAAGGAAGAGACCACTTACCTCAAGTCCGCTCTGACGGAGGAGACACTTGCGAGAGCGTTGATGAGATGCCTCCTTCTCGCAATCCAAAAAGTTGATCCAAATGATGGATCTCCTGATTTTGTCACACCGAAATCCGAGTTCTTCTTCATGTATCAAAAGCACTGAGGAGGACGAAGATCCATGAGCGGTCGAAACGACAACACGACGACATAGTGTCAATGGTGATCCTCAATAGGTCAGAAAGTGGATGACTTAAAAGAGAGGGGGATGCATGTGTGATGAGAGAGAGACTGTGAATTCTATGATCTAAAAGAAGATCTAGGGTTGCATCTACCTTATAATATTTAAGGAGTCAATGGATCTCAATCCATTGACAAGACAAATCCAATGGTTGAAATTGATTATTTTTCTTTCAATGACCACGATTTTGTTGTAAAAACTAAAACAATAAATAATTAAATTAAATTGAATATAACAAATAACTATTAATATAAATTAATTCAATCAAATAAATGGGCATTAAAGGATTAGGAAAGGAGGCAAACTCCATCCTAATAAGGTGGGTGGATGACCACCTTGAATTTAGGACTCGGGTGGTCATCCACCCTCCCCTTATGGAAGGAGTGCCTCCATTTCCAATAATGTGAGATTTTCTATGTCACATTACCTTTTAATTATTTAAAACAAATTTTATTGTTATTTATTTCGCAAAATAATCCCAAATTATTTTGTGACAGTTTTAATCATGCCATTTAAAATTTGTGAATTATATTCACATACCCAAAATAAAATGAAATTACATTTTCAATTAATAATCCAATATGAATCCAATTCACATCAATATTTAAATTGTAAATATTATTTACAAATAGCTCTATCTAATATATTATAAATCACATTTATAATATATACGATAAATATGGGTAGTGCTATTCACATTATTCATGTCCTTGATAATTAAATCTCATTTAATTATGATTCTTGTGCATCAAAATAATGTGAATCGCATTCACATTATTCATAATAATTAACACTTTAATTATCCATTTCTCAATTCTCAGATATACATTTTACCAATGGAATTACTCTTGTACTCTTTCAAGAATAATGTGCTTTCTCTGTAGATACATAGAGATAAGGATAGTGCGATTGTATGTTACACATATAGTTACTTGGATATTGAGATCATATCTCAAATTCAGATATCAGGGACCTATCAAAGATGCATGATTAAATCAAAGTCGTAAATCTATTCATCTTATTGTATCGGAATCATATTCGGATTAATGATCAAAATTTGGACAAAGATTAGATTACTTCTCTACTGAGAGGAGTCACTAAAATCGAAACCTCTTTCATCACTTCCTCTAAATGGAAGCGTCATGGTTTTACAATTGTTTATGATTACATCACCCTCAGGTATTCCTAATTCATGTACATCTTGCATACTTGAAGACCTACAATAAACCTGAAGTTTTAGATCACTTTTAGACTGTCACTTTCAGGATTTTATCATTAAGTTTCTCATTCGGTCATTGGGAGTTAGTATCAATAACATGATTTCCAAAGCATATATCATACCTATAAATTCTTGTCGTACTTCCAAAGCAAGACGACCATACATGAAATTTGATTGGTCCCAATACCTCATGAGTGAGCTCATGTCTTCCGATTCACTAGTTAATCTGTATGATCTCTTTGAGAGATTGTATTACTCATATGCCCTTGTATGCATACCAGCTCGTCGGTGTATAGACGTAAACCATTAACCTATCGACATGCCAAATGTATATACATAGACATATAGAAATACATCTGTCTTTGTTAGAGGGTGCATGTCTACATCATGACAGTATATGACACATGTCTTAGTTATCTCAATCCTGTTAAGTAAACCCATTGACCTAACTTATCTGATACCTTCAAATCTTTATTCCAATGCAGAGGACCTGCATCAAGAGGTCGGTTAAATATCTTGCTTTGAAAAAGGATTTTTATATCATTCTCAAGCTGGAGATCATCTCTTAACAAATATTTGACAGTTCTTGATGAGTCCTCAAAATAACTCTTTAGATATTCAACCAAGCACCAGCCTCTATGATTCAACAATTGAATCAACAACCGTATTGTCATTAAGATGTCCATGCTATATAACGCTAATTGTACCAAGAGAGCTATTATACAAACTAGTTATTGTTCATTTCAGATCATGAAATGGTTTGTAATAAAATATTGCATAATGGCTCGTCGTGGGCTCACATGTCTAACAATCTCCCACTAGCCCAAAGAGTTATTAATGGGCTAATATTTAAACCCACACTCATGTGCTAATCATAGGTTATTTAGAAAAATATATTCATATGTTGTCCAATCACTCTTTTTCCCGAAGACCACATCAAGTCCTTTTACAGTACTTGCATATCTCCTAGTAGCAATGCTTGCATCCAATGTGAATGTTGCACCTTATGTAACCAATACTCAATCTTGTAAAAGCAGTTCTAGTGTCTTTAACACTACAACTAAACAATTGTTATAAATAGTATGTATTACCATTATGCTTACCAGAGTACCCTTATTCCTGGATATCTCAATCTCCTATGACTAAGACCTAGTCTTTCGTCTTATAAGGCATATGCATTTAAGACCATTCATATCACTATATAACATCTTAAGTTCTTGAAGCTAAGACTTTGAGATCAATATCTCAAAAGTCTTGTCCCCTTTAAAGATATTTTTATTACTACAATTTAGTTCTTCATTTCCATAGTAGGAATAGTAACAGTTTACTACTCCCACTGCATGACAGACATCTGACTTTTATATACATCTAGTACACATTATGCTTTTTAGTAAGCAATGCACAAGGGTGACCAGTCTTAGCATTAGCTTCCCCAACTCTTTGAGGTGTCATACCTTCAGATAGGTCTATAACATATCTTAAGGGAATGAAGCCTTCCCTTGGGTTTTCCATGAATGGAATATGTCCAAGGTGTACTGCTAATGTGACAGCCCCAATACCATCTTTTCTTTGCTTTTGAACATATTCAAAACTAATATCTAAGATATATCCATGAGGTCTTTCATCTCAAGGTATGGAACTACCAGATTATAAAACACTTATTATCATCCTTATATCATTCCAAATTATTAGGGCTTTATCTACATTTAGCACAATGGACACAATGTCACTACCACTATGCTTCACATGGTTCATTTAGATTTTGTATGAAATCATAACCTTTATAATTACATTAAATCTGATGTTCCAGCTACTAGAAGCTTATTTGAGTTCATAGATGGAGTTCCTTTAGCTTGTATAACTTGCCTTCCTCAGCTATGAAGCACTAGGGCTACTTCATATGAATATCCTCGGAGAGTTATTCATAAAAGGATGAAATCTTGACTTCCATCTTATAGATGTCATAGTCAAGTTGTGTAGATATAGTTAGAAATATTCTGATGGATTTAAGCATGGTCATTGAGAGCAAGTATCATCGAAAAAGATGTGTTTTGTTCGTATGCCGCTCTTGGCTACGAGATGTGCTTTGAAGGTCTCTACTTTCTTCTCAGGTTCCCTCTTTCTCTTGAAGATACATTTACACCAATGGATTTGAACCCCATAGGTGGATCCTCGAGGGTCCATATACAACACATGTATGTGAAGTCTACTTTAGACTTTATTGCTAACATCCATATTTCAATGTCAGGATCCTTAGAAGCTTCATCATATGAAGTCAAATCATTGTCAAACTGACACATGGAATTCATACCCTTTAAGGTGGTCTTATCACCCTCAAACTAATTTTAAGAGGTGTAAGTGTTTCATCTTTAATTGTCCTTTTAGTTTCCAATTTCGGAAGCATCATTATCTTCTCAAGATTCAAGGAGTTCCTTTAACGTCATTTTCATCCTAGTTCTCAAGAAAGTCATCCTCTAAGAATCATATACTTGGAGATGATTTTTTTAAGAATTTCAAGGCCATAAAGTAGGTATCCTTTACTAAATCATGTATTTTCCTAATGAAGTAGCACTCTTAAGTGATAGATTCTAGCATTCTTGCATCCATGATAATGTTATGGACCAAGCAACCCTAAATCCTCAAGTGTCCAACACTAGGTTCGATTCCAAAACCATAGCTTACGAGGGTTTTAGGGTTTAGATTTGCATGGAATCTTATTATGGATATATATTATAGTCTCTACTCCATATATACCTCGAAACTAAGAGGTAATTATGCTAATATTCATCATTGATCAAATCATGTCACACATGCTACAATTGTATCTCCCTTATTAAGATATAGATGATCCACATACATCAATATGTATGAGATCTCGAATACCTTGGCATCTTACACCATTCCCAAAGAAGGGTGCAACTTGTACTTTACTTTGATTATAATATTCATAAGTATGTAAGTTTTGAACCTTCAGAAATCTAAAGTTCAATATCTTAATGGTCTATTGCTATTATCATGCTTGATGCCAGATCATTGTCAAAAGATCTTTATCCTCCTTTTGATCCTTTAAGATTTTTTTAATATTCAGAAATGTTAATGAGCATTCATTAATTTTCTAATTTAGTGGATTCCTCTAGATGTTAGATTACTATCTGAATTATATATATATCATAACTCTTTATGACATGTCTATTCCAAAATGCATGTTTATTTTCAACATTCAGAAATAAACAATGAATGTATTCTAATATCTATGTCATAGAGACAATCTCTAATGATAAGGGCTCTCCCACAGAAAATATGTAGCTTATCTATCCGATGGAGATTATTGCAACAATTTCATCAACTCTCATATAGATGAATATTAAACATTAAGATCAAAATTTCTATTTTTCTAAAACATATGCAACCAATTGCAAGTATAATTAGAAGAATGAGATACAATTATTAGACTTTGGTCTTATCTAATAATCAAGTCAGTTTAAATAATTATATGTAGATGCATAATAAATCGATTCACTATCCGATTCCTTTTCTAAGATTCCTAGATAGTCTGGATAGTCATACCATTAATACATCACCTTGTTGCAGTGTTGGCATTCATCCAACTCTTTGTATGTCATATGTGTGGAAATTATTGAAGTACATCCAACTCTTTGACTTGTCTTCACCCATGCTTGAACTGTGCTTCCTTCGTCTATAAACAACCATTACTTAAGAAAAATGATCTCTTATGTTGAACTCAAAATATTTCTATATAAGAGTATTTCAATATTTATATATGAGGTTGGGGAGGCTGTTTTGAGTAACAAAAAAGTTGGTTGTTATACAAGGCAGTCCCGCCTTTTATTTTTTTGAAAATAAAACCATGTATATTCATATATTTATATATACCCCTCCTATATGTCATTCAAATTTCATCAGAAACCGAGACTCTTATGCCCTCCATCTAGAACAAGTCGATTACAGCAAATTTCAGACTGTTAAAAATTACCCGATCTAGATGGAGGGCATAGGATTCTCCATTTCTCATGAAATTCGAGTGACATGTAGGAGGGATATATAGATGAATATACATGGTGGAATTTTATCAACTTGGTTTTTGCACAGAACAACTTCCCTGTACTCTTTATATGTATGCTTCATTTAATTCATATAATATGAATCTTATGAAGCTTCATAAATGACTTATAGACAATAGAATGATGACACTCATCGAATTTAGATACATGTGACTCTTAAAGACATTAGTTTAGGTTGGTACTAAAACATTGTGAGTACATCATCTCCGATCGAGCCATCATTCTGCATAATATAGTGAATCATGTCATTCATGATTAAATATCGTGAACACATATGTATGCCAAAATATCTTCTTAGGTTTTATAAGGATTTTCGACATGTACGATCATCATCGACATGGTACTTCCAAAGGACATTCGATGAGAAATCAAGACTATAGACAAATACAAACCCAAGGCTGTTGTCCTACTGTCTATATAAATGTCATTCCTCATTATTATGAGGAACCTCACACATTACAACCGCATACATTATGTGTCTTATTGCAAGTAAAATATCTTGATCATGGATCCAATCTATGATATTTTACTGGTTATTATTGAGTATAGTTTTGAGTGGTTTAATGTAGGTTATCTGAAATGAGACAATTTTCATAAATACATATTTTACTTTGATTAAGGAGTTTTATGTCAAAGTTGTCTTACCTTATCCGCTTTGAAAGTTCATTCCCTTACTATCAAAGTAAGAAACATACTTACCATTATATCTCAAGCAAGGTTTGGGATCTCCTTTCTTACCTTCATTACATCCCAATTATACGAGAAAATTTAACTCAGATAAAAAGAAGCATGAACTAATTAGTCCTTGCAAGTCCAACGTGCAATTTCCAATTCGGTCTTTAACAGTCGGGCCCACTAACCCTAAGGCATTGTTGACTCGTTGTTAATTGAACCAACCATCAACAGGATTAGAACTCTCTATGCACAATCCAATATCGACCCAATAATATTAGGAATCGATATTGGGGTCAATACGCATACGGTCTAACTCTTTCGAGAAGTTACGAACCCGATCCATGTGCGTTTGTAAGCAGGAGCTGTCACTTCGGACATGTGTCTCCTACATACAATGCATAGTGACGGAACCCTTCGCTATGACAGGAGACAGTGGATGTCATTTATATGATCTTCCATATCCCATTCAAAATTTAATTATCTATTAAGAATCATATTCACATAATTAATTGTTTCAAGGGAATTACACCTCTATTCATAATAGAGTGTTTATTTTAATTGGATCTAATTAACTTAATCATATTAATTTAATTATAAGTTCAATTCAATCAACCAACAAACATTTAGAGTTTTCATGATATTACTATATTTTATACCCTCACAAGTATGTATTATTTTGTATTTTAATAATTAGAGTACAACTTGACTTACTCATATTATTCTTTCATCAAAATGAATCCGGCAGAGGGAGCATTTCCTTGACATGCAAGGCTCTAATTAGTAAATGATGCCATCATACCCATACTAGACACCTTCACCATTCCGATTGAGAACAATACAAACAATGCCAATGTACTTACGGTTTTATCAATCAACTTTGATGACAGGTAATAAACTATATAATAATCACTCAAAAATATTAAGAATATTAAAATATTTTTGAGATCCTAAAATTTCTAAGCATATCAAGCAATCATGTTTTGCATGTAAAAGTTGTCCTACAATAGTTGTAGATAAACTAGGATTTTCATGAAACATATACTCAATGGCCAATGATATTTAATCAATTATTTTCATAATCATTAGGCATCATAATTAATCAAAGAAAATTCATAATTTCCATTTAATAAAAAATACATTAAGAAAAGAGATTTGATGATCTAAGCATCATTTGATCCATCTCCACTAAATATGGAATATCATTGACAAACGGAGTCAGAATCATGTGAAATAAATTCGAATGATTTTATGTTGGATTATACACTTAATTCAAGTGTTTATTTAAATTTTCATGATGAGAAAATATTAATCAAAAATAGTTTTCTTACAGATCTACGAATACATGCAAAAACAATTTCGTGATAGGAATTCTTCGAATTACAATTATGCACTTGTGGTACCAATATTAGTATAGTATGTTTTGGGATATATTTAGACCATTTAGATATATTTTAATAACAAAAATCTATCAGAAAATAGTTAACAAATAAAAGATTTTTATTTTAGCGAGAAATTAATTCAAATATTGCATCCAATGTAAAAATAAAGAGTCTCCTGCACTCGTTCACCTAGGATTTTGGATTACATCCAAGACCATGACAAAGGTTCTGATACCGATTGATTATTATGGGAAACACCATAAGCACATCACAGAAGCATGAAGATCGCATCATATGTGATCGAGAGCAACTAGTCATATTAGTAGCTCAGAGAAGCGGAATTTGAAAATTTTAAAGCAATGAAATCACGTAATCTGAATCACTTCTTAGATAGTTTCATCAAAATCATATAGTATATATAGGAATACCCATTCAAGCATGGTTGCGATCAAACCATCTAATGGAATAAACCACCTATCGCAAGTCTGACCCGATGGAGGAGACGCTTGCGAGCGCATTGGTGAGACACGTCCGTCTTACAATTCAAGATGTAGATCCAAGCAACAGATCTGCAAATTTCATCACATGAAATCTGAGTTCTATATTGTGAGTTCTAATATCTAAAAGAAGAGCTAGGGTTTCCTTTTTCTTTTATAATATTTTGAGACTCCATGGATTAAGATCCATGGATAACACTAATCCAATTGTTGATATTGATTTGTGTTTCTTTCAATGACGATGATTATATTGTAAAAAGTATAGTAAAAAATAATTAAATTAAAATAAATATGTTGTATAATAATTAATATAAATTAATATAATCAAATATCCAGCATTAAAGGATTAAGAAAGGACGCAAGCTCCTTCCTAATAAAGGGGGTGGACGACCACCCTGAATTAAGACTAGAATGATTGTTCACCCTTCTCTTATGGAAGGAGTCCCTCTTTTTCCAATAATGTGAGATTGTGTATCTCACATTATCCATTAATTACTTATAACAACTTTTATTGGAAATCATTTTACAAAAAAATCCAAACTATTTTGTGACAGTTTCAATCATGCGATTGGAAATTTATGAATCATATTCACATACCAAAAATAAAATGAAATTACATTTTCAATTAATAATAAAATGTGGATCCAATTCACATAAACATTTAAATTGTAAATATTAATTACAAATAACTCTCTCCACTGTATTATGAATCACATTTATAATATATATGATTAATATGGCTAGTGATATCCACATTATTCATGTCCATGATAATTAAATCACATTTAATTATCTTGTATCATCATTCTCGTGTATCAAAATAACATGAATCACATTCACATTATTCATGATAATTAAAATATTTTTAATTATCCATTTCTCAATGTTCAGATATACATTTTATCAATGGAATTATCTAAGAACTCCTTCAAGAATAATGTGCTTTTCATGTGGATAATTGGAGATAAGGACATGGCAATTGTATGTTCCACTTATAATTACTTGGATTTGAGATCATGTCTCAACTACATATATCAGGGACCTCTCAAAGATTCTTATTAAAATCAAAGCCGTAAAACTATTCTTCTCATTGCATCGGAATGACATTCAGAAATAATATTCAACATTTGGACAAATATTATATCACTTCTCTACTAAGAGGAGTCACTAAATTCCAAACATATTTCATCACTCCCTCGGAATGGAAGAGTCATGGTTATACATTACTTTATAATCACATCACCCTTCTGTATTCCTAATACATGTACATCCTACATACTGAATGACCTAAAATAAGCTTGAAGAATATGGTATTATCCTCAAGCGCATCACGGAAGCGTGATCGTCGTATCGAATATGACGTAAAACGACTTGTCGTACTAGTTGTTCTGTGCAGCGGAATTTAAAATATTTTCATGCGATGAAATCACATGATCCAAGAATGATTCTCGGATCATTTCATCTAGAACCACAACAAGTATAAAGGAATACCTCTTGAAGCATGGTTGATCTAGTCTATAAGAAAAGAGACCTCCTGTCTCAAGTCCGATCGTCGAAGAAGAAGCTTGCGAGCGCGGGGATGAACCACGTGATCCTCGCAATCCAACAAGATGATCTAAGAATGGTGAACTCTTGATCTCGTCGTACGAGATCGAACGTCTTCTTCGTGATCATAGAAATCCAAGAAGACGGAGAACCAAAGAATGTCGAAGCAGCGGCGCGATGGCGAAGGCGACGACGAATCTCTCCTCTAGGGTTTTTGGTGGACAACCACCAAGAAGAGGGAGAGAGAGTTGACGTGTGAGAGATATGAGAGAGAGAGAGATGTGCTTCAAAATTGTATAGCCTTAGAGAGAATGGTATGCCTCTCTATGTATAGGGTTTTGGTATCCATGGATCTCAATCCATTGATTTATGTTCAATCCAATGGTCAAGATTGTTGTTGGTAAAATCAAACAAATTTATGATTTAATTTAGATCAAATCTATTTGATAAATCAAATACAATTCAATCCCAAATTAGATCAACCAAATAAGGAGAGAATAAACACGGAGATTACATCTCCCATGTCAATCATGGTGGACGGCCAACAATTCCAAATAGGACTTGGTAGCTGATTCCACGTGGAGGCAATCTCATGAAATCTCATGAGATTGAAAATTACCATGGAAATCTCCATTATTATTTCCAACAACTTTTGTTGTGATTTATTCTTCAAAAATAATTCATAATTAATTTTTATAATATTGCAATCTTACCATTGGACATTTGTGAATCACACTCAGAACCCAAAACAAAAATATAATTTACATTTTCAATTAATTATACAATGTGTATCCAATATACATTAATAATTAATCGATAAATATAAATTATAATTAGCTCTCTCTAATACATTATAAATCACATTTATAATATATTATGAATAATTGGATATTGCTATCCACGTTATTCTTATCCACAATAATTAAATCACGTTTAATTATATTAGATAATTTCCACACACATCAAGATGATTAAATCGCATTTAATCATCAATTCTTCAATGCTTAGATCTATGGAATTATTCTTGAACCCTTTCAAGAATAATGCGATTTCTCCGCAGATACTTGGAGATAAGGACAAGGCGATTGTATTGTTCCACGTAAAGTGACTTGGATGTTGAGATCACATCTCAAATCCAGATCTCATGGACATCCCACAGATGCTTGATCAAATCAAGACCGTAGACCGAATCTTCTCATTGCATCTGAATCTCATTCAGATCAATGTCCAATACATGGACTAAGATTAGGTCACTTCTCTATTGAGAGGAGTCAATAAAATCCAAACTTGTTTCATCACTCCCTCGGAATGGAAGCGTCATGGTTATACAATCGTTTATGATCACATCACCCTCAGGTATTCACAATACCTGTACATCCTGCATACTGGAAGACCTATGATCATCCTAAAGATATAGATCACTTTTACACTGTCATCTTCAGGGTTTGATCATTTTAGTTTCTCAATCTTGGTCATTGGGAATTGGTATAGATCATATGCTTTCCCAAAGCATATATCTTACCTTCAAATTCATGTCATGCTTCCAAAGCACGACAACCATGCATGGAATTTGATCAGTCCCAATACCTCATGATTGAGCTCATGTCTTCCGGTTCACAAGTGAACATGTATGATCCCTTTGAGAGATCATATTACTCATATGTCCTTACATGCACACCAGCTCGCCGGTGTATAGACCTTGGCTAGGTCATCAACCTATGTGTCTGCCAAATGTACACACTCAGACATATAACAACACATCTGTCTCTAGTCAGAGGATGCATGCCTATGCTGTGATAGTATTCAACATAGGTCTTTGGTTATCTCGATCTCGTTAAGTCAACTCATTGACTCAACTAATCTGACACCTCTGAATCACTATTCCCATGCAGAGGACCTGCATCAAGAGGTCGGTCAGATATCAGCTAGAAGAGAAAGGATTGCCATCTCCTACTCAGACTGGAGATAATCACTTAACAATCATTTGATGAAGCTTGATGAGTACTCTATCTACCTCCTTAGATATTCATCCAAGCATCAGCCTCTATAATTCAATCAATGAATCAACATTTGTATGATCATCAAGTTGGCCATGGTACATAACCCTTATTGTACATAGAGACCTTATAGTGCATTCATTCATTCAATATCAGAAAGGGAGTGAAAAATAATCAATAACGTTTATTAATAAATCATTTATTACAATAACATTTATTGTAGAATGGTTCGTCCCGGGCTCACATTGCTAACAGATCTTAAGTATGCATTCCTTATAGGTGTGCAAAATATGTATCCGGTCATCATCAATAGCAGATTAACTACACATCAAGAATCTTACTTGCTATAGATTTTAGAGAAAAACAACAAGGCACATGGTTGGAATGTGTCTAATCTCCAAGTGATAAATCCAACCTTGTGTTCACAACATATCTACTTAGTGGATGATTGTAAATCGTCCCACAAATTTCATAGAAGGTTAAAACCTAATATTTGGGACATCTTCATGACAGAGACAATTGAATGGTGTGAAGCTAGCTTTATTTATCATACCTCTGACTCGAATGGGTTAGCCTATTGCATGTAGTTCTTAAGAAATCCAGAATTACGATGGTCACAAACGATCAATGAGAGGATATCTATACCCGAGTACCTACATCATGGTGTGTCTGTGTTGATTATACATGCTTGAATTCAACGATCAAGAACGATCAATGTCCTCTATCTTCTATCGATCATGTTCATGGAAGGTTTGTAGGGAAAGAGTTCTTTTGCTTCTTGGATGGGTACTCTAGATACAACCAAGTGGGAATCGCTCCTGAGGATCAAAATAAAACCACTTTCATAGGTTTGTTCGACACCTATGCTTTCAAGCGGATGCCCTTTAGATTATGTAACACGCTCGCTACATTCCAGAGGTGCATGTTTGTTATTTTTGCCGACATGGTGGGTTCCTTTCTCGTGGTTTTCATGGATGATTTCTTAGTCTATGATGATAGTTTTGATACTTGTCTTGCACACACAGACCATGTACTTACGAGATGACATGAGGGCAATCATATTCTTTCATGGGAAAAGATTCGCTTCATGGTTATTGAAGGAATTGTGTTTGGGTCATGTCTACTACAAGCAACGCATGGAGGTCGACCGCCAAGGTGAATGTTAATGCAAAACATGAGCCACCTCATACAATAAAGAATGTGAGGTCATTTCTATAGCATGTAGGATTCTACAGAAAATTCATCAAGGACTTCAATAAGATTGTCCAACCTCTCACAAAATCTTCTAGGCAAGTAAAAGAACTTCATTGTATATCAGAAGGTTCTGTAAGACTTTACACAGTTGAAAGTGCTTGTCTCTCAAGCATCAACCCTACAACCACCTGATTGCTCTCTCCCATTTGAGATCAAGATGGATGCTTCTGATTTCGCCATGGAGGTTGTATTAGAGCAAAGAAGCGATAATTTTCCTAGTGACATTCATGTTGCCAAAAGAACACTTAATGATGGATGGAAGAATTATGCAATTTCAAAGAAAGCGCTGCTAGTGGTTGTATTAGCCCTCGAGAAGTTCTGGTCCCATCTCCTTATATTCACACAAATTGTTTACATTGACTGATAGAATGACTGAGATGAGGTTCCTAATGTTCATTCTTCGTGGGCTTATAGTGTCCAACAAGCTGAACCTAGTAATCGATGTATTTGTGCTTTTGTTGGCTCTCGAAACAATCAATCAAACACATCAACAATCAACCGTTGACATATGAAATAAAACCTAAATGTGCAAGGTGAAAATTATTATACCCTACAAAGTGTATGTATAGTTAGCAAGTGTAGGGGTCAAACCACTAAGAGCAAACTGAGGATAGATATAATTATTATTCATTAATAAATAATTATAAATAATTTTTTTGTATTTTCAGTTTTTTTTTCTCATTTTGTAGGTTTATAATATATTTAAGTTTTATGTATTTTTAATTGATTATTTTTATATTGTCAAATTTTTATTTTTATTTGCTTTTCATTTTTTGTAAATTTTAAATTTCTCTTTATTTTTAAAATATAATATATGTATTTATATATAATAATGATAACTTATATAAATAATATAATATATTTATATTAAATAAAGGTTTTTTTATTTTTTCATATATAGTAAAAATTCAAAAAGAAATTATTTTTTTGTTTTTAATATGTTCCTCTATTTTTGGATTTTTTATAGAATGCTTGCCATTTTTTCGTATTATGAAAGCATTAAAATGTACAATATAGGGAATAAATTAAATAAGTTGAATTGTTTTAGATTTTAAAATGGATAATATGCTTAATAATCCCAAAACTATTGTTAATATATACTATGTGCAATAATGAAAAATATAGATTAGAAAACATATTTTTTAGATTTTATGTGGTAGTTTTTTGAGTTTTATAGTTTTTTTAGGTTTTTGTCATTTTTAAGGTTTTCTTTTTATATTTTTTGGGATTTTTTGTCTGAAGGTACAATATATAATAATATAGAAATAATATTTTAGGGAATTTTTAAGGTGTTTTGATATTTTTTGGAAGTTTATTATGCAAACATTAGAAAATTGTATGTTTTGTATTTTTAATAAATTGGAAAATAATTAAAATGCCATGCAAAAATTATATGTGATAAATGTAGCTATCATGCATCGTAGGTAAATTTCTTATGATTTTTTGAAACAAAAGGACTTTTTATAATAAATACATGAAATAAAAATACAGACTAGCAGGGCCTTACTTACAATTTAGTTGAAGTTTAAATGCACTCCATAGTAAGAATAACAAAATCTAGGGGTAAAATGGCAATTTATCTATTTATTCATATTTAATAAGTGCCCAGCATGGGTATCAATGAAATTAAACCGAACATCATATACTTACATAAAAATTTATCGAAGTTTAACACTACTTATAGTATTTACTGTACTAAAAATAAAAACCCAAACTTGTTGGGGTTGAGGCAAAATATCACCGCCTCTTATTTGGACACACGTTAGGTGAGTTAGCACTAGATCAGATTGTGAATACAATGAAGTTCAAGGGGTCCTATGTAAATATTACTTGAAACATTATGCTTAATAGAATTTTTATCGGACCACTTAAAAATTAAAAAATGTGTGTGGGGGAGCAGGGGGGTGGGCTCGCTTCATTTGAGATCATATGGTTGAGAAGGGCATCACTTTTTTTGAGATTGGACAGCCCATATTAAATTCGAGTTGTGTTCTTGATATGGGGGACTTGATGAGGCTTGGAAGAACAACTAAGAAGTATACCTAGGGAAGCTTTGATTATGGTTTCCTAGCGTCTCTCACCTTCTTCCCCTTCTCCGGCAAGCCTACACCTCCAAGGGACACACCTGTACCTATAGGATAGCATTAAATGGATCCAAGTCCCATCGATGGGGACCTGGAGTTCTTCGAGTTCTCCAGAACTTGGAGCAAATGATGGACATTGATTTCGCTCCAAACTCCACTCCTGAGCCTGCTATCTACAACAAAGACGATAAGGGTACGAGGGGCACTCCCTCGACCTAAGAAATCAAGCTCGCAACAAGGGGGTGAATGTGTTAGCAATGTGAGCCCGGGGTGAACCATTCCTACAATAAATGTTATTTTAATAAATGATTTATCAATAAAAGTTATTGATTATTTTTCACTCCCTTTCTGATATTGAATGAATCAATGCACTATAAGGTCCCTCTGTATAACAAGGGTTATGTGCCATGGACAGCTTGATGATTATACAGTTGTTGATTCATTGACTAAATCATAGAGGCTGATGCTTGAATGAATATCTAAAGAGTTAGATAGAGGACTCATCAAGCATCATCAAATGATTGTTAAGTGATGATCTCTAGTCTGAGTAGGAGATGTCAATCCTTTCTCATATGGCTAATATCTGACCGACCGCTTCATGCAGGTCCTCTGCATGGGAATAGTGATTCGGAGGTGTCAGATTAGTTGAGTCAATGGGTTGACTGAACGAGATCGAGATAACCAAAGACCTATGTTGAATGTTGTCACAACATAGGCATGCATCCTCTGACTAGAGACAGATGTGTTGCTATATGTCTAAGTGTGTAAAATTGGCAGACCAATAGGTTGATGACCTAGCCAAGGTTTATATACCGGTGAGCTGGTGTAAATGTAAGGACATATGGGTAATACGATCTCTCAAAGGGATCATACAGGTTCACTTATGAATCGGGAGACAAGGGCTCACTCATGAGGTATTGGGACTGATCAAATTCCATGCATGGTCGTCATGCTTTGGAAGCATGACATGAATTTGAAGGTAAGATATATACTTTGGGAAATCATATGATCTATATCAATTCCCAAATGACCAAGATTGAGAAACTTAATGATCAAACCCTGACGATGACAGTGTAAAAGTGATCTATATCTTTAGGATGATCATAGGTCTTCCAGTATGCAGGATGTACAGGTATTGGGAATACCTGAGGGTGATGTGATCATAAACGATTGTATAACTATGACGCTTCCATTCCGAGGGAGTGATGAAATAGGTTTGGATTTTAGTGACTCCTCTCAATAAGGAAGTGACCTAATCTTAGTCCATGTATTAAACATTGATCTGAATGAGATTCAGATGCAATGAAAAGATTAGGTTTACGGTCTTGATTTGATCAAGCATCTGTGGGATGTCCATGAGATCTGGATTTGAGATGTGATCTCAACATCCAAGTCACTATACGTGGAACAATATAATCGTCATGTCCTTATCTCCAAGTATCTGCGGAGAAATCACATTATTCTTGAAAGGGTTCAAGAATAATTCCATAAATCTAAGCATTGAAGAATTGATGATTAAATGTGATTTAATCATCTTGATGTGTGTGAAAATTATCCAATGTAATTAAATGTGATTTAATTATTATGGATAAGAATAATGTGGACAGCAATATCCAATTATTCATAATACATTATAAATGTGATTTATAATATATTAAAGAGAGCTAATTATATTTTATATTTGTTAATTAATTATTAATGTGTATTGGATACACATTGTATAATTAATTGAAAATGTAAATTATATTTTATTTTGGGTTGTGAATGTGATTCACAAATCATTAATGTCAAGATTGTAATATTCTCAAAATTAATTATGAATTATTTTTGAATAATAAATCACAACAAAAGTTGTTGGAAATTATGGGAGAAATTCATGAAGATATGCAATCTCATGAGATCACATGAGATTGCCTCCACCATCGGGAGATGGTGGACGGCTACCAATTCCACAAGGAATGTGGTAGCCGTCCCCACCATTCCTAATGGGGAGAGATCTCCATGCAAATCTCTCCATAATTGCTTGATCTAATTTAGGATTGAAATATATTTGACATGTCAAATATATTTGATTTAAATTAGATTATTATTTGTTGGTTTTTACCAACAAACAACTTGACCATTAGATTGGACATAAATCAATCTCATCCATTGATTTTATTTGTCCCATGGATTGGGATCCATGGATCCCAAAACCTTATAAATAGAGAGGCATACCATGCTCTCTAGGGCTATGCAATTTTGGAGCACATCGTCTCTCTCTCTCTCATTATTTTCACACACCATCTTTCTCTCTCTCTCTCTCTCTCTCTCTCTCTCTCTCTTTCTTGGTGGTCGTCCACCAAACCCTAGAGGAGAGACTCGTCGTTGCCTTCGCCACCACGTCGCTGCTTCGACGTTCTTCGGTTCTCCGTCTCCTTGGAGTGATACACTCACGAAGAGGACGTTCGATCTCGTACGACGAGATCAGGAGTTCACCGTGCTTGGATCAACTTGTTGGATTGCGAGGATCATGCGGTTCATCCACGTGCTTGCAAGCGACCTCTCCAACGATTGGACTTGAGACAGGGGATCTTTTTTCTTAGAGACTAGATCAACCAGCTTCAAGAGTTATTCCGTTATACTTGTTGTGGTTCTAGATGAAATGATCCGAGAACCGTTCTTGGATCATGTGGTTTCATCGTATGAAAATTTTTTAAAATTCCGCTGCACAGAACAACTAGTACGACTAGTCATTCTGCGTCGTATTCGATACGACGATCACGCCTACATGATGCACTTGAGGATAATACCATATCCTTAAAGTGGTATCAGAGCCATAGGTTGAAGGTTTTGGATACGATCCACAAACCAAGGACGACATGGGTTCGATAAGGTCGCGAAAGTTTTTTGTCGCATTTGTTTTTCGCACATCTATTTAGTGAATAAATTCGGCCATGTTTAAAATATTTAAACACGAATTAATCAATTGTATTTTATTCCCCATTAAATAAGGAAACCATAGGATCTGAGTTTGCGTAATTTGGATTCCGTTTGCTCGAGATATGGTTGTTTTAATGAATATGTATTCACTGTTGCGGGAATTGCGAATCTTAACATGATTATTGTGTTAATTACTGTTTTGATACGCCTCGAAATACGTAAAATATTGGGTTCTGTCCTAAATCAAGTTAGCAATCTTTGAAAATTGAGTTTATCTAATTTGGACTTAAATTGAGTGAGATATGTTAATTTTAGTGAGTAGGGGTCACTACTGAAATTACAGTCCTAATCAAGAACCATGTGATTGTCAATTAGTGAAATTAATTGTTAACTTCATGAAATAATTATGGAAAATATTTGTAAAATATTGGAAGATGATTATTTACTTAATTGACTTGGCCGCAACCAATTAATTGATTGGATTTGATGTAAATCATAATTGGAAACACAATCATCAAACTTGATGCTTGAATAGGATTGGGAATTTGTGAGCAAATTTCCTTATAATAAAAAATGTTTTGATTATTACTATATGGTATAATTTTGGTTGAAGAACCGATCATCATCTCAAGTACGAATTGATATATCTTGCATTATTCTTTCCTGAGGTGGATATGGTGTCTAGTCGGAGAGCATTGGGGTAGCGAGTTGCAACGTATGTGGTCCGTCCCACTCTCGTCGGTAGTGGCCATGATAGCGTGTATGGACTCGATAATGCCGGAGAAAATTAAGGCATATTTTCTAATTATGAAAATTCGAATTAATACATACTTTGATATAATACCATATATATTCAAGTAAAATAATCAAGTTTGTTGATTAAATTAGATTGATAATTAATTTAATATGATTAAATTGATTATGACCAATTGAGACACTCTATTGTCAATAGATTTGTTATTTCCCTTGGAAGAATTAATTATATGAATATGATTCATGATATTTGAATAAAATTTGAATATGAGGTGGAGGATCACATAAGTGACATCCATGGTCTCCCGTCAAGGCGAAGGGTTCCGTCGCCAGGGATTGCATGTGGGAGACACCTGTCCGAAGTGACAGCTCCTGTATGCAAGCGCATCTGGATCGGGCTCTTTACTTCTCGAAAGAGTAAGTCCGTATGCGTAGTGACCCCAATATCGGATCCTCATATTATTGGGGCGATATTGGATTGCACATCGCGAGTACTATTCCTGTTGACGGTTGGTTCAATTAAGGACGGGTCAACATCGCCGTAGGGGTGATGGGCCCTAGTGTTAAAGACCAAATTGAGAAATGCAAGTTGGAGTTGCAAGGTGGAATGTGTTCCCGCTTGTCTTTATTGGAGTCGCAGACTCTCATATTATTGGGATGTGACAAAGATAAAGAGGAGATCCCAGTTCTTGCTAGAGATATAGCGGTAAGTATATCTCTTGCTTTGAAAGTGATTAAGGGAATGAACTTTCAAAGTCGACAATGCAAGAATAATTTGATTTCAAATGTCTTAATCAAATATCATAAATTTGAGTATATGTTTATATGTTATAATATAGTGCATTCTTAATTTCAGAAAATGAAGTCCTTAAACCCACTAAGCAGGCTTCTTGAGGTCAATCAGTTGACCGGTCCAAATTACTCGGATTGGATCCGTAATTTGGAGCTTGTTCTTTCTGTTGAGCGCATAAGTTATGTGCTCTCCAAGGACAAGCATGAAAGCCCTAAATCCAAGGAAGAAAAAACATACAATGACAATTATGATGAAGATCATGTCTTGACTAGATGCTATATCCTGGGTTCTCTCTCCAATGTTCTATAGAAGCAACATGTGGAGATGAGCACATGCCAGGAGATAATGTTGAATCTAAAAGATATGTTTGGTGATATTTACCGCACCCAGCGTTACAATATTATGAAAGAACTCGTTCGCTGCAAGATGCAGGAAGGACCTTCGGTTCAAGAACATGTACTCAAAATGTTTGGGTACTTGTCTGAACTGGAGACTCTTGGGGCAAATATGGATGCAGACATGCAAGCTGACATCATTATGCTGTCTTTGCCCAAGTCTTTCAATAATTTTGTGGTTTCATTCCACATGAACAATTTGGACTTGTCGAACTCTGATCTTCTTGCTGCATTAAAGTCTACGGAAGACGTAATGAAGAAGGATGGTCCCGCTAGCAGTACAATGGTTACATAGGTCAGAGGGGAGCACGATCGGAAGCAAGGTTCTCAGAAGGGCCCGGCCCAGAAGAGAAAGAAGAAGAGTCAAGGTGTTGGCTCATCTTCTAGTGCATCCACACTAATAGCGTCGAAGAAATCCGACGTTTGTCACCACTGCAAAAAGTCGGGGCATTGGAGGCGTAATTTCCCGTAATACCTGAAGTCGTCAGACAAAGGTAAAGCCCCAGTAGGTATGAAATCTACCTTCATTATTGAAACTAGCTTTCTCGTTGGACGAGAAGGAAGTTGGGTTATAGATTCTAGTGCTTCTGTTCATGTATGCATTTTTTTGCATTTGTTCAGGAAACTAGAAATCTTGAGGAATGGGAGATAGTCATCCATATGGTATCTGATGCAAGTGTTGCAGCAGTTGCCGTCGGGACTGGTCGACTATCATTATCTAGTGATAGAGTCCTAGTACTTAAAGAATATCTTTATATACCTGAAGTTAGAAGGAATTTAATATCTGTATCTAAGCTAGTTAGAAGTGGATATTCAATCCTTTTCTGTAATAAATTAGTCATAAATTATTATGATAAATATATTACAGATGGTATTTTAACTTCTGGTGGACTCTATGAATTGTGCATTGATGAGCATGTCATGAATGTTACAGCCACTAATAAGAACCCTAAAAGATACAGGGAGAATAAAAATCATTCGAATATGATTTGGCATCAAAGGCTTGGTCATTTATCTGTTGATAGGATCAATAGATTGACAAAGGATGGACCTTTAGATTTTCTTCAGGTTCAATCTTTACCTACCTATGAACATTGTATTCGAGGTAAAATGACTAGGATGCCTTTCCGTTACAAGACTACAAGATGCGAAGGTATTATAGACCTAATACATACCGATTTATATGGTCCCTTCAGTACCGCAACTCGAAATGGATATTGATATTATTTGACGTTTATTGACGACCATTCGCGATACGGGTTTGTCTTCCTATTACGTCATAAATCTGAAACCTTTGAAAAGTTAAAAGAGTTCAAGGCTTTGGTTGAGAACCAAGCAGATAGGAAGATTAAACGGATTCGATCTGATCGAGGTGGCGAGCACCTCTCAGAAGAATTCAAGGAATATCTTAAGGAGAATGGAATTGTTTCCCATCTCACTCCTCTTGGAACTCTCCAACTTAATGGTGTTGCTGAAAGATGCCACAGGGCCATCATGGACATGGTTCGTTCAATGATGAGCAAAGCACATTTGTATGCAGTAGAGACTGCAATTTATATCCTGAATAAGATTCCTAGCAAATCTGTGCCTAAGACTCCTCATGAGCTCCGGTATGGAACCAAGCCTAGTGTTAATCACTTTAGGGTTTGGGGTTGCTTGGTTCATGCTAATAACATGGACGCAAGTAAGCTAGAATCTCACACTCGTGAGTGTTACTTCATTGGGTATGTTAAAGATGGTATTGGATACCAGCTCTATGACCCTAAGACCCAAAAGGTTTTTGTCTGTAGAGATGTGAAATTTCCGGAGGATGATTTCTTTAAAGTTCAAGACAAAAATGAAGTAGAGGAACTCATTGAATCCCCTGAGGATTCTGAGCTTCCTTGACCAGAAACGGAAGAGATAAATAAATATGAAACACCCATACCTCGTTGAAGGAGTTCGAGGGTGGTTGCATCACCTGAAAGGTATGGATTCCATGTGTCAAGTGAGACTGACATTGATGCTACTTCATTTGATGAAGCACTCGCAGATCATGACATGGATAGATGGATGCTAGCAATGAAGTCAGAGATTGACTCTATGCATAAGAATGGTGTATGGACCCTAGAGGATCCACCTAAAGGGGTAAAACCCATTGGGTGTAAATGGATCTTCAAGAGAAAAAAGGGACCTGATGGGAAAGTAGAGACTTTCAAGGCATGGCTCGTAGCCAATGGCTACACGCAGAGAGAAGGCATCGATTACGATGAGACGTTCTCTCCTGTGGCTATGCTTAAATCCATCAGGACACTGCTAGCTATAGCTGCATATCTTGACTACGACATCTGGCAGATGGACGTCAAGACGGCTTTCCTCAATGGATACCTCGAGGAGGATATCTACATGGAGCAGCCCCAGGGCTTCATAACTGATGATGGAAAAGTATGCAAGCTAAAGAAATTCATATATGGGATCAAGCAAGCTTCTCATATATGGAACATCAGATTTGACGAAACCATAAAGAGTTATGATTTTGTGCAGAATCCTGATGAACCTTGTGTGTACAAGAAGCTTAGTGGGAGCGTCATTGTGTTCATCGTGATCTACATAGATGACATCCTTATCATTGGGAATGATACAGGGATGATGACCAGTGTGAAAATTTGGTTATCTCATACCTTTGAGATGAAATATCTTGGAGAAGCCTCTTACATCTTAGACATGAAGTTATTCAGAAACTGAGAAAAGAGGATTTTGGGATTGTCACAACATGGATACATTAAGAAGATTATTGAACAATTCCATATGGATAGTTCCAAGAAAGGATTCCTACCCTTAAGACATGGTATCCACCTGTCTAAAGGGATGGATCCTCAAATTGTTGAGGAAAGGAAAGCCATGGCTGGATGCCCTTATGCATCAGCTGTAGGAAGCTTAATGTATGCCATGATGTGTACTAGGCCAGATATCTTCCATGCAGTGGGAGTGGTAAGTCGTTACCAATCCTTCTATGGAGAAAAATACTGGAATGCAGTAAAGAACATATTCAAATATCTAAGACGGACGCAAGATTACATCTTGGTCTATGGAGATGGTGATCTCCAAGTCTTGGGATATACAGATTCTGACTTCCAATCGGATATTGATGATCTAAAGTCGACATCAGGGTTTGTATTCTTGTTGAATGGTGGTGTTGTGAGCTGGAGAAGCAAGAAGCGGGACGCTAGTGTAGATTCAACAACAGAAGCTGAGTACATTGCCGCATCGGATGCTGCAAAGGAGGTGGTGTGGTTGCGTAAGTTCATCCTGGAGCTTGGCGTAGTTTCCTATGATACTCCCATCCCGTTACTCTGCAATAATACGGGAGCCATTTCCAAGGTAAAGGAACCCATATGGCATCAGAAGAGCAAGCACGTGGAATGGAAATACCACATCATTCGAGAGATTCAAAAGCTTGGTGACATCATCATCACCAAGGTGGCCTCTGCCGACAACGTTGCTGATCCTCTTACCAAACCTCTGACACAAAAGATTTTCGACCAGCATGAAATGAGCATGGGTTTAAGGATTGTTCCTGAATGGTTCTGAGGTCTAGTGGGAGATTGTTAGCAATGTGAGCTCGGGGTGAACCATTCCTATAATAAATGTTATTATAATAAATGATTTATCAATAAAAGTTATTGATTATTTTTCACACCCTTTCTGAGATTGAATGAAATAATGCATTATAAGGTTCCTCTGTACAACAAGGGTTATGTACCATGGCCAGCTTGATGACCATATAGCTGTTGATTCATTGATTGAATCATAGAGTTTGATGCTTGGATGAATATCTAAGGAGTTAGATAGAGGACTCATCAAGCATCATCAAATGATTGTTAAGTGATGATCTCCAGTCTGAGTAGGAGATGGCAATCCTTTATCATATGGTTGATATCTGACCGACCTCTTGATGCAGGTCCTCTTCATGGTAATAGTGATTCGTAGGTGTCAGATTAGTTGAGTCAATGGGTTGACTTAACGAGATCGTGATAACCAAAGACCTATGTTGA
Source organism: Ottelia alismoides (assembly GCA_037367405.1). Lineage (NCBI taxonomy): Eukaryota > Viridiplantae > Streptophyta > Magnoliopsida > Alismatales > Hydrocharitaceae > Ottelia > Ottelia alismoides. Next base: position 280,938 of record JAZKJV010008479.1, on the reverse strand, counting down.
ATGCTGTCACAACATAGACATGCATCCTCTGACCAGAGACAGATGTGTTTCTATATGTCTAAGTGTGTACATTCGACATACCAATAGGTTTATTACCTAGCCAAGGTCTATATACCGACGAGCTGGTGTGCATATAAGGACATATGAGTAATACGATCTCTCAGAGGGATCATACAGGTTAACTTATGAACCGGGAGACACGAGCTCATTCATGAGGTATTGGAACTGATCAAATTCCATGCATGGTCGTCATGCTTTGGAAGCATGCCATGAATTTGAAGGTAAGATATATGCTTTGGGAAAGCATATGATCTATACCAATTCCCAAATGACCAAGATTGAGAAACTTAATGATCAAACCCTGAAGATGATAGTGTAAAAGTGATCTATATCTTCAGGATGATCATAGGTCTTCCAGTATGCAAGATGTATAGGTATTGGGAATACCTGAAGGTGATGTGATCATAAACAATTGTATAACCATGACGCACATTCCGAGGGAGTGATGAAATAGATTTGGATTTTAGTGACTCCTTGATGTCCCAAAAACCCCGAGTGACTAAGGCAAAGGCAAAGGAATGGTCGTTGTGACCTCAATCAATCGGATGGGTATATCAAGAAAAATCAACCACTCAGAGAGATCAAATCAAACATAACAAATATGAGCGGTCTAGCTATGAGTTTAACCTGGTATAGCTCCCAGGGTCGAACACAAGGAGCACGGTTTGGCTAGAAAGCCTACGAAGTAGTCAAAATGGGAGAAATTACAGAGAAAATATTTTTAGTGATTTTTAATGATTTTTAGATTTTTTTGGAAATTTTTAATATATGAAGAAAATGAGAAAAGCAAAGACAAGCACACTTGAGCAATTTATTTAACACACCAAAAATGATACAAAAATTAAGGAAAAATTGTTTTTAAGTTTCTTAGGTTTTTAAGTGTTTTTGGTGAGTTTTTGAGATTTTTCTAATGGGTAAATTATTTTCTAAAAATCGAACAGTGCTGAAAAGAAGAGGTACTGTCCAGCAAGGCTTAAGACCCAAAAATAAAATACTTAAGGATCTTAAAAAGCCCTGGAGGTAATTTTCCTGTAATCTAGGAAGAATAAGGAAAATTTGGGCACCTAAATTATTGTTTTTGGATTTTTAATTTATTTATTATAATTTTTATGGGTTTTTAGGGGTTTTTCAATTTGTAGGGTTTTTAAGTGATGAAAAATAGCCAAAATGGCCTGGAAAATCAAACCACAAGCAAACAACAGTATCTAATTTTTTTAGAATTTTTGGTGGGGTTTTTATATTTTTTTATGATTTTCAAAGATGAACAGTAGCTGAAATAGATGTTTTTGGATTTTTTAAAAATAATAAATGGAAGCAAAAATGTCCTCAAAAATCCCTAAAATTTCTACACCATGGCAGGAGCCATGTGTCAAAATCTCATTGGATTTGGAGGTCGTTTGATATTTTATTCAAAAATGCAAAGGGAGCATAGTGCACAAGGACCAATGTGCAAATACCCGAGAATCTGGGGGCTCTGGTGCAAAATACCCAGCAAGTCACGCGCGTGGCACGTGGCTGGGGCACACAGGGATCAAATTGCAATAAAAACCAAGTCTTAGGGCTATTTGATAACTCGTATCAAAAGTCCAGGGACATGGATGTAAAAAGCCCACTAAATATCGCACATGCGCATAAACAACACTCACAGGGGCATAACTGCAATTACTCAAAAAGATTCATTCCATTCATAACATCCCAGATCTACAGGACTAAAAATATAAAAAGCCCAGATACACACGTGACGAAGCACGTGGTCACACACAAACAGGGGCATACATGCAATTAACAACAAGCACAAGGTCCATACTGCAATTTACCCTACGCAAATAAAGTTTTAAAACTATTTATAGGACTAAAAGTAAAATGACAAACTATGAGGGGGTCCTAAGATATTTACCCCTTTATTCGCTGACGGCCAGATGTGCGCCACGTGGTGATCGGACGGCTGAGATTGGATGGCGCTCTCCTTCTCTTCTCTTCTTGGGCTCGATCGACGGTGGAGGCGAAGCCACGTGGATGATCTAACGTCCGAGACTCTGGTGCTTCTCTCCTCTGCTATCAACGGTCTGGATGCACTCCTCAGATGGATCGACGGCTACTGCTCCTCGAAAGATGGACGCTCACGATCAGAACTGGAGCTGAGGCGTCATCGGACGGCTCTGGATGATGGAGGAAGAACTCGACGCCGACGAACTTCGCCGGCCTCCTATGTGAACTCCGGTCCTCCTCAGCTGCTGCTAAAGCTCGGAACACGTTCCTGGTGCAGCCCCGCAGCTGATGGTGGTATCCGATGGCCCAGCCGAGCCCTGGAGGGGCTCCGGCGAGGCTGGCGGCGCGAAGCTCCAGCCTGGAATGTAAGGGGGGCTCAGATGCCTCCCTTTGAACCTGCAAAGCAACCAGAACGCTTCGCGGGTCGAGGGCAAAATGCCTCGACCCAAGGAAGCGGGGTGAAGGTGGTCTGTGCGGTGGGGCGAACGAGCTCCGGCGAAGCGGAGACGGTGGGGCTCGACTCCCAGCTCCGGGGCGAGCTGGGTTGAACGAGTGGGTGAAGAACGTGCGTGAGGGAATGGCGAAGGTGAGCGTAGGTTCCGATGATCGAGAAGATACGCAAGATGACCGGAATCAGAGGAACTCGTCGGAGATGTGATTTGGGGGAAACCTAAAATTAAACGAAATAAAAGAGCTAATCGACTACCTGGGTGGAGCGGAAGACTATGCTGGAGTGTGGCTAACTCCCGGTCGTAGCCTCGAAGGGCGTCAAGGCCTAAGGCTCGAGCTCCGGATGGATGTCGGAGCACGGCGGTGCAAGGCAGCCGGATCGATGGTCCAAGCACCTCCTCCTCACTGCAACAAGGGCCAACGCGAGCTGTCACCTCGGTGGTTCCGATGGAGGTCACGGGAGTGAAGATAGGGATCCAAAGATGAGGCGCGGAGGCGGCGGAGGTCGGGATATATATGGAGACAGGGCCGATTAGGGTTGAGCGACGACGGCTAAGGAAGGCGTGGATTTCATGGCGAAAGATCCGGCGAGGGAGAGGGATGATCGGCGGAGAATCCGGGCACGGGGTTTGCGTGGGTGACAGCCTGGAGACGCGTGGAAAAATCGGCGAAGGTGGGGCGGCGCGCATCTTCCTGAAAAGGAAGGAGTCCGCGGGGGAGTTGACCGGGGTCAACAATCCCCCGTGGACCAATCAGGGGCTGCCACGTGGTTATTTTTTTGTTTATTTAATTTAAGGTAGAAAACGGCCGAATTAAGAAAAACTCAAAACATGAAATATTTTTCTTTTATTTTTTTCTATTTTTTGGTGATTTTTAATTAATTTTTGGAAATAAAAATAGGGTAGCTATATATATAGGTATATGTACACTATATAGATTTTAATTTTTTTGATTTTTTTATTTGTTATTTTTATGTATTTTTATGCCCATTTTATATTTTATTTATTTACATCATAAAATAAAGAACAAAATGGTATTTTTATTTTATTTTAATTATTTATATTCATAGTTTAAATAAATAGTTATACATTTATATACATGGTATATACACTGTATTTTTGTATTTTTAATTTTTGTTGTTTTTATTTGATTTTTGTTTTGTTTCTTTTTATTTATTTTATTTACAAAATATGCCTTAAAATATTCAAAAAGTTTTGAAAATAAATACATTTATTTTTAAGGTTAAATAAATAAGGAATGATGATCTATACACATGGTGAAATGGCATTTTTGAATTTTTGATTTTTAAATTTTTATTTTGTTTTTAATGGTTTCTAAATATACACAAAATATGTACAAGCATATTTTTGGGTGAGGAAAATATAATTTTACTTATTTACAGAAGTATATACACATGAGCTCCTATCTCCCTCTACTTTGTCTTTTATGCGGTCAGGCCCATGCTGAGCCCTCCCTTGGGTCAAGTTGCTCAATATTTATTCTAAATATTTCCCTCTTTTTCTTTTTACTCTTTATTCTTTTATTTTTGCACAAAAACATGCTAATTACAGGTTTTTTACACAATGCATGCTTTTGGTAATTATTTGTATTTACACATATCTACATGTATTTGCAAAGGTTTTTGTAGCTAAAATATAAGAATAAAGAGTGATGAATGGGTATTCATCACCCCCCTATGCTTAACTTTGCTAGTCCCTTAGCAAACACTTATTTGAAAAAAAAGAAGTGAAAAAGAAAGAAAAAGAAAAAGAAAAAGAAAAAGAGGATGTACATGGATCAAGGTTGATTTATTAAACTTTCCTTCATTAAATTGAAATATGGAGCTCGATCAGATCTTTAGATTATTAATGTGTCGGAACCTTATTTGGACTTAAGCTTAAAACTCAACAGTCTCCAAGTTCCACCAATCTATGGGCAAGACTCCTCAATAAACCAGATCAGAACAAGTCTACATACACAAACTCTAATGACCATGAATCTTTCCATGCAGTGTAAGTGATATGTGGCTCCCCACCTCAGAAGTAACAAAGAAACAACCTCCCTCAACCTGGTAACTCTAATGCCTCGGTCTAGCAACTCTTTCCTCGAGAAGCGGGGTATTCCCTTCTAAGTTCAAGTGCAACCGGCTCAAGAAAAGGGGGTAGAAGTATAGAGTTTTGGAAGCTTAGCCAGTGTAGCTAAGTCTCCCGCTGCAAGCTTCATGAGACGTAACATTGATACCATAAGCTTTTGCTTTATTTGACTATGTATACTCCGGTGGGGTTATTAAATTTTCAATCCGACCCACCACTTTTTTGGAGTTCTTTTTGCATTTTTGCATTTTTTTTCAAGAACTTCTGTACAACATATCTACATGGTGCAGCATATAAGAAATTTCCTCTTGAGCCAGTAGACTATCCCTCTTTTGAAGCTTTATTGCAACCCACGACTTATGTCTTTAGCCTTCATCACCACTAGACCAAGTTGAGGTGCACTTCCTTCACTAGAAGAAGAAGAGAGGTTCCGCCTAGAAGTACTACCCTCATATGCTACCCCAAGCCAAAGGAAACTGCCTCCTCACCACCTCATCCGTGGAGAGCCATGTGTAAGTGCAGGTGCAAGTCAAGCCATTGTCTCTAAGAGTCATGCGTGTGTTGTTAAGTGCTCTACTTAGGCTCATCAAGATGACATATGCTTATAGCCTAGTGGACTCAAAGAATTAAGTCCTCATGGACCTGAAAAGCCTTAACCCTAAGTCCTATAAGGTTCCTCTTAAAGTTAAGTGGATTAAGATCTTATTTAAGCTCCATTTCTCAATTTAATTCCAGGCTTAGTTTAAATGTCAACTCTCATCCAAGAAAAACTCTATACATATATTTACACAAGATGCTATTTACAAATATTTTACAATCATGCAAAATTTTTGAAAAATGTTTTGAAATCATGAATAAATGATGCATGAGGTGCAAGTTTTGCAAAGAGATATTTACAAACATTTACACAAGATTTTTGCAAACTTTTGATTTTCAAAACATTTTGGAAAAATTTTGTATTATATACATAATTTTGATACAAAATATTTACACAAGCTTTACACAAAAGATTTTTGAAATCATTTTTACACAAATACTTTGTACACTAGCTATGTATGTGCAAGATAAAAGAGGTTTATGTACATGAAAAATTTTCAAATTTTTGTGATTTTTAGCCATTTTATTTATTAACACACTCACACAAAGTACGAGTTATGGCTAAAGTATATATGAAATATATATACACCCCCCCTATACTTAGCTCGAACGATGTCCTCAGAGTGATCAAGAGCGATGAAGAAGACATAACTCGTGCTTAGTAAAAGGAAAGTGAAAAGGAATGGCTAAGTACAGAAACGAATAAATGAATAGAATAAGAGGAACTCGGTGGTCTCCCCCTATACTTAGGATTAACTAATCCTAAGTATAGTAAGCTGTACATAAAGGGAGAACCGAGTAAAGAATATACAGAATCTGCCCCCCCTATACTTAGGGTAAAATATCCCTAAGTATAGGCAGCAAAAACAGGAGCAAAAAGAATAAAAAGAATACCCGCAGGTCCAACATCCCCCCTATACTTAGGGTAAAGGACACCCTAAGTATAGCATAATCATAAGATGAGAGACGAGATGTGGGACTAAAGAATAGAATGATATGGACAACTAGATCTATACAGGCGGAAGAACAGTGAAAATCAGGCGTGAGATGCAAAAGATGTGAGTCAAAAGACCACATCTCACGCAAAATGAATAGCGGCAATAATAACGTCCTGCGGCTCATGATCTAGAAATGGCTTGAGCCGCTGGCCGTTCACTCGAAAGGCACTCTCAGAGGATAACTCAGATATATCAATGCTACCGTTATCGTGTACCTTTCTGACCAAGTAAGGTCCCTTCCATTTGCTCTGTAGCTTCCCTGGGAATAATCTGAGCCTTGCATCAAACAGCCATACTCTCTGTCCAATCTCAAAATGCTTGTGGCTGATATGAGAATCATGCCACTCCTTTACTTTCTCCTTATAATGTAGGCTGTTTGAGAAAGCTGTATCTCTAAGCTCTTCCAAGGCGGCTAGCTCTGCCCTCCTCTGGTCTCCTATACCATCTGGATCCATAAGAATATATGTGACTGCCCAAAGTGACTTGTGCCTCAGCTCAACAGGTAGATGGCATGGCTTGCCATAAACGAGGCGAAAGGGAGATGTACCCAATGGAGTCTTGAAAGACGTCCGATATGCCCACAAGACCGAGTCCAAAAGCTGTGACCAATTCTTTCGGTCAGGGCGGACGACTTTCTGCAAAATATTCTTGATCTCCCTATTCGATACCTCAGCTAAACCATTCGTCTGTGGATGGTAAGGTGTGGCAACACGATGGTCTATACTGAACTCGCTAGCAAGGGCCTTCACCTGGTCGTTGACAAAATGAGACCCCCCATCAGAAATCAGAACTCGTGGAACCCCGAACCGCATGATGATGTGCTTCTTCAAAAATCTGCAAACTGTCTTCGCATCAGCGGCTCGGGCGGGGATAGCCTCAACCCAACGACTAACGTAATCTACGGCCAACAGAATGTACTCGAATCCCTGACTCTTAGGGAATGGACCCATGAAATCGATGCCCCATGCGTCAAAAACCTCACAGAAGTGAATGGGCTGCATCGGCATCATATCACGTTGTCCACAAGTGCCCATCCTCTGACAGTCAGTACACCTCTTCACGAACTCATCAGAGTCCTTGAAGAGTGTAGGCCACCACAAGCCGGATTGGAGCACTTTCTGTGTCGTTCTCCTCCCAGAATGATGTCCTCCTGCCTCAAGCTTGTGGCAGTAAGTGAGGACACTATGATGCTCCTCCTGAGGGATACACCGACGCCAGATGCTATCCCCTCCTTCGTGGTAAAGGATGGGATCCTCCCAGTGGTAGGACTTGGCCTTCGCAAGGAAGGTCTCAAGCCTCTGCCTGGGCCAATCTTGTGGGACTTTCCCAGCAACGAGAAAGTTCACAATATCGGCATACCACGGGAGTGAGGTGATAGCAAGGATCGCCTCATCTGGGAAGGTATCATGAATGGGATCAATCTGCTCAGAATCCTCAGGCTGCTCTAATCGGGAGAGATGATCCGCCACCACATTCTTAACTCCAGGCTTATCCTTGATCTCAATGTCGAACTCCTGGAGTAGAAGGATCCATCTAGTAAGCCTGGCCTTGGCATCCTTCTTTGACATGAGGTACCTGATGGCGGTGTGGTCTGTATACAAAGTCACTCTAGATCCAATGATATACGATCTGAACTTATCTAGGGCAAACACTACTGCTAGCATCTCCTTTTCTGTGACCGTATAATTCCGCTGGGCAGAATCCAATGTGCGGCTAGCATAGTGTATGGCAAATGGAACTCCGTCCCTCCTCTGTCCTAGCACGGCCCCTACGGCAAAATCGGAGGCATCCGTCATGATCTCGAATGGGAGAGACCAATCGGGTGGCTGAAGGACAGGAGCCTCAATAACACGCTGCTGGAGAGTCTCAAAGGATGAAAGACACTTGTCATCGACAAGGAACTCGGTGTCTTTCGTCAAGAGGTCAGTCAATGGTCGGGCAATCTTGCTGAAATCATGAATGAATCTCCTATAAAAACCAACATGCCCCAGAAATGACCGTAGCTGCTTTAAATTGGACGGCGGTGCGAGTTTTCTAATGACGTCAACCTTGGCCGGATCAACCTCCATGCCCCTGTTGGAGATGATGTGGCCAAGCACCGTCCCTTGAGTCACCATGAAGTGACTCTTCTCCCAAGACAGAACCAAGCGGGTAGCAATAGATCGCTGGAGCACTCGGTCTAGGCAGTCAAGACAGGAATCGAATCCGTCGCCGTAAACTGAGAAGTCGTCCATGAAGACCTCCAAACACTCCCCTACCATGTCCGAAAAGATCGACAGCATGCACCTCTGAAAAGTCGCAGGGGCATTGCATAGCCCAAATGGCATGCGTCGAAAGGCGTATGTACCGAAGGGACAGGTAAAGGTGGTCTTCTCCTGATCCTCAGGAGCGATGGCCACTTGATTGTAGCCCGAGTACCCATCTAGGAAGCAATAATGGCTCTTCCCTGCCAGTCTCTCTATGATCTGATCAATAAAAGGCAGGGGGAAGTGGTCCTTCTTGGTGGCCTGGTTGAGTCTCCTGTAGTCAACGCAGACCCTCCAAGAGGTGGGTACTCGTGTAGCAATCTCCTCTCCCGACTCACTGATCACAGTCGTGATGCCCGTCTTCTTGGGCACCACATGCAAGGGGCTAACCCACTTGGAGTCGGAAATGGGATAAATAAAATCTGCACTCCACCATTTTGATATTTCCTTCATGACAACTTCTCGTAGGTTGGGGTTCAGTCGCCGCTGGAACTCACGCGACGGCTTTGCTCCTTCCTCGAGATAGATATGGTGGGAGCACAACGAGGGACTAATCCCATGGAGATCTGATACGCTCCATCCAATTGCCTTGTGGTTCTTTTCAAGAATCTCCATCAGACGGGATTCTTGTTCTCCAGTCAGATCGGCGGAGATGATGACTGGGTACATCTCAGACTCTCCCGCAAGGAATCGATACTTCAGCGAAGTAGGGAGCGGCTTTAGTTCTGGACAGCTGGGTGCTGGCAAATCTGGCTTCTGAAGAAGATGTGTGTATGCTGACAATTCTACCAAATCTGCCTGGGAAAATGATAACGAACTCTCACAAACTTGATCTGGAGAAGGCGGGTCCTCTGCATTGTCTCTAATCTGTTCTGCCTCTACTTTCTCCTTATCTGTAGGCTCAGGTGGATCCAGGTCTGGCATCTGATCATCACAATCTGCCCAATCAGACTCTGAATCCGAGGGATCTGTATCAACTGCGGTGGCATCAGTACCACCGTATAGCAAGGTGGCCTCAGTACCACCATCACTGAAAATCGTGTCGCGATCAAGGTCCGACCCTGCTGACTCAATAGTATCCTGAACCAGGGCTGTGCTCTCCAGACTATCCTCTGCTATCATCTCTGCATCAGTTGTAGCTGAATATGAGAGGATGGTCTGTGCTGCAGGATCTGCCCAAGCTGCCTCATCATCTGTGATCACAAAATCACAGTCCTGGTGGATGTCTGGCTCTGCGTCTGTCAGCTGCTCTGAATCTGTACTGCCCTCTGAGCGGGATCTATCTCTGGCTCTGTGGTCCTTAACCGTCTCTATTTGTATACTCTCGCCCTGGACGCGAAAGAATACCTTCCCACTGTCATGGTCAGTCACCGCCTTGGCTGTGGCCAAGAATGGGCGACCGAGAATGATGGGGGAATCGGTCAACGAGTCAGGGGTCTCCATGTCCAGCACTACGAAGTCCACGGGGAATTGCAAACCCTGAATCGTGACGACAACGTCTCGCAACAACCCCTTTGGCCTCTTGACAGACCGATCAGCAAACTGAAGGTATGTCCTGCTCTGTCTAAGAGTGCCCAACTCTAAGTGGTCGAGAAGGGCTGCCGGAAGAAGGTTAATTGACGATCCGCTATCTAGTAGAGTACGGTCGAACCTCTGCTCACTAATCTGACATCTGACATACGGGGCTCCTAAATCTGGCCTCTTGGTCGGCAGATGGTTCTGGATCGCGTAACACGTGGCTTTGGTCAACACATGAATCTCTGTGGTTTTATTCCTCTTCTTCCTCCTGACTGTGGTCCTGTCTCTCAAGGAGCGCTGAAGAAGAGGGATGTGCTGCAAAGCCTCATTGAGGGTCAGCTGGATGTGAAATCGGTCTATCATGCCCTGGCTGAACTCCTCCTGCTCTCTCTTTTTTGGATCTTTTTCTTTTTTCTTCCCCTTCCCCAACTCAAGGGATCTAGGAAAGGGGATCACCGGGTCCTTCTCAGATGAAGGACTAGGAATAGGTCTAGACGGTTCGATGACCGGATCCTCACAAACATCATTCACCACAGTGGGATCAGAAGAAACTAAACCTTTTCCTTTATTCAAATTAGAGTTCTGAGAAACATTCATACGAGGAAAGACAACATTTCTATCAGAATAAATGTTGGTGGCCTCAGTACCACCTCTAGCTGGCTCCACAACTAGACGTCTTGCGGCTTCAGTACCGCGGTCTGGCTCGGCTCTGCTGGTGGCGTCAGTACCACCTCCTTGATATGGTGAAGCGGCGGCCTCAGTACCGCCGGTGGAAATAGCATCTCGGGTGGCATCAGTACCACCGTCATCATCATGTGCGGCGTCAGTACCGCTTTCCTCATCTGGCGCTCTAGATGGATCCTCGCGTTGTCGCTCAGATGAGGCGCCGCCTGCTGGTCTTCTACCGCTCCTAAGTGTGACAAAATCAGCATCAAATAGATCCGACGAGATATCATCAAATGAGTCACTAGAAGTGGTAGGCTCAGTGTGAACTACCTGCTCAGATTTCCTCTTCAAGTTATTCGGATTAGGCTCGATCTGTGCAGGGATGGCGGCCTTCCCTCTCATCAGGTCCCGCATCTCCTGGCGGAACTCGTCCATCTCCCGTCTAAATGTAGCCTGCTGCTCTGTGAAGATGCGGGCTAGATCATCCATGGCGGGGCTCTCATGGGAGCCCGACGGGTTGCCTCTCTGGTAATGAGGCTGCTGGACCTGGTGTTGCTGCGGCTGAGAGGGGTAAGAGGAAGGATGCTGCTGCTGGTGAGCCTGCTGCTCACGTCTCCAATTCTGTCCCTGTTGCTGGTAGGGACGAGGTACGAAGGATGATGGCTGGTGTGGCTGGTATGCTGGGGGCTGCTGGTGATCTCTCTGCTGGGAGTACTGCCCTCCCTGACCGGCTGGCTGCTGTTGGGACTGGTTACCCCCATTCCCCCACCTGAATCCGGGATGATCTCTTCGGATTCCAGGTTGAGGGCGGTCATACCAAATCCCGTTGACATCCATCAACGGTTCCGCGTCGTAAGGGGCTGGTGGGAGTACATCCAGAGGCTGATCCGGCTGATATACCACCATCTGTAAGTCTGGAGATGGTGGTGACTGGTAAGAGGGCTGCTGCTGCTGGTACGGCTCCGCCTGCACAAGGTGAACTTGTCTAGGCTACTGCAAGGAGCTGGAGCGCTGGGACGAGCTGCGGCTGCCACCGGAATTGCCTCGCGACTGAAGACGGGGCTGAGAAGCCGTCTGTGCCTCTTGAAGGCACAAGAGATGGGTCTTCACGTCGCTCAGAGTTTGTGCCATCTGCTCCATCTGAGTTATGCCCTGGCACTGCTTCTTCTCTATTATCTCCATGCGGTCCAACTTCTCGCTGATAATCCCCATGTCCGCAGCGGCCGACTCTGCCTGTGCGGCTGCAACTGTGGACGAACTGGAAGGACCCGCATCAACCCGTGCTATCCGCTGGTACTGCACGGGTCCTGGCGGCTGAACTCTCTATGTGTACAACCGAGTCTGGGACATCACCATGTAATTTTCGGACATCTCCTCATAGATGGCCCAGACTTGGTTATGGTCCTTGGCAAAGTAGGACCCGCCGCAAGAAGCATTCACCAGTCCCTGAAGCTCTGGCGTCAGCCCACTAAAGAAGCTCTGAACTAGGTTCGGCTTCGAAATGTCGTGGTGTGGGCATCTATCCAGAAGCTCTCTGAACCTCTCCCATGCCTCGTGAAATTGCTCGTTAGGGAGCATGGAGAAGTTGTTGATCAGGGCCCTTGCTGCATTCGTCCGCCCGAGTGGATAGTACTTGTTCAAGTACTCGGTGCGAAGCTGCTCCCAGGTGTAAACAAACTTCCCTAGATGCTTCAGCCAGGCGGCTGCTCTATTTGCCAGTGAAAAAGGGAAGGCCATCATCCGAATCGTATCTTGGTCCACACGACGGTCGTGGACAGTGCTACAGATCATCAAAAACTCCTGGAGATGGAGGTGGGGTTCCTCAGTGGCGAGTCCGTGAAAATGAGGAAGCATCTGCAGGGTGTTCGGAGGGAACTTGAAATCCCCCACGATAGCAGGTATCACCACCCACTGGTGCATCAGTGTAGATCCGGGGTTGTGTAGCTCCCGCATCGGTCTTGCTGCGGCGGCGGCTGCCGCTGCTGCGGCAGCTGCTGCTGCGGCTGCTGCTGCGGCTGCTGCCTCTGCATCAGCGTCAGGAATGTCCTCAGGCTCGCTCGGCTCGTCTCGCTCTGCTCGGAGTCGCTCCAACTCCCTCCTCATCTCTATCATGAATGCCCCCTGATCGCGTAACTGTTGCTGAACTGTCTCTAATGACGCGATCACGGTGGAGTTAATCGCTCCCTGGTCTAAGACAAAATGTTCGGGCTGGCGATCGTCTGAACTGCCGGCTCCGGCCATAGTGACGTCTGCAAAATCAGATGAGCCCAACTCAGGTTCTGTCAAATTAATTCGTCTTTCCTCGGGCTCATGTCTCTCAGTAGCAAAAGAAAGGGGATCGAGGGGGAACAGGGTGGAATCGAACTCGGGCCCGGAGAGCTGGTCTTGACTCTCACGGGCCAACCTAGATGATGGAGTAGATGCGCCTGAAAGCGGTGCAGCCAGAGGCTGCCTAAGAGATCGTCTACCCATCATCTTGATCTGGCGAGTTGGGCGGATGGGATCTGGAGAAAATATGATCGCAAAGCAAACCCCCGGTTCACCAACGCAACACAATCTGAAGACCGTGAAAGATCGGTCAATTTATCTTGTCACTTTTATTTGGTGAACACGCAAGATATCAGAGCGCTTACGTGACCTGTTAGGATACCCGATGCTACTCCAACCGACTGGCCCGCACGGAAGAGTCGGTAGTCAGCTAGAAATAGCACCGGAGGGTTCTACCTAGGGTACGGGTCACTCTCTCGCGCATCCAAACCATACAAGGAGGGGGTTGCTTTCCCCAAGACAAATTTTTAATGTGAGTGTCTTTTAGGGTCAATAATGTTATCCAGTCCCAAATTTTTTTTTTGTTTTTCTTTTTAATAATTTTTTTTTTCAAAATAAATACAAGCGGCCTAACGATTTTTCCGATTCTCCTGATGATTAAGCCAAAAACAGAGGGAGAAGACGAGAAAAACCGATGCGCGAAGAAATCAATGATGCATGCAGAGATAGAAATGCGTACCTTGTCTCCAGCACTCTACATGCAAGTGATCCGCGCAGAATTTAAAGACAGAAATAAAACTACCTACATGATGCAACGGGAAAAACCGAGTCCTAGATGAGCAACTTCTATCGCAGAACCGTCTAACTCAGTTACCCGCCTTCGATCCAAAGAGTCCGGTCTTGGCTTACCCCTCCTCTTCTCGACAGGTCGAGTTCAGGAGTAGCGCTTGTGGGGTAGGCTCGCGGCACGTAGGCTCTCAGGAAAGCGACTGAGTTATTTTTATTATTTATTCTTAGTAGGTCCAATTAACGATCTATAGGAACAGATCAGCAATTAGGTGTGGGGATCCTACTAATTACAGCACAAGCAAGAGAAATTCCTAAATCTAGGGGCTCGAGAAAAACCGCGTAAACACCGGAAAAGGCAGCTAGCTATTAAAACCGCAGAAAAAGCCGCGAAAATCCAAATGGGTCCCCCGAGTACACCGGTACTCGGCGAAACAGACCCTGCTAAGTTACAAGTGTCCACAAGTCCAAAGTCTAAGTTATTACAACAAATATTGTTCTCTCTCTCTCTCTCTCAGAAATAAAAGTTCCTTCCTTTCTCTCTCTTCCTCCTGCACGGGTCCTCTAAAAAAGAAACTCCAAGTCGTCCAAGCAGTACCTCGCACAAAAATCAAAGAGAGAGTGTCAGAGAACAATGATAATAGAGAGACAATATGGAAAAAATGACTACAAAGCCGTGCTCCCCGGCAACGGCGCCATTCTGATAACCCGAAAATACGATCGAGGTAAAGGTCGGAAAATGGTCGTTGTGACCTCAATCAATCGGATGGGTATATCAAGAAAAATCAACCACTCAGAGAGATCAAATCAAACATAACAAATATGAGCGGTCTAGCTATGAGTTTAACCTGGTATAGCTCCCAGGGTCGAACACAAGGAGCACGGTTTGGCTAGAAAGCCTACGAAGTAGTCAAAATGGGAGAAATTACAGAGAAAATATTTTTAGTGATTTTTAATGATTTTTAGATTTTTTTGGAAATTTTTAATATATGAAGAAAATGAGAAAAGCAAAGACAAGCACACTTGAGCAATTTATTTAACATACCAAAAATGATACAAAAATTAAGGAAAAATTGTTTTTAAGTTTCTTAGGTTTTTAAGTGTTTTTGGTGAGTTTTTGAGATTTTTCTAATGGGTAAATTATTTTCTAAAAATCAAACAGTGCTGAAAAGAAGAGGTACTGTCCAGCAAGGCTTAAGACCCAAAAATAAAATACTTAAGGATCTTAAAAAGCCCTGGAGGTAATTTTCCTGTAATCTAGGAAGAATAAGGAAAATTTGGGCACCTAAATTATTGTTTTTGGATTTTTAATTTATTTATTATAATTTTTATGGGTTTTTAGGGGTTTTTCAATTTTTAGGGTTTTTAAGTGATGAAAAATAGCCAAAATGGCCTGGAAAATCAAACCACAAGCAAACAACAGTATCTAATTTTTTTAGAATTTTTGGTGGGGTTTTTATATTTTTTTATGATTTTCAAAGATGAACAGTAGCTGAAATAGATGTTTTTGGATTTTTTAAAAATAATAAATGGAAGCAAAAATGTCCTCAAAAATCCCTAAAATTTCTACACCATGGCAGGAGCCATGTGTCAAAATCTCATTGGATTTGGAGGTCGTTTGATATTTTATTCAAAAATGCAAAGGGAGCATAGTGCACAAGGACCAATGTGCAAATACCCGAGAATCTGGGGGCTCTGGTGCAAAATACCCAGCAAGTCACGCGCGTGGCACGTGGCTGGGGCACACAGGGATCAAATTGCAATAAAAACCAAGTCTTAGGGCTATTTGATAACTCGTATCAAAAGTCCAGGGACATGGATGTAAAAAGCCCACTAAATATCGCACATGCGCATAAACAACACTCACAGGGGCATAACTGCAATTACTCAAAAAGATTCATTCCATTCATAACATCCCAGATCTACAGGACTAAAAATATAAAAAGCCCAGATACACACGTGACGAAGCACGTGGTCACACACAAACAGGGGCATACATGCAATTAACAACAAGCACAAGGTCCATACTGCAATTTACCCTACGCAAATAAAGTTTTAAAACTATTTATAGGACTAAAAGTAAAATGACAAACTATGAGGGGGTCCTAAGATATTTACCCCTTTATTCGTCGACGGCCAGATGTGCGCCACGTGGTGATCGGACGGCTGAGATTGGATGGCGCTCTCCTTCTCTTCTCTTCTTAGGCTCGATCGACGGTGGAGGCGAAGCCACGTGGATGATCTAACGTCCGAGACTCTGGTGCTTCTCTCCTCTGCTATCAACGGTCCGGATGCACTCCTCAGATGGATCGACGGCTACTGCTCCTCGAAAGATGGACGCTCACGATCAGAACTGGAGCTGAGGCGTCATCGGACGGCTCTGGATGATGGAGGAAGAACTCGACGCCGGCGAACTTCGTCGGCCTCCTACGTGAACTCCGGTCCTCCTCAGCTGCTGCTAAAGCTCGGAACACGTTCCTGGTGCAGCCCCGCAGCTGATGGTGGTATCCGATGGCCCAGCCGAGCCCTGGAGGGGCTCCGGCGAGGCTGGCGGCGCGAAGCTCCGGCCTGGAATGTAAGGGGGGCTCAGATGCCTCCCTTTGAACCTGCAAAGCAACCAGAACGCTTCGCGGGTCGAGGGCAAAATGCCTCGACCCAAGGAAGCGGGTGAAGGTGGTCTGTGCGGTGGGGCGAACGAGCTCCGGCGAAGCGGAGACGGTGGGGCTCGACTCCCAGCTCCGGGGCGAGCTGGGTTGAACGAGTGGGTGAAGAACGTGCGTGAGGGAATGGCGAAGGTGAGCGTAGGTTCCGATGATCGAGAAGATACGCAAGATGACCGGAATCAGAGGAACTCGTCGGAGATGTGATTTGGGGGAAACCTAAAATTAAACGAAATAAAAGAGCTAATCGACTACCTGGGTGGAGCGGAAGACTATGCTGGAGTGTGGCTAACTCCCGGTCGTAGCCTCGAAGGGCGTCAAGGCCTGAGGCTCGAGCTCCGGATGGATGTCGGAGCACGGCGGCGCAAGGCAGCCGGATCGATGGTCCAAGCACCTCCTCCTCACTGCAACAAGGGCCAACGCGAGCTGTCACCTCGGTGGTTCCGATGGAGGTCACGGGAGTGAAGATAGGGATCTAAAGATGAGGCGCGGAGGCGGCGGAGGTCGGGATATATATGGAGACAGGGCCGATTAGGGTTGAGCGACGACGGCTAAGGAAGGCGTGGATTTCATGGCGAAAGATCCGGCGAGGGAGAGGGATGATCGGCGGAGAATCCGGGCACGGGGTTTGCGTGGGTGACAGCCTGGAGACGCGTGGAAAAATCGGCGAAGGTGGGGCGGCGCGCATCTTCCTGAAAAGGAAGGAGTCTGCGGGGGAGTTGACCGGGGTCAACTATCCCCCGTGGACCAATCAGGGGATGCCACGTGGTTATTTTTTTGTTTATTTAATTTAAGGTAGAAAACGGCCGAATTAAGAAAAACTCAAAACATGAAATATTTTTCTTTTATTTTTTTCTATTTTTTGGTGATTTTTAATTAATTTTTGGAAATAAAAATAGGGTAGCTATATATATAGGTATATGTACACTATATAGATTTTAATTTTTTTTGATTTTTTTATTTGTTATTTTTATGTATTTTTATGCCCATTTTATATTTTATTTATTTACATCATAAAATAAAGAACAAAATGGTATTTTTATTTTATTTTAATTATTTATATTCATAGTTTAAATAAATAGTTATACATTTATATACATGGTATATACACTGTATTTTTGTATTTTTAATTTTTGTTGTTTTTATTTGATTTTTGTTTTGTTTCTTTTTATTTATTTTATTTACAAAATATGCCTTAAAATATTCAAAAAGTTTTGAAAATAAATACATTTATTTTTAAGGTTAAATAAATAAGGAATGATGATCTATACACATGGTGAAAGGGCATTTTTGAATTTTTGATTTTTAAATTTTTATTTTGTTTTTAATGGTTTCTAAATATACACAAAATATGTACAAGCATATTTTTGGGTGAGGAAAATATAATTTTACTTATTTACAGAAGTATATACACATGAGCTCCTATCTCCCTCTACTTTGTCTTTTATGCGGTCAGGCCCATGCTGAGCCCTCCCTTGGGTCAAGTTGCTCAATATTTATTCTAAATATTTCCCTCTTTTTCTTTTTACTCTTTATTCTTTTATTTTTGCACAAAAACATGCTAATTACAGGTTTTTTACACAATGCATGCTTTTGGTAATTATTTGTATTTACACATATCTACATGTATTTGCAAAGGTTTTTGTAGCTAAAATATAAGAATAAAGAGTGATGAATGGGTATTCATCACTCCTCTCAATAGAGAAGTGACCTAATCTTAGTCCATGTATTGGACATTGATCTGAATGAGATTCAGATGCAATGAGAAGATTAGGTTTACGATCTTGATTTGATCAAGCATCTGTGGGAGGTCCATGAGATCTGGATTTGAGATGTGATCTCAACATCCAAGTCACTATACGTGGAACAATACAACCGCCCTGTCCTTATCTCCATGTATCTGCGGAGAAATCACATTATTCTTGAAAGGGTTCAGGAATAATTCCATAAATCTAAGCATTGAAGAATTGATGATAAAATGTGATTTAATCATCTTGATGTGTATGAAAATTATCCAATGTAATTAAATGTGATTTAATTATTGTGGATAAGAATAATGTGGATAGCAATATTCAATTATTCATAATACATTATAAATGTGATTTATAATGTATTAGATAGAGCTATTATAATTTATATTTGTTGATTACTTATTAATGTGTATTGGATATACATTGTGTAATTAATTGAAAATGTAAATTATATTTTATTTTGGGTTGTGAATGTTATTCACAAATTATCAATGGTAAGATTGTAATATTTTCAAAATTAATTGTGAATTATTTTTGAAGAATAAATCACAACCAAAGTTGTTGGAAATTATGGGAGAAATTCATGGAGATATGCAATCTCATGAGATTACATGAGATTGCCTCCACCATGGGGAGATGGTGGACGGCAACCAATTCCACAAGGAATGTGGTGACCCTCCCCACCATTCCTAATGGGGAGAGATCTCCATGCAAATCTCTCCATAATTGCTTGATCTAATTTAGGATTGAAATATATTTGACATGTCAAATATGTTTGATTTAAATTAGATTATTATTTGTTGGTTTTTACCAAGAACAATCTTGACCATTGGATTGGACATAAATCAATGTCATCCATTGATTTTATATGTCACATGGAGTGAGATCCATGGATCCCAAAACCCTATAAATAGAGAGGCATGCCATGCTCTCTAGGGCTATGCAATTTTGGAGCACATCATCTCTCTCTCATTCTTCTCACACGCCATCTCTCTCTCTCTCTCTCTCTCTCTCTCTCTCTTTCTTGGTGACCATCCACCAAACCCTAGAGGAGAGACTCATCGTCGCCTTCGCCACCGCGTTGCTGTTTTGATGTTCTTTGATTCTCCGTCTCCTTGGAGTGCTACGCTCACAAAGAGGACGTTCGATCTCGTACAACAAGATCGGGAGTTCAACGTGCTTGGATCAACTTGTTGGATTGCGAGGATCACACGGTTCATCCCCGCACTCACAAGCGACCTCTCTGATGATCGGACTTGAGACAGGAGGTCTCTTTTCTTAGAGACTAGATCAACCACGCTTCAAGAGGTATTCCGTTATACTAGTTGTGGTTCTAGATGAAACGATCCGAGAACCGTTCTTGGATCATGTGGTTTCATCGCATGAAAAATTTTTTAAATTCCGCTGCACAGAACAACTAGTACGACTAGTCGTTCTGCATCGTATTCGATACGACGATCACGCTTCCGTGATGCGCTTTAGAATATTACCATATTCTTCAGAATGAGCGGAGGAGCTCTAGTATAGGTTGAAAGATGGATCTCGAAAACCCCAAATTCATGCAGAGTTGAAAAAAGTGTTTTGCCTTGCAGCTAAATATGCCGATAGCAGCAACCGTAGAAGAGAAACACGTTTTTCAAACACAATTCTGGAGACCATATAGAGAAAAATGAATATGAAAGATGATTAGAAGGATAGAATACTCTCTCTATATCTCTGTTCACTTATTATTAATTATGTAAGTGTCCCTGAGTTGACCACGAAGAGGAAGAAAGTATACTCAAATTTTTGAGAGGGGATATTTTGTGATTTTTATTTTCTTCTTTCTTTGAAAAGAGTTGTTCTATGGTTTTTATTTTTTTGCTATTTTAAATTAATTTTATATATTTAAATTTATTATTTTCATTTTTTATTATTTTATTTAATTTTAAAAAGTGATTAATTTTGTACAAGAATTTATAATACAATTTAATAGGTCGAATATTTGGTAATGTACTATTCTACTATAGTGGAAAAAAAGGAAATTATTTTATTTTATTTTTATAAAGGGAAAAGATTTTAAAAAATATATAAAATATAGTATATAGATGAAAAATAGAATAGATGATACTATATATGTAAATGATACGAAGAAAAGCGAGCCACGTGATCGAGGACACAAATAAAACTCAAAATGGAGTCAAAGATCGATAAATCAAAACTCAACAACAATTTGAAGAAAATACACTAACATTTTTACGTGGTCCCTAGAGTGTGAGGGTTTAACCTGAGCTGAGACCTTGACATGTAAATGGAAACAAGTCCTCGCTAGGGTAGTTAGCTAACTACCCTAGAAAAATCATCACAAAATAGTCAACATTGTCCAATGTTCACAATATATACATGGGTAAAACTATAAAAGAAAATAAAAGGTCTTTTGTAATTTGGTCCCTAGTTAAGAACCTAAATGAAAAGAAAACTAGTTATTTTGCAATTAGGTACCGTATACGGACCTATTTGCAAATAACTAAAAGTCCAGGAATGGAGATGGATTTTGGAAATGAGTGGAGCTAAACTTACAACTTATCCACTATTTTGAAACAAACGATTGTTATTAGATTGGGTAATGCAATCCAGCTCGTTCAATGGAGCTGGGCCACTCATTAGCTACCTATGCAACCTGGAGATGGTGTTGTTCTTCCCCAAAATAGAGCTGCGAGAGTGTGATTTCTTGATTTCGATGATGGTGGCTTTGGTGGCAGTTCACGAAATGCAGCCAGAGCTCTGGCATTGCTAGAAGGAGGCACCTCCTCCTTCAAGCTCACCTACGGTGGCAGGAGGTGGAGGCGTGTAGAAGAAGGGGGTGTCACTGTGATTCGGGTGTCCAGACCTGGAGTGAGCTCCAGGTGTAGCTGATTCGACCCAAATTGGTGTATAATCAAGGTTGCTTAAGCACTCAGATGATGCTAAGTTGATGGATCCAGAGAATGATCACCTACAAAATAAGATTTCTGGATTGATTTGCAAAGAATCGACCTGAAATAGTTGGGGTTTCTTGCATAGCAGTAATAGTTTTAAAAACAAGGGATTTGCATATTAAAATAGAATAGATTTGAGTCACATTGATAGTAGAAATTGGATGAAATCACAATGATGATGATTAACCTAGCTAATCATGGTGATTAAATGTGCTAATTGGATGTTAAATTCGAGAAATGGAAAAGGGGATGAAGGATGTACCTAGGAATGAAGGGTATAATATCCTTCTGTCATCGCTCGACGGGGTTGTCTTACCGGAGCTCTACGCGACAGAGCAACCACGATTCAAGGCTGAATAAGCCTTAGAACTCTCCTCTTGAGTATTCTCTTCCACACAAGGCGAATACCAAGTTGCTGTCAACATTGAGGGCGGTGGAGCGGAGAAGGTGCGGTCAGTTAGTTCTGTAACTGGAGAAGTTAGTTAAATTGGTAAAATTCGAGTAATTAAATAGAGGAGATGACAATGAATTGGAGAGCATCTAAGGGTTAGCATGGGTGTTGTTTGTTTGATGAAGAGAATGGAAGGTTTAGATCATCTTTAGGATGAAGATCAAAGGTGGAATAAATAAGTAAATGTGGGGCATTAGAACAGATCTCTAACTACTTCTTAAAGTAGGAGGGTTGTGGAGTTCATACGTGTCACCACCACAATATTTAAAAATTAAATACATTATAAATTATATAATAAATAATAAATGAGTTTATTTGAGATAAGTATAATGAAATTATTTAAATTATGATATATTTTATATTTATAAATTAAATATATTTTAGGATTTATAAATAAAATATTAATAAAAACATATTTAGTACACCTTATAAATAACATATATGATTTTAGTTAGATTTTTTCATAAATAGCATATGTATTTTAGTTAGATTTTTCATAAATTAAATAACACATTTATATTTTCTTAGTTAATAAAATATAAAATAAGTATTGTGCAATTTTTTACAAATAAATTAATTTATGTGTATTAATAATACAAGTATGTACACTGTAGTTTATATTTGATTATTTTTTTGGGTTTTTTATTTATTTAAAATATTTATTAAAGATTTTGTTTTTGTATTTAATTTTAGAAATAAACTACAAGATCATGAAAACAATTAGTAATTACGAAATCAATTGTTCTATAAAGTGTATGTACGTAATAAAATAAATAACCAATAAATTCGATTGTCATTTGGTCAAAAAACCTTTTCAAATGGACTCTAATGAAATCACCTTATTAATTACATAATATTATTTTATGAACTATAAAGGTGAGTAGAGTGAAATTATAGTTTGTATGAACAAGTTATGAGGTCCGGGAATTAGGAAACAATTTGTAAACCGAGTTTTTTTTCATATATTATAGATTGGAATTTTTATGATATATATATATATATAAACCCAATATAGAAGATTTTAGTGAAAAATGTGTACATATGAATTAATTAAAATTAGCTCAGGTTGTATATAAATATTAAATAAATGGAATTAATGTGTGATGTAAAAAGCTAGTTATTTTTGTATTATCATCCTTATATCCCCATACTTTATTGTTTATCCATCAATCCATGCTGACTTGGTCTTAGAGATTAGATTAT
The DNA here is from genome assembly GCA_037367405.1 of Ottelia alismoides. Taxonomy (NCBI): domain Eukaryota; kingdom Viridiplantae; phylum Streptophyta; class Magnoliopsida; order Alismatales; family Hydrocharitaceae; genus Ottelia; species Ottelia alismoides. The sequence goes on along the minus strand of JAZKJV010008479.1, from coordinate 258,245 downwards.
ATAATATATTTTACGACTATATTTATATTTAATTAGTCATCCTTTACAATTTATACATACTTATAGTCCGATTTTCTGTTCTTTTCTTTATTTTATTTTTCTTATTTTTTATGTCTTTTTAATGCATAAAAATGCAATTTTATTTATGAATGAAGATTTTATAAAATATGAGAATTAATGCATATGTACATGTGTTTATTAAGGGTTCTAAGATAAAATGCGACAAACTTGTTAATGAATCATGCATTAATTAACCCCTACACTTAAACTTTAACAGTCCCTAAGAAAACACTTATTCGAAGAAGGAAAATAAGAAAGTTAGAATTAATTTATTTTCCTAAATCAAATCATGAGAACAGATTAAGGACATTGCATTATAGGGCCTTAGAATATGCATTTTGTCGGAGCCTTAACTAGGAGTAAGATTATATTCTCACTTTTTCCAGGTTCACCTCAACAGCCATCTCATATCAACTTATCTGTATCGCTAACTCTTCAACCATGAATTCAATGTGTATGGTGTATGAATTGTGTTAGCTCTTCCTACTTAAAGAAGCAAAGAAACCGACCACCCTAGTAATACACTCACATTTTCTCCTCATCCAGCTACTCTTTCCTCGATGAGGGGGGTATTTTCTTTTATGTTCAAATCATGTTATGTCCACAATCGAATAGAGGAAGGTAGGTAGAAAAATGAGAAGAGAACTAGAGTGTGACTAGTATAGTCACATTTTCTTGTGAAGCTCAGCAAGTGCATCCAAGTCTCCAGTAAGATGTGCATGGTTTTTGAAAGCTTATACCATTGTGGTCATAATCGTATTTAGTGTTTGTCTTCTTTTATTGAATCTTTATTATTTTTTCTTGCACTGCATTCTTGCCCTGACGGATATAGCATCTTTTCTTTCGTCCATTTTTTGGGGTCTTGGAAAAATTGGTCCAACAGATCCATCCCTCATCCGAGGCTTTATTTCAACTTACAACTCCAGGTCCATGCCACTAGAAAAAGATGAAAATGCACAATAAAATGAATTGCCCTTCACAACCCCATGCAAGTTGATTTAAGTACGGAGTGCATGTTTCCAAAATTGGTCCACTATTGAAGAGTTTACGGATGATACAAAGTGTTACACTTACTCAAGTTTAAATTGAATTATGAACTTGTTATTATGGAACCCAAAGATTTCATTCAAAGACCTAAAAGTCTAAATTCCAATTCCGAACTAGGCTCCTTACAATGAAAGTAAAAGGCTATAATCGAGCTCCATCCTTTAGAATATTCCCAATCTTTAGTTCAAGAAATCAAACTTATTCTGAAAAATGCGAATAGAAGTGCAACAATATTTTTGTAAAGTGAATTTTCTGAATTTTATTCATTTTTATCGATTTTAAATATTTTGTAATTTTTGAATTTTAGGACTTTATATTTTTTATGGATCTTGTGAATTTTTCAATTTTTAGGCACGAGCATTTTCTAAAGAATTTACAAGACAAGTTACTGATATTATAGTTTGGATTATATAACTATTGTATTTTACAAGTTTTAATACAAGAATTTTTAAATATTAAGTTATCTCTACGTATTTTGTAAATAGTATTTTAAATAAGTATTATACACATTAAATACACATTTTAAATACAGATTTTAAATAAGATTTTTACATCAATTTTACTTATTACAAGACTTTTATAAGTGCTTATTAAATATATTTTTTAAAAAAAAATTACCCATACCCACTTTTTATGGATTTTATAGATATAGAAAATATATAAAAGTACGAGTTACGGATAAAAGTATATATACAATATATATATATATATATACACACGCACACACCCTATATTTAGCTTGTGTTATGTCCTCATAGTACGGAAAAATAGAAAAATGATGGCATAACGCGTGCTAAGTAAAAGTGGGTGAATAGAATAAAAGAATAAAAGTCAGTCGCCCCATATACTTAGGATCTTGTCATCGTAAGTATAGTGGAAGATAAAAATGAGGTGGCTGAGGATAAATAATATAAAAATTAAAGAAAGAAAAAAGAAGAAGAAATGGAATAAATGGGATTACCCCCCCCCCCCAACCCATACTTAGGATCAAGCATCCTAAGTATAGAAAAGCATGTAGCCAAAATTGGAGACAGTGGGTGTAAAAGAATGGACACAAAAGAAAAGTGAAAGAACGAAATACCTAAACAAAAATCAATAGAAACAATTAGTCCCCCTTATACTTTAGATATGCTAGTATAAAGACGAGCAAAAATGGGAATGATAGGGATCTAGGAAGAATGTACAAGTGGTATGGATTCAAAATCGAATGGCTTCAAGGTCTTTGCACATGAAAAAATGAAGTGGAAAAATAGTCACAAGTCCCGTATAGATTATATCACCTCAACCTTGATCGAATGGTATCATATGTTATGCAAGTGTAAACCAATCCATGGCTGACAGTGCAAAGCTGCCTTTGTAGATGAACATTGTACATGGCATCGGCCTCTCTACCACATTAAATGTCTCTATATTTGGACTACAGAAGGTGTCTATAAATTTGTAATCACACCATCTAACTGTCTACTATGCTCCACCTTAGAAGGTCTAGAACTAAAGAACTCAGGTACGTGATAATCTGTCTCTAGATCATCTAAAGTGAAAGCATCAAGAAAAGTATCTGAAATATCTACAATCAGCTTATCAAATTGCTTCTCCATCTAATATGGCTCTATGTACAAGTTCACCTCAAAAGAACTGCCAACTATTGTGCATGACTTGTCTTCTTCTAGTATATCATGGGTCTCCATCTGATACCTCTCAAGGTCGTTGTAACGAACCTCATCCATGTAATCACATATGGATGTATAAATAAGGACATCAGGACTGTGAGTAGATGCTACATATGGATGATTCTCTCATCATCTTGATGTGTTCCTTCTTTTCCTTGGTGCAAAAAAATGCCTTCCCAATATCATTATCAAAGAGAGCCTTCACGGTCTACAAGGAAGGCCACCCGAGAATGATAAGGGCAATGTGTAACTATGTAGGGCAATCCATGTCTAGGATAGTGAAATCCTTTGGGAATTGAAAACCCTGCATAGTCATGATAATGTTCCTCAATACGCCCCTAGGTCCCTTTACAGATCTGTCAGCAAAGTGAAGGATTGTGCGTGATTTGTAAGGAGGACCTAACTTGAGTCTATCAAGTAAGCAATATTGTATCAAATTATTGGAGGAACTATCATCTAAGAGAGTGTGATCGAATGTGGCATTGGAGATCTTGCATCTGATACCTTAATGTCTCTTCTTCTTTGGTAGTCTTTTCTGGATAGTACAAGACATGGCCTTTTTTAAAATGTGTTTCTTTGTATTTAAATTCTTTCTCCTACATTTAGTACATATGTTCTTCAATTGTTGCTTGAGTGTAGGAAAATGATCCAATACATTATGGAGTGGAATCTTCATAAATATGTGATCTCGTAACAACCTCTCAATCATAGGAGTCACATCCATTTTTTTCTTCTTTTATCACACATAGCGCATCAGGAAAAGTAACAAACTCAGGAATAAGAAAATTTTAAATTTTATTCAATTCAGCATGGGAATCAGCATATCAAGAGTCTTAGAAGTAGGTACAAAACACTCAAAAATAGGAGAAGAAAATGGTTCGAGAGTACATGCATGGTTTGTCATGGTATCAACATCAGACTCACACGTGTTCATGTGTATTATCTCAACATTGCTCCCATCTCTGGCATCATCATGCGTGGCATCATCGACAATAGTATCATCATAGTTCTTTTCCTCAACATTAGAATGTGTGGACTCATGTACGAACTTCCACTCCTCATCATGTGTGACTCCCTCATCCTTATCTAGATAAAGGACTAGTTCATGTCAACTGCTCCAACGATGAAAACGATTACCTAAAAATTTATGAAAAGTGACCTTACCAATAGATCTGTTTGTGCTTCTACCTGATCTAGATGATGGCGCATGTTGTTCGGATTCATCAAAGTTTTTGCAAAAAGGGTAGTTTTGGGAGCGGCTAACTCATCCAAGAAATGGTTAAACCGCTCCATCTTTGTCTTGTACGCTATCTAGAGTGTACTAAGACAGACCTCAACGCTAGTGGTAATGTTGATGTCCATGCTATTGGTGCATCTATTGTGGTGTATAATGAATATTCTATGGTCTAGACTGATACGGAAGTGGAGTGTACCATATACCATTGACCTTTAGAGTATGAGGTGCATTAACATCATCTGCTACAGGTGAATTGATATGGCTCTGAGTGGTTGTGGATGAATCCTCAGGCCAAGCTACCTGCAGAGTATCTGTAGAACAACATGCCTCACCGTATACAAATTGTACCTAATGAGTGGGTAAAAATCTTTGTGTCAACTGGAAAGTAGGTGGTTGTCGCCTCTATCTCTGCATGTCCCCCACCTTCTTTGCCAAATCACTCATCTAATGAAGAAATGAGGATAACTTCTGTAACTCTTGCAGGTTCTGTAAATCCTGAACTTGCTTCTAATCACATCTACGACTATATGCTTCTCAATAATGCGACCCATGTTTATAGATCCTTAATCAGACTCATTAATGTTGGCCACCTTCTAATGATTTTTATGATGTGGTGGTTTGGTAGTCTTCTAGTATGCCCGAGTAGAATCGACAACTCTAGAATTCTCGGCCATCCCTTCGTAGATGGCTCAAACAGGTTCGGCATACCTATTCAGATAACTACCGCCACATGCAACGCTAACAAACCCCTGACTATCTGCATGAAGTCCTCCAAAGAATTGTGCACGAGAACCTTCAAAGGTATCTCATGATGAGGGTACATCTCTGTCATATCTTTGAATCGATCACAGGCCTCATGGAATGAATCATGGGAGTGTTGCATGCAGTTCGCTATATGGCTCCTCATCATGTTGGTTCTCCCAAGAGGAAAATATTTATACATGAATGTGAACATATCGTATGAAGTCAAAATCTCCTCCCCAAATGATTCATCCAATAGAGTGCCTTATCGGCTAGGTGACGAGGAAGGCTTTAAGGCGTCTAGCCTCCTATGTAATGTTCAAGTAGCATGTCGTATCACATACCATTTCAAATTGCTAAAGAAAGGTAAATGAATCCTCTTTCATGTTCCCTTAAAATTTGGGAAGGAGTCAAATAAATGATGGCCTCAAATTGTACCGACCCTGATTCGGTGGTAATCGAATCCAACACTATAACGTGCTATCTCCAGGTCCATACTCATCATGAAGTTCAAACATGGGAACTACAGCAGCTGGGTTCCCTTCTCTAGCTCTCAGTGCAACAATCTTGACTCTCTGCTCTTACTGGACTCTAAACTATTGCTGAAGTTGTACATTCATCTGCTGTAACGTGTCTAATATCCATGTAGTGACATATGATCCAGTCTCAAGTCTACCAACAACTGATCTCTCCCCAGATTATCTCTCCTCAATAGGTTCCTTTGCTCTCACCATGATGTCAGTAAGCTACTTAGGAAAGGAAACAACTTCGTAAGCACTCAGTGAAAAATGTGGAGGAGACGAAGAAGAAATGTCGAGGTGAGGATCATCCACGACTAAAGGTCTAGGAGGCGAGGTAGTATAGGTTTGTCTAACCTGGTGTCTCTATCTAACTGACTTGGAAAGAGGGTCATCCCGACCCTATGAAGACATACATGAGATAGTGGAAGATCGATGGCTCACGAAGTCCTAAAGATTATCGACACATCATCTTCGATGCCCAAATAATATGTGTGTGAACGCAATGTAAAAACAAGAGGTAGATGGAAGGTATGTACGACATGGAAGAGCCCACACATAACAAACAAACACAATAGCAAACCCCCAATTCACCAACTTCACACAGTGATGACCATAAGAGTTTGGTCATTTTTATTTATTCAATATTAACAATGACATCCACATTGATAATTCATTATATTTACACATATTTATAGATGTTTCTGCTAAAAGATAAAGATAAAATAAAAGAACAAATAAGGAGAATCATAGATTCATCACTACTCCAGCGACACTCGAATCTTTATCGGACTGCCTCTTCCTCCACGGCAAACCGTAGGGCGAAGATACTGCTGTCACCAGCTACCTCAGAGACCAAGAAGCTCAGTAATTTTAAAACATGAGCGAGATAAATTCAAAAGTGGTCCAGTGAAGGGGCTTTGTACATGGCAAGGTTAGCTCGGGCAGAACACATGATCGTGCAATCCTAACATCGAGGAATCATGTGGGCGTGAAAGTGCAGTCACCGAGGATCAAAAGTCAAGAAGAGATCAGCTCAAAATAACAAGATGAAAATCAAGGGAAAATCGATGAAACCATAGGGTCAATGGTGCTACAGGACTTAAGGTTGAAGAGGCCTCAGTTGACCGGTGGGTCAACGGGGCTGCAACCTCATTGATCTCTATGGAACAACGAGAAAAAACCAAAAATAAATTCAAAATGAATTCAAAATAAAAGGAATTATTTATTTAATTTTTTTGTTAAAACATGAAAATTGTTTATTATTTAATGCAGTATTTTAATATGATTTTTATTTATTTTTACAAAAATATTTATTATGTATTTATTTTTATAAGTGTATTTATAGCTATTTTTACCTATATATTAGGTATTTTATTTTTATTTTTATTTTGTATTTTAAATTTTATTATTTTATGTACTTAATTTATTTTATAATGTATTTAAATATACATAAAAATATTTTTATTATATTTTTCTTAAGTAAATGTATACTTACATAAATATAGGCAGTTATTATATAGGAATTTGTATATGGAATTCTTCTATATATCTTAATTTACATTTTAATTTTATTTGTTTTTTTCTTGTTTTCTTTTGTTCTAATTATTTACAAGTATTATAAACAATATTTGAAAAATAATAAAAATATGAAATAGTGAAAAATTTAAGGAATTAATAAAATGATTATTTTATTCAAGTATACTATACAATCAGGGTTCAAAACCTAACTTTTTCCTCTTAACTTCTAACTAAATGATAGCACCTTTCTTAATAGTTAATTAAAATTTATAAATAATTAAAGGTGATTATGGTCAACTTTGAGTTCATACGGAGGAGATACATGTTTGGAACTTTGGGATTGTGAATTTTTATTCTAAATGTAGAAAACACAATGTGCATTATTTTGTATGAAATAAATTTGTACTTTTCTACGTATTTTATCTACCACTTTCATGTATAATTTTATTGATTTGATGTATAAATAATAAAGAATAAAATAGGTCCCAAAACTTCATTATTTTGGCGAAATAAATTGGGTTTTTTTGTACTTTTTGGCCCTTATCTCCCCCTGTTTTATTTCTTATCGATCCAATCATCATGATACCTAGGTCTCGGGGTCTAGGGTCATTCAATACATATGGTATTTCATTTCATTTCACTTTCTTTTCTTTATTTTTTTATTTTGGATTTAAATACAATGTTTTATACAATATTTGTACACTAAATAATATGTATTATTTTATGCAAAATATTTCTATTTACATGCATTTAGCTAGGGTTTAAAGGTCAAAATTAAAGAATAAACATAATGAAATGGAGATTCATCACCTCCCCCATACTTTCCTTTGTTAGTCCCCAGTAAACACTTATGTGTATAAATGCATAAAAGAAAGTAAACAAAAGAAAAAGAAAGAAGTTGGATTGATTTTAACTTATAAACTTATCTTCATAAAATCAAAGTTTCTAGCTTAGTCGGGTTCTTGGAAGTTTTGTTTGGTCGAAACCTCATCGAGAAGCGGATTTGAAATACAAAACCTCTGAAAATCATAAAACTCCACCCATGTCTCTTCAAAATATATGTCAGAACAAGTTGATGTCATACGTAAATCCTTATGACTATGAGTCTTTCTTGTACGTTGCCAGTGACATGTAGCTTCCCTCGGCTGAAGCGGTAAAAGTCAGTCTTCTCCAACATGGTGACCCTAATTCCCTAGTCCAGCAACTCCTTCCTTGAAAAGAGGGATATTCCCTTTTATGATCAAGTACAACTGGCTCAATAAGAGGAGGTGGAGAAGAGAATGGATGGTCGCTAGCGTAGCTACCTATCCTAGGATCCTTGATCAGTGTAGCCCAGTCATCCGGCTGCAAGATCACATACATGTTGACATTGTTTGTGGATAATATGATCTTCAAACATTATCTACAAGAATTTGTGACAGGGACTGACAAGTGGTAATAAGATTAGGACTCGTAATTGTGATGTCAAAATAAAGACTATAATTGTTATAGTCATAATTATATTTTTTCAATAGTAATTTTTGTTAATATTTTTAGCAAATATTTTTATTAATTAAAATCATTAATGATTCATATAATAATATTTATATGAATATGACTCATATATTGATTTTCAAGCCATATGTGAATATGAGTCACATTGACAATGAAATGTAAATTGAATTTACATTTTATATTCGATTTATGATACGTAAATTGGGAAGGCGTTCTCAAAAATAATATGATTCACATTGATAATGAAATGTAAATTGAATTTACATTTTATATTCGATTTATGACTTAGATACGTAAATTGGGAATGCGTTCTAAAAAATAATCCAATTATAATATTTAGTTTAGTTTATTAAAAGATAATTGAATTAGAATATCATTGATATTATTAAAATAAAATAAAAAGGAAAGAAAATATTGTGTATGTCCACCACAAAAAATTATAATGTGATTACGACTCTTTATTTTTTTGTTTGTATTTGTTTTGGATGATAATCATGGATAATTATAGTCGTAAAACTTGAAGGCTAAGGTTTTGATCCATTTAGATCATCATCCAATGGACTATATTGGTGGATGTCTGCACATAAAGTTGGACTCTTATAGACATCCGCCTCTAGTATAAAAGACAAGGCTTGACCTCTCTTATGCACACAAATTTTTTCCATAATCATGAGTGCTTATGATAGATATCTAGTCACATTCACTATGAGATACCTTTGTGTATGTTATTCACTAATTATATTGTGTTGATTGATTAGTTTATAGATGGATTAAATAAGAAACTAGATGTTTGATGACATGAATTAAAGACTAAAGGATTTCATATAAGTAGGAATAAAATTAAATATATTGAGGTCAGATTTGATGCAAGCAATAATGAAGGAATTGAGGTGAAGATTGGTGATGATAACTTTCAGAAGAAAGATTCTTTTAGATATTGGGGATATATTTTGCAATATGATGTGGAAATTGACAGAGATGTTATTCATATAATAAATATGTGAGAGATGTTACTCATAGAAAAAATGCGAGTTGGCTAAAGTAGAGAGGAGCTCTACTATTCTATGTGATAAGAAAATCCTTTAAAAATAAAAGGAGAGTTTTACAAAGCAATCGTGAGACATGCTATGCTCTTTGGTCGAATATTGGCCTATGAAGCATAGACATGTGTAGAGAAAGATGGTAGTAGAAATGAAAGGGTAAGGTGGATATGTGGACATACACGTAAAGATCGGATTCAGAATGATGCAATCAGAAGGAAAGTTCATGTATCTTTGATTGGTGATGAGATGAGAGAAAACCGCTTAAGGTGGTTTGAACCTTTGCAAAGGAGGTTGGTTGATGCACTAGTTGAGAGATGTGAGTTTTGGGATGTTGAGTTTGATAAGAGAGGGTGAGGAAGTCCCAATAAATATTGGGATGGGATTATCAGAAGGGATATTAGTTTTTTCGATCCAAGCCCGAGAATGACCCATGATAGATCTAAATGGAGGCAAAGAATTCATGTAATCGACCTTAGTTAAAGAGAGAAAATGCTTTATTGTTGTTGATGTTGATCAAGAATGCATCGTAGTTGCCTTAAAAGTTGAGACTAAATAAAGAATGCGACTCTTGTCTTAGCCATCCACCATCTCTCACCAAAACACCTTGGTTACTCACCTTAAAGCCTCCTTCTTTTCTTGGTTGGCTAGTTCCATCATGTGAAAACAATGTTGTCTTCATGGTACGTCTTGTATGTAAAGAAAGACGCGATCTTGTATGAAAAAATTATTAGGAGATAAAGATTACCTTGATCTCTATTTTGTGTGCAAAACTTCAAGAATAAGTTGACATTGAAGCTTGTGGGATTTTATGTGAGTCATTGTCACACTCGTGAGAGAAGGTTGTCATATCGGATTTGATTTGGAAGGTATCTTATTTTAGATACTCATGAACCAAATGTAACTCTAATAGTCTTTTGGATATGTGAATCTGTTTTGGAGATCATTTTCTAAACCATATGATTTCACATTGCATAAATTTCTTTGTTATTCTTGTATCAAAGTGCATATGATGAACTCTCTCCTTCTATGTAAACTTGTGTGTTTTTTTGCTTTTACATGATGTGCAAGTTATGAACTTCTTCACACTAACCCGTTTACAATGAGTTAGGTTAAATCGTAAACAAATGGGTCAGGTTTTTGTTACTTACCATATAACTAGAAATGTAATGGTTTAATAAATATAAAATAATAGGTATTATCAAATGAATACAAATGTTGACAGATATAATATCTCATCATATTAAAAAAATACAAATGTAAAATAGATACAGAGGGGAGACAACTAGTATTAGAAATATTCTATAAATTAGTTTAAATATGCATTTGATCAATTAGTGGTGAAGTCATATATGTATATTAGAAGCCATAATATTTATTTCTAATATTTAAATATACATATTTTTAAATATGTTGTCAAAGGAAATTGCAATGTTATACACAAAAGGGAAGAGACTCAAAAAATAAAAGAGGCAAATAGAGCTTTAGCATATTTTCACTAATACATGAACACTATCGATATAAAAAAATAAATGCATGGATCGATACATCTCTATTGGAAAATTATCAAAATTGATCAATATCTTCACAAAAATAAATAAAAAGGAAAAGAAAAATGAAACAAAATTTGCATTTTGCATATAACATCACAATTCCCTTTGGGAGCATATTTAAAATTATGTATATTCAAATATTAGAAATAAATATTATGGCCTCACCAATAATTCAGACCTTGATCAACCTTGAAATTCCTTGCTCAACACCAAGGCTTGAGAAAAGTTGACCTAGATCAACTATACTGTCCTTGACAGCTGCCACTATCAGACCTCGGTTCTCCCCCCTCTCTTTTCTCCAAATTTTTGATGAAATTCCACTGCTCAAGGTGTTCTGCTTTCTTCACAACTACTTTGGAGTTTAATTTATAGGCTATATTTCCAACCGAACGTGTTCAGGATGCTCCGAATAACCAAAGAATGGCAAGTGATTTTCCTTGTATAAATCCTATTTCAATAGAAATGTGATGAGCTGATCCGCATGCATGTCTTGCATTTATTGTTATATCGGGAGTTACTCCAAGTATTGGTTGGCGTAAAATATATAGTGGATTTCTTTTTGTCTTTTTGTTGAATCGTTTCATGGCTCAATAATTAATTTGATAAACCAATATTTATTTTCTGTGGCTCAGTGTACAGTTAACCAACATGTTAACTAATCAATTACGATAAATTGGATCGGTTGCAAAATTTTCTTCTACAGTACCTCGACTTGACATGATCATGAAAGAGGTTCAAGAATCCGTTTCTTTTATAAAGCTAAAAACGAATATCTTATTTTGACTTTTCCATCCCATATTATAGGGTGGATACCAAAAGATACGAAAGATCTCCCTCCAAGTTGTACATATAACTTTCACCGAATACGATTTACCATAGAATTATATACATATGTAATATATATATATATATATATTATATGTGTGTGTGTGTGTTTCTACTAAAGTGCACGTGTTTTATACAAAAAAGGGGCGGCCTTCCTTAACTCAGGAAGGACTGCATCCTATTTGAAATGCCCCCATATAGGATTTCTTTCAAATAGGACGCAGTCCTTCCTAAGTTCAGGAAGGACAGCCCCTTTTTTGTATAAAACAGGATGAGTTTAGTAGAATACATATACAATTTTGTATTATAATGTGCAGTTTTAATGTTTGTATTATAATGCACAGTTTTGTATGCGACTTTGTATTTATAACTTGCACCTATAATACAAATTGTATACGTATTCTACTAAAGTGCCCGTGTTTTATACAAAAAAGGGGCGGCCTTCCTTAACTCAGGAAGGACTGCATCCTATTTGAAAGGCCCCCATATAGGATTTCTTTCAAATAGCACGCAATCCTTCCTAAGTTCAGGAAGGCCAGCCCCTTTTTTGTATAAAACATGATGAGTTTAGTAGAATACATATACAATTTTGTATTATAATGTGCAGTTTTAATGTTTGTATTATAATGCACAGTTTTGTATGCGACTTTGTATTTATAACTTGCACCTATAATACAAATTGTATATGTATTCTACTAAAGTGCCCGTGTTTTATATAAAAAAGTGGCGGCCTTCCTTAACTCAGGAAGGACTGCATCCTATTTGAAAGGCCCCCATATAGGATTTCTTTCAAATAGGATGTAGTCCTTCCTAAGTTCAGGAAGGTCAGCCCCTTTTTTGTATAAAACAGGATGAGTTTAGTAGAATACATGTACAATTTTGTATTATAATGTGCAGTTTTAATGTTTGTATTATAATGCACAGTTTTGTATACGACTTTGTATTTATAACTTGCACCTATAATACAAATTGTATACGTATTCTACTAAAGTGCCCGTGTTTTATACAAAAAAAGGGCGGCCTTCCTTAACTCAGGAAGGACAACATCCTATTTGAAAGGCCTCATATATATATATATATATATAAATAGGGTAAAATGTGTATGCCCCCTAGGGGAGCTAACTTAGCTCCCCCCGCCCCTTTTTCACAATTTTTTTTTATTTTTTTAAAAATCTAAAACCGTGTAAATTCATTATTAAATCCCTATATTTTGTCATTCAAATTTCATGCGAAACAGAGACTCCTACGACCTCCATCCAAACGGGTCGATTTAAAAAATCCTGTTATCGTTAAAAAAATTACTGTCTGGATGGAGGCCGTAGGAGTCTCTGTTTCACACGAAATTTTAATGACACAATATAGGGATATGGTGATGAATATTCATGGAAGAAATTTTCAAAAAAAAATTAAAAATATGGAGAAAATGGGGCGGGGGTAGCTAAGTTAGCTACCCCCTGGGGGCAGCCCCATTTTACCCATATATATATATATATATATATATATATATGTATATATATATATATGTATATATGTATATATATATGTGTGTATATATATATATATGGAAAAAATAGGGCAGTCCACATGGGGGCAGCTAACATGGCTGCCCCCGCCCCATTTTTCGATGTTTTTTTTTATTTTTTTTTGAAAAATAAAATCATGTATATTCACCCCTATATCCCTCCTATATGCCATTCGAATTTCATCAGAAACAGAGACTCCTACGGCCTCAATCGAGACGATGTCGATTTAAAAAATTCTGTTACCGTTAAAAACGATTGTCTGGATAGAGGCCGTAAGAGTCTCTGTTTCTGACGAAATTCGAATGGTATATATGAGGGATATAGAGATGAATTTACATGGTGTTATTTTTCAAAAAAAATTGACAAAATAAGGTGGTGGCAGCCATGCTGGCTGCACCTAGGGGACAGCCGCATACGACCCTATATATATATATGGGTAAAATGTGTATGCCCCCTAGGGGGAGCTAACTTAGCTCCCCCGCCATTTTCACAAAATTTTTTATTTTTTTTGAAATCTAAAACCGTGTAAATTCATTATTAAATCCATATATTATGTCATTCAAATTTAATGCGAAACAGAGACTCCTACGACCTCCATTCAAAATGGGGTCGATTTAAAAAATCCTGTTACCGTTAAAAAAATGACTGTCTGGATGGAGGTCGTAGGAGTCTCTGTTTCACACGAAATTTTTATGACATAATGTAGGGATATAGTAATGAATATTCACGGAAAAAATTTTCAAAAAAAATAAAAAAACGAAGAAAATAGGGCGGGGGGAGCTAAGTTAGCTCCCCCTAGGGGGCAGCCCCATTTTCCTATTTATATGTGTGTGTGTGTGCGCGTGTGTGTGTGGGGGGGGGGGGGGTGTGTGCGTGTGCGTGTGCGTGTGCTTGTGTGTGTGCGTGTTCATGTGCATGTGCGTGTGCGTGTGTGTGTGTAAAATGGGGCTGCCCTCAGGGAGTAGCCAACTTGGCTACTCCCACCCCTATTTTTCCCTCATTTTTTTATTTTTTGAAAAATAAAAATTTGTATATTCATCATTATATCCCTCTCACATTCTAATAAATTTCATCAGAAACAGAGACTCCTAAGCCCTCCATCCAGACGTCATTTTTTTAACGGTTGCAGGATTTTTTAAATCGACCATGTTTGGATGGAGGCCGTAGGAGTCTCTGTTTCTGACGAAATTTTAATAGAATGTGAGAAGGATATAATGATGAATATACAAATTTTTATTTTCAAAAAAAATAAAAAAATGAGGGAAAAACATGGGTGGGAGTAGCCAACTGGGGGCAGCCCCATTTACCTATATATATATATATATATATATATATATATATATATATATATATATATATCAGATCGAGTATAAAATTATGTTTACTCATTTTATATTTTATATTGAGTATTCAAAACAGATATAAGTATGCTTTGGTTACACCTAATTTACGTTGGAGCAGAAAGAAAGAATTAAAAGTTCCTCACCGCTACTTTGCGCACCGATGATGGAGACGACTGCGTAAGAGTTACCAACTCCGTGCAGTCCGATTGCTCCCGCAAATCGATCAAGGCCGGAAGAATTGAAGTCACCATTTTCGTAGATCAACTGGAAAGAGTCTGCCATCTCTGGAAACAACAGAATAACACGGTATATAATAAAAACTAAAAAAGGAAAAATGCCGAAAGAAGTGAAAAAACAGAACTACAAAACCAACTAATTCCTAGCTTACTCGACCTTCGCCCAGGTCCTGGAACCACAATACTCGCGTAGAAGAAGACCCAAGTCCGTCCTAGACCATGACCCTTGCCACCGAGAACACCTCAAACAGACATGGAGCGGTGATGCGAAAAACGCAGCAAAGGAATTAACTCGGAAAGGTTGTCGGAGGATGAGAGGAGGAAGCAACGGCGTACCTACGTGCGGCGAGGAGGTCCGGAAGTAACGGTGAGATCAAGATGCCTAAGGCCCTGTTCGTTTGGGGTATAAGGAGGAATGGAATAAGGGGAATAAGCCCCCAACACGCTTCCCCGTGATACGACTATTCCCCATTATTTCATCTTATTTCACTCTTATTTCTATCTTTATCACACCTTACCTACCTTTATTTCACCTTATTCTCCTTATTCTTATCCTCCAGCCGAACGGAGAATAGACCCTTATTCCCCTTATTCTCCATCTTTATTCCTGCTTATTCTCCTAGGGAATGGGCTCTAAGAGGAGAGAAGAGGAAAGGACGCCAGACAGAGAGATATCTCCTACCACAACTTCTGAGAGAGATATCTCATACCACAACTTCTAAGTTGACTGACTTAACAATTAGCACCTACCCGCTGCAAAGTTGACTGACTTAACAATTAGCACCTACCCGCTGCAAACTGTGGATATCTAGTGCGTAACTGTTAAAGGGATAAACTGAGATAAATTTATGAGAGGTCCAAGGGTTCTCTTATATAGGAGAAAAACCCATTGGATAAAATACAAAAGATAAATAAAGAATTACAAAGGATAAGAAAAAAACAGAAATCAGAATTATCTAAATATATAAAATAGGGATTATCTCAACACTCCCCCTCAAGCTGGAGCGTAGATATCAATAAGACTCAGCTTGGAACAACATTTCTGATAAGGTCCTCTTGCTAGAGCCTTTGTAAGTATATCTGCTGTCTGATTTCCAGAGCTGACATGTGTAGTAGTGATAAAACCCTTCTGTATCATGTCACGAGTGTAGTGACAATCTACCTCTATGTGCTTCGTCCTTTCATGAAAGGCTGGGTTATTTGCAATGAAGAGAGCAGCTTGATTATCACACTGGAGATGCATAGGAAGAGGTACTTCAATAGTTAGATCAGTAAGAACAGATTTGACCCACATCATTTCTGTACTAGCCTGTGCCATAGCCCTGTATTCTGATTCAGCACTTGATCTAGCAACCACCGTCTGCTTCTTACTTTTCCATAAAACAAGAGAATTTCCTATAAACACGGCAAATCCAGATGTAGACTTTCTATCTTTTGGACACCCAGCATAATCTGCATCTGCGCATGCTGTTACTGACAGAGATGTGCCTCTGTTGAAAAGAAGTCCAGTACCAGGTGAAGTCTTCAAGTATCTTAGAATCATATGGACTGCATCCATATGTGCCTGTCTGGGCTGCTCCATAAATTGACTCACTTTGCTTACTGCAAATGCGATGTCAGGCCTGGTAATAGTTACATATAATAGCTTGCCAACTAGCTCTCTGTATCTTCTCTTGTCGACTTCCTCAGTATCATCATCATACAACTTCATGCTTGGGTCAAGCGGAGTAGTGGCAGGTCTGCAATTTGCCATACATGTCTCTGAGAGAAGATCTATAACATATTTTCTTTGGGTCATTACAAGACCCCGCTGATTCCTGGCAAACTCTATTCCAAGAAAGTAACGTAAATGTCCAAGGTCCTTGGTCACAAACTGCTGACCTAGGAAGTCCTTGGCATCCTGAACACCCTGCTCGTCTTCTCCTGTAATAATAATGTCATCAACATAAACAAGAATGACTGTAATACCTCTCTGGGTCTTCTGTATAAACAAGGAGTGATCTGCAGTTGATCTCACAAATCCCCGTTGCTCTATCAAGTCCGAGAGCTTCTGGAACCATGCTCTTGGACTTTGCTTGAGGCCATAGATAGCCTTATGTAACCTGCACACCTTATGACACTCCCCCTCAGCAGCAAATCCCGGTGGCTGCTGCATGTAGACCTCCTCCTGTAAGTCACCATAGAGGAATGCGTTTTTCACATCGAGCTGATGAAGAGGCCAATCTCGTGTTACGGCAACAGCAAGGAGAATACGTAGTGTAGAATGCCTGGCAACTGGGGAGAAAGTATCTTGATAGTCCACCCCATATGTCTGGGTGAACCCTCGTGCCACGAGTCTCGCCTTATAGCGATCTACACTGCCATCCGCGCGGTGTTTCACAGTGAATACCCATTTGCATCCCACAACTGATTTATCTACAGGAGCAGAAACAAGACTCCACGTACCATGTGACTGTAGCGCAGCCATCTCCTCCTCCATGGCAATCCTCCAATGACTATCATTGAGAGCCTCCTGGTATGTCCGTGGTAATTGCACGGCTGACAGTGCTATTGTAAATCTCCTGAAATCTTCTGACAGCCTATCCAAAGAACTCTGGGCTGCAAGTGGGTAAGTAGCACATGTCCTTTTTGGCTTTCGCAGAGCAATTGGTACATCAAGATCATCTGCCAAATCACGGGCTTGGGTATCTCCCTCTTGAGAGGGTACATGCTCCTCATGTCTAGAATCCTGTTGTACATTTAATTTAGTAGTGCCATCAGTAATAATATGTTCATTACATACCTGAGGCGTGCTGGATGATGGGCAAGGCTTGTGAGCAGGGAGAACAGAGCGTGATTTGCGAGGAATATTTCGAGGCAAAAACTGAACCAGCGGAGGTGGCAGAGGAGGTGGTGGAGGTGGCGGAGGAGGTGGTGGAGGTAGTGAAGTATCAATAGCAGGAGGTGGTGGTATGTAAATGTCACTATCAGAGTCAGATGGATTAAGTCTGTCACCTGTAGGAGAAAAATACATGATCGACTCAAAGAAGGTAACATCAGCACTAACAAAATATTTCTGGCTTAATGGATTAAAGCAGCGATACCCTTTTTGGGTATGAGAATAGCCGACAAACACACACTTGATAGCTCTAGGAGAGAGCTTGTCACGCCCTGGAGAAACATCATGAACAAAGGCAACAGATCCAAATACACGAGGTGTAAGAGAGAAGAGATCCTTCTCGGGAAACGCAATCGAGTAAGGAATCTTTTCTCCTAACATGGACGAGGGCATACGGTTTACCAAATAACATGCAGTAAGGACAGCATCGCCCCAGTAAGAATGAGGAGCACGACTCTGTATCAACAATGTCCTGGTTACATCAAGTAAGTGACGGTGTTTGCGCTCGGCAACACCGTTCTGCTGGGAAGTATAGACACATGAGGTCTGGTGAACAATGCCATGGGATCTAAGGAACTCAGAAAGATGTAAGGTGCCGAATTCCAAAGCATTGTCCGAACGAATATACTTGATATTGGCAGAAAAAATATTCTTTATTTCATTAATAAAATACTTGATTGTGGATCCAGCCTCAGACTTATTTTTCAATAAGAAAACCCAGGAAAGTCTAGAAAAATCATCGACTGCTACAAGATAAAAATGGTGTCCTTGGAGATCAGGGACACGACTAGGACCCCAAATGTCTAAATGAAGAAGCTCAAATAGCTGAGAACTACTTCGACTCTGACGTGATGGAAAAGATGAACGGTGATGCTTCCCAAGTTGACATGCTTCACACTGAAAAGAGGATCTCGTAGAAATCTGAGGGAGAACATGACATAACTTTTGCAGAGGAAGATGTCCAAACCTAAGGTGCCACAAATAAGGAGACACCGGTCCAGTAGGTATAAAAGAAACATTAGCATGAGGAGGTTGGTCCAGTTTGTAAAGTCCCCGCTGCTCATGGCCACTTCCAATCATCCTTCCTGTGAGTATGTCCTGAAACACAAGAGATAAAGGATCAAAGATGGCACGACAATGCAGATCTTTAGTAATCTGACTAATAGACAATAAATTCATCTGAAAGGCAGGAGCATATAAAACATTCTTCAAACGTATGGATGGTGTCAATTGCACCTCTCCCTGTCCTGTAATGGGTAAGTGATCACCATTAGCAATGGCGACCCATCTGCCAGGTGGTATAGCCCTGTAAGACTTTAGTTGCGTTTTGTTTCCACATAAGTGATGAGATGCACCAGAGTCCACAATCCATTCTGTCATATCTGCATTCATACTACCAGTGAAGGCATAGGTTATACCTGAAGAGCTCGAAGAGGCTCTGGCTGTTGTAGCAGCATCTGTGGAGGTGTCAGTACTAGGAGTCACGATCTCTCGAATGCGGGAGACAATATCATCCAGACGAGAATCAGTCTGGGGAGACACAATCTGCTCTGCTGCTTGACCAGAAACGGGATAGCCATGCTTCTGATAGCATGTATCCTCTCCATGTCCAGGCTTGCGGCAATAGGTGCAAGGACCACGTTGGCGTCCACCGCCTCTTCCTCGAGATGCGCGTCCTCTGAACTGGATCGCCCTACCTCGACTACGAGAGATTGCCATCGCTGAGGAATGCGAAAGCGTAGTTGTCGAAGGAATGTTGAGTCGGCTGAGACGACTATAGGCCTCCTCTATAGGAGGAATAGTTGCTCCAGTAAGAAGATGGGCACGTGCAGCCTCATATTCTGTGTCAAGTCCAGCCATGAAAACTCCAACCATCGTGGAGTTTCTATATGTCTTCTGTTGTTCAGCAGACGTCGTAATAGGCATGTAGCTATGAAGTTTTTCAAACATGCCACGCAATGAAGAGTAGTAGACATGCAGAGGGCGACCATTCTGCTTGGAGTTGTAAATATCAAACTGCAATTGAAGGATTTTGGTTTCATTCTTTGCTTGTGCATAAGTGGATGCCAAAGTATCCCACATTGCCTTGGCAGTGGGCCGATTCAGGATATCATTTGCTATTTCCGTAGTAAGTGTCCCACAAAGCCATACTCGTGCGTACGCATCATCTTGCTTCCAGGAAGAATTAGCCCCAGTCTTATCTGTTGGCTCTGGGTCTGTTAAGATGTGCTCCTTATTATTGCACTGCATGAGGGTGAGAAACTGCATGGACCATAATTCATAATTGGTCCCATCCATCTTAACGATGGGAGCCGGACCTTTAAAGGCTCCGGTCGAGAAAACATCACCCTTGATGTCAGACATGATGAGCCAAATAACAGACTTCAACTGGGGTAGACCGATATACATGATTCTATCAAATCATAAGAAGGATTGTTCGTGTGTATTCATACCATCATCCTGGACGGCTCGTTAGGGCACGCTAGGGCACGCTTTCTTTGATGTCTGGATCCGCTAGGCGCTTAGGCGCACGGATTGGTGCCTCGGGCAGAGGTGCGATCAGGGCCTAAGTTGGAGTCGCGCACAGCCTGCACGCGATCTAGAAGTTAGGGCTTCTGAGCTCTGGAGGTTCACAGGTTGCGCAAGGCGCCTAGGGTGCGCAAGGCGCACTGGAGGGCTTCTGGAGGTGCGCACAGCGCGGAGATGGCGGGGCTTCTTGAGATGGCGCACAGGGCGGAGATGGCGGTGCTTCTGGAGATGGCGCACAGCGCGGAGATGGCGCAAGGCTTCTGGAGGTGCGCACAGCGCGGAGAGTGCGTAAGGCTTCTGGAGGCGCAGCGCAGCGCGGAGATGGCGCGGAGGGGCGCAGCGCAGCGCAGGTCGGCGCAGCACCGCGCGCAGCGACCCACGCGGGCCGCAGGAGGGCGGCGCTCCCTCGGAGGTTTTCTGGCGGAGAAGTCGTGAGAGAGTTCACGCGTGGGAGAGGCTGGAGAGGTGGGGATTAGGGATTAGAGAAGGGTATTAACGTGGCTCTGATACCATGTTAAAGGGATAAACTGAGATAAATTTATGAGAGGTCCAAGGGTTCTCTTATATAGGAGAAAAACCCATTGGATAAAATACAAAAGATAAATAAAGAATTACAAAGGATAAGAAAAAAACAGAAATCAGAATTATCTAAATATATAAAATAGGGATTATCTCAACAGTAACACCTACCCCAACAAACTGTGGATATCTCCTACCTAACACGTACCCCATATAACTGTGGATATCGTTATTCATGTTAAGAATACGGTAACACGGAGACCATTAATTACAGCAGCGGCTTCCACATAGGGATGAGCATGGGTTGGGTTGAGTCAAACCTTGAAGAGCTCAGGTCCAAGTCCATTTAAAAATTTCGGATCTTGGGTCGAGCTTAGACCCACAAAATTTTTTTGATTCGGCCCAAGTCCAAGCCCGGCCCAATTCTTATGGGTCGGGCTTGGGCCGGCCCATCTCCATCCATTATAGATTATTAATTTTGAGTTTTTGTTTAAAGTCATTCTCAATTCAAGTTAGACGTATCAAAATTGTTTAAAATCTATGCCATAATACTTGTGAAACAACCAAAACTCAATTTTATCGGAGATAATTTCTCATTTTATAAATGTGCACTCAATGTTAGATACCATAAACGTCTCACATTATAGAAATTGAAAGAGTGAACCAAACTTATTTAGTTAGCAACAACAGGTGCACAAGGCACTGCACATTAAAAAATAGGTATAATGCTCATATTGGGTAAAGATTCAATAATAGAAAACTTCTGATTGAAAAAAATAAACACTAACAAATTCAAGAATAACCAACAGAAACTTAATCATAGACTAATTAAGCGAAAATAATTTCGAATTGAAATATAATGATCATCTACTCATATATTTCACAACCGACTTTCTTAATTTATAAACATTGTATGAAGACATGATACATGAACAAAGTGTGCATGCAACAGGTGAGAGTTTCCATACATATAGGATACGAGAAGGGTTCGGGCCTTCTTCGGGCCGGGCTCATGGGCCGAGTCAGGCTGGGCCGAGCCAAGCCCGAACCCGGCCCAAAAAAAATTGGGCCTAAATATTGGGCCCAAACCCGACCAAAAAAAATTGGGCCTAAATATTGAGCCTAAACCCGGCCCAATGTTCGTTTGGTCTTGGGCCGGGTCGGGTTTTTTGGGCTGGACTTCTAGCTGGATCGGAACGGCCCAACCCAATGCTCATCCCTACTTCCACCTACATCATTTTTTTTCTCTTCGCTCTAAAAATCTTGTGAATTTTCCAGGCATTGTCCCTTAAAATTATGTCTAGTTACACTATAACCCCTATCGCTTCAACGAAAGTAACCTAGGGCAACCAATAAAGTTATATCCGTTGACATACCTTCCGTAATTAAATGTGTAATAATAAATATTTTTCATTTCTAACTCCTTTAAATTCATACTCGTTGCAACATTTCTAACGATGAATCTTAGAACAACGCTTATTATTTGCATTTTTCTCGCAATCGTTATTCTGTTAGCAACAATTGATACAAATTTGAAATGAAACCATCATTGTATGGAAAACTTTAGTAACAAATATTAAAGCCATTGCAGGACCTGGTTCTACTACAAAAATGATGAAGTAGGGTGTTGCAACAACCCTTTCAAAATTAGACCGTACGTGAATTGAGCTCTGGTGAAGAGTTTGTACTTTCCATAATGCTTTCCCAGCGTGTCACTCATAAGGGGTCATTTCCTAGAAGAACGAGGAGAATGAGATAAGGAGGGATAAGATACTAATTGTGTTCACTTAGATGGAGAAAATAAGGGTGGGATAACTGATAGTTACTTGTTATTCTATGTTCGGTAACAAGAGAGGATAATGAATGTAAGAGGATTATGTTAGATAAGTAATAGTTATTTGTAATTTTTTGATATGAAAGATTAATGTTGGAGGGAGTATGGGGGAAATCTTAACGCCCATATTAACTCCAGAATCAAAATACTGGCCATCTATTGGGTAAGAAACTAGAGGAATAAGGAGGGATATATCTCCTTATTCTTAAAATGAAGACCCCTTAAAAGTTGGGTCTTTTGTTGGTTTGTTGCTTCACTGTATTTCTTGGATTCGACATATATAGAAATCCCCGATTCTCAAAGGACTCTATTTATGTTAGTCTTTAAATGACTCTGGTTAGTGAGCTCTGGAGGGCTCCCACTTATCTTTTTTTTAGTTCGATAGTTACAAAGGCGATGTTAGATAGTAATTATATAAGATTTAAGGGGGCTTGATGAAAATGAACGAAAATTTTACTGAAAATACACAAGTCGCACGAGCCCCGAGGTATAGGAGTCATAGGATTGGACGGATTGGCGGGGCCAATCGAAGTTGTTTGGTGGGGCCATAATAACTCGTTGAAATGGACGCAAAGCCGGAAATTTATAAATTTGGTGACGAGGCCAATAATACTTTCTGTAAATTATAAAACGGACCACTTATACTCAATTTTTAATCAGAGGTGTCATTTTTAATTGTAAAAAAAACAAGGACTTCACCTTCCAACTTAAGGGTTTAACTCAACATATAAGTGTCGTTGACACTTACGGAGATCGACATTTGAGAGAAAAAACATAAGATCAAGCTCATTTTTATTACAATTCAAAATTAAGCTTCTAATTAGGAAATGATGCATAGTTGAGGGTCTTTTTTGCAATTTATCCTACTTTATTATATAATAATTACTGAATGATCTTTGCAAGATGTCCTCTTCATTTGTAGTCTATTTCTCCTCGCTGAAATACGTGTGGTTCAAATTACCCATCCGGACTTTGACCTAAGAATTTTAGCAAGTACATGGAAGTTCTTTTGAACCACTTAAAATATATTTGGATTTTTGGATTTTCTTGAAATAGGCATCACAAATAAATGGACCCATCGCAATCCCGAACTTCAAATGGAATTTATGAATCGCAGCAAGGGATGTACTCGGCTAAGTATGTATCTGTGACCCATTCTAACTATTTTAAATTTGTTGAAGAATGATCTGCGGGTTGTGAAAACACCCGACATGCTCTTCTCAAAAAATAGAATAACATCTTTACCGTACGAGTCAGTCAGAAAATTTGTTTATCTTATTTATACTCCTAAGTGTATATGGTAAGTACTGGTCGACCTCAGAGAGGTAAATTGTGTAAACTAGGGTATATAATAAAGCAATCTAGGTAAGGCTTTTATGAATTTTCTAAGTGTTTTAAGATTTTTAATTTATTTTATGTGTTTTGGATGTTGTGTTCCGAAGAATTGGATTTGCCATTCAAAAGGGATTGATGTCGCAACTTGTTGCCCATCTCCCAACAGTTTCTTTGTATATTGTTTATTGTATGTGCATTATATTGTTCTTAATGTTGTTTTATGTACGTATATGTAAAGAGATATATGCATGTGTTTTATACTTTTTTTACTATTTCTAGGAATTGTTAGGTAATTTTTTAGAAATTTTATGAATTTTCAATAGATTTTTAAAGAGAAACAAATGAATTTAGGTAAAATTATAAGATATTTTAGATTTTAAGAAAAGTAAACAATATGAAATGTTTTAGAATTTATTTTTATATTGTCGAATAGATTATATAATTATTATTTTAATTAAAAATTTTGATGTATATTTGAATTTATATGATTTTTTATATTTAATTTTTAATTTATTTTAAGCTTACTGTTTAGAATATAATAAAAATACTAAGTGCGATTTTTATGAAGTTTTGGATGTATATTTATAATTTTTTACGGTTTTTAAGTTTCAATGTATTTTTTATTAGGTTTAGTTTATACATTATATAGTGTATTATAGGTATATATAATATTTTTATTTGATTTTTAAATTATGCATTTGATTTATTACGTAATTAACATATATTAGTTGTTAATACTGTATACAAATGGTATATATGTAATTACAGAGAAACTATATGGTGTGCGAGAACAATAGAAAAAGGGGGAGTCTATCACGTAATAATATTCACGGGTCTAAGACTGGACATGTCGCAAATCAGAATAATCAGGAGGGCATTAACATAAATGTCACAATATATACGTTCAATTCACGTGTGTAGAATTTGACATGCACGTGTTTGGGGATCCAGCGGAAGAAACGAGGGCTAAACATGTAAAGTTCCCAATGCATACACGTAGGGTGGAGCATGGGCTATAGCCGGCCCAATCTAGCCCGCTGTCCGACCCGCTCAAGCCTGGTCCATGTCCAAGCCCACTATGGATACGGATGGACCTGAGCCTCAATTTTGACCTATTTCATAAATCGGGCCTGGCTCGGGCAATGTTGGGCCCGAACCTGAAGTCCACGGGTCGGCCCGAACTCCGATCCGATAGTAGCCCGACTCAACCCCCTTGCCGATTTCCAAAATCCAAGTGGCTAACTCAGCCCGATGTACCCCCTCCCAGTCCCAAGTTGATATGCGCAACACATCATTTCTAAGGTTTGAAAAATGAATACGAATTTGGGTAAATAACTAAATTTGAGTTCCAACCGTAAGCTTCGTTAATTACGATTTCTTTGCCATGCAAACATGAGTTCACATCTAAAAGAAGTGTGAATATTCATTTGCCTACATTAAGTTGATGTTTGAAAATTGGACACGACAGAAAATGAGAAGAATTGAATACCTTTAAATAACACAAAGCAAACCCACGAGTATGTCAAAAATGAAAAACACCGAACAAAGCACATATTCTTTCAACGTTAATATTAGCATAGCCATCATGGTATTGGAGAGCAAATGCAGCATGGATGGAGGCACTGACACGGA
Source organism: Ottelia alismoides (assembly GCA_037367405.1). Taxonomy (NCBI): domain Eukaryota; kingdom Viridiplantae; phylum Streptophyta; class Magnoliopsida; order Alismatales; family Hydrocharitaceae; genus Ottelia; species Ottelia alismoides. The sequence continues at coordinate 232,710 of JAZKJV010008479.1, read as the reverse complement.
GTGCATCCTTGTTGATAGCATAAAGAGGGGTGTGCTTGGAGCCACTGGAGCCCTTGCTTCAAGAAGCAGGCCACCCCCTTCTCGCTCCATCCTCTCCTACAATCTCACTCCCAATCCCCTCAGACCTCCTGTTCGGGCATCGGTGCGGGTGGAACAACCGCACAACCCTCTCTCTTCTGGTGGTCAGCCTACTTTGGCAACACACTCTTGGCCATTTCAGCCATCCCATGACTCATCATAGGCCGGCCCGACTCACGGCCGACCCATCATGAATCGGGTAGGGCTCGGGCTTGGGCCCAATGACTGAGAAATAAGTGGGCCTAGGCTTGACCCGTGGGCTCGATTTCACAGATGGGCCTGGGCTGGGCTAGGTTGGGCCCGGCCCGAGCCCGACCCATGCTCCACCCTACCTACATGCTAAAAACATGTGAGGGAGCCCGACCGGCACAAGTAAGAAATATCCACATGGTTCAAGGGCACCGACACGAATAACCAAAAATATCTTGAGCTTACTTGCAGTGCATGTGATAGGGATGCACATGGATCGGATAAAATCCATAATCCTATTTAATCCGATGCTATTAGATTAGATCACTTTAGTTTTATCATTCTAGTGGATTTCATCAGATTGGTTTTTTTCAAATCCGTTCAAGTATGGATGGGATTGGAAGTTTTCTGTCCAATCCGACCCAATCTGATAATCTGTTAATACACACATATACATACATATAAACAAACAAACTTACATACATATTATATTTATATGCACCTATTTCGAATTCCTATATGACCATAATCATTTAAATTCATCTCGTTTTGTCTTGTATTAATCTTAAATACAAGTCCTGCTACCACCCTTTCTTATCTCTTAAAAATCAAATGTTAAATCTTCAAAATAATAAAGTATGACTATAAATTATAAAATTGCAAACCATGTTTAGTTATTCTCCTCCTAGTCTCCCCCTCTCATTTTACTCTTGACTGCTAATATTTCTCTTAGTTCTTTCTCAGTCCATTTCGATGTTGCCTGCCTTGCACAATGTTATTCTCCTTGGTACAATCCACCACCCTCTCCCCTGCGATGTCTCCACCTGCCTCATACAATGCCACACCCACCATTTGTCCTAAGTATAATGTCACTCTTCTGCTCTTCATTAAAAGAAATATGATTTTGAAAAAGTTTCCTGGTACATTTGTTAGTTATTCTTGACGCCTTTGCTTCTTATCTTCTACTTGCTCTAGCTTGAAACCTTATTACATTGTAAAACTAGATCAATTACATGATCAAATGTACAACTCCCATCTAAGAAAAAACTGACATTACTTCAATTACTTTCATTTTTAAATTTATATACATTTTTATCATATTTTTTCATAAAAATATATATTTTTTGTATATGTATAATTTTACAAATAAATTATATTTCAAGTCTAATTTAAATGAGAGGTATGTTTCTCAAGTGATGGGCTATATTTAAGTTAGTTTTGTCTAGGATATTCAAAAAAGTATGATTGTTATTTGATTATTGTTTGTTAGTGATATATTATAGAGCTTTGAAAGGTATTCTTGAAAGTGGTTGGGTTATTCATAGACTTCATCAATATTTGACTACAAAGATCACATTTTTTATTTATCTAAGCCTGTCTACGCATCCTTATTTGATATCTTGTATTATTATTATTATTTGAGTCATTTGTTCAAAATTAATTGTAAAAAATAAACTAATACATCAATTATAATAAGAAACTTAAATTTCAAATTCAATATAATCATTATATTTAATTGTATGATCTTAAATTTTTGTAATGGACTAATGGACTCCTTCAACTTCATTTTATTAGGTCTTTATCTTTTTACATATGCTCATCTTATCAATTTTTATATATTGTGGGTTAGTGATCTGTAAAATACAAACACAGGAGAGCAGATTATTGAGCAGAAAATGTGAGTATAAAAATCCGATCCAATCCGATCCAACCTGTAACCCGATGGATTGGATTAGATATGATTGAAGTATTTGAAGGATTGGATTCGAAAAATGAAAATTCATTAAGATTGGATTGGACACAGACTAAGCTAAAATCCGATCCAATCCATTCTACGTGCACCCCTAGCATGTGATGCACGTGACTCCAAGCAATTCTCGAATATATCAGATACGTCTAGGTGTTGTGATTTGATGTCGACCTCTAGAGTTATGCATCAACTTTGTAGGAACTGATGATCGCCTTAAACATTGGAGTTCTCTTCATATCTAGATGCAATGGATCAAGACTTTTCTCTCGGAGAATCGACCTCCAGTGTTGGCTCTCTTACGTCTTGATCAGACCTCTACTGCTAAGATGGATTGTATGAATGGCTTTCAGGTGCAACTCTCTGAAAAACCTCGATATGCCCAACGTTAATTTATCATGTTGTTGTTGTAGTCGGGCAATTAAGAATCAATAAAAAACCGTTTGAATTAATGTTAATAAATTAATGCGTGAAGCTGTTGAATTTATTTTACGTGGGGAAGCCTAGTGTCGAACACATGGAGACAACTTCATCCTTACGTTAATTTCTAGATCATGTAGAGACTAGGTTTTAAAAGGAGCATTTTTTTTCAGAACTTTCTATGCATATTAAATGAGATTGCATTTAGTCTAAGTCTAGGGGCTATTATGCATATTTTCAATCAGATAAGATCCAAAATTCTCAAAATTAGCTAGAATGTGAAAATACGTAAAATTTTCATACTATCAATTTTCGTATTTTTCGGATGCAAATGAAGTTTATGTGAATTAAACAATGCAGGAAAAGTGATATGAAAATAAATCAATTTTAATAAATGCCAAACACATATTTTTCAAAGACTAAATTACCCAAGATAGGTCTCAATGAGAGGTATCCAGAAGAATTTTTATTTTCTAAAAGTACTATGTGGTTGGTAAACTAAAATTCAATTATTTAGATCACAAAATAATTTATTATGAGAACCTTATGCATGCAAATGATATGATTTTTGGTCATATAGAACAGTTAATCCTAACATAATGATTTTTTTAATTTTAAGAGCAATGTTTGAATTACTATGAATTAAAGATCACCGAATTGGTAAATTTTCTATAAGAAAGAAGTGGCAAATTAGCGAAGGTTCTTTGGTACTGTACGAAGTATTTGAAATATTATGCAATCCTTCAACATAATAAAATTATTAAATTCTCGCTAGCTCATAAAAAATCCATTAAATATTCACAAGATAGATAATTATTTGTTCTACAACATATAATTTTTGGAATAAAAAAATGACAATGAATGAGAGTTCAAACTAATAACTAAAGACACGGGTATAATTACAATTTTCATAAATAAATAATTCAATCTAATGCATACATGGACTCCCGAACAATTAGCTATTCCCATTAGGTGTCTTTATGCAAAATCGCCATGGGCAGGAACCTTTTTTGGATTCTTCAAAATACGAGTGTATGGGGCACAAATATCCCCTACCCCACGTGAGATCACACGTAGATGGAGGCTCGGGTGAGCCTTTGTACGACCTCCACATGTCTAGTATGGGTGGTCTGGCTCGTTTGAGGCTTACATCTAAGTTGAAGGCTCGAACTAGGAACATGAGGGGGTGCGTGACACAATCAGGGCCACCCAACCCTCATCGGGTGGTATGTGTAGGTTTGGTGTCGTCCCCCCTTCACAGGCCAGCCATGGGCGATGGAGGGGCTTTGCCTAAGATGCTTTGATGAGGTTCCAAGCATTAGAAGACGATGACAATGAAGCTCTGTGGTGGTTGATGATGGAATCTGATGCTGCGGTTGCTCGTGGTGGTGAGGGCTAAGGGGATATAATTAAGGTTCTCCTTTTATCGTTGTTGCTACTCTATGTGTTGAAGTGTCTGACAGTGGACTAAAGAGATGGAGCTGCCACGTGAATCTGTTGAAGACGATGAGACAACAAGGCAGTCGCTCCTTTGCTATTGTAGTGTGTTGGATCTATAGCAAAAGGTTGGTGATGGCTCATCCACGATGTTCCCCTTAGAGCACATGCAAATGAATGCGACAAAGCTAAAGCTACAACTCGGTAAATTGGGGGTGATAGAAGGTGGCGCATGAATGATTGGAATCCTATAAAAGAAAGAAGGTAGAGGAATGCCAATCTTTAAGTCTAGTGCGAGATATATGCACAAAATGATGGACGTAAGGCGAACGAAGCTCCCTATGTATGTTGTTGGAAGGGAGTAGATCTTCATCGGGGACTCTCTGGAGTTGGAAGGTGTGAAGGGTAGTAGAAAGCATAGAGGTTAGGAGATGGAGGTGGTATGTCGTTGGGTTTGGGGATGAACGCATGTTTTGATTTTGGGGGTACAAATCAAATCAAAGGAAGAAAGATAGAAAGAGGGAGAAGGTTGAGTAGCATATAAATAAAACAAAAAAAGGGAAGAATAAGGAGTACGTTACTTGTGAGTATCACCTGGGAATCTAGAGGGCTCGACGGAGCTCATCTCTTGTCGTCGCCTCAAGGAGCCTTGGCGTTGGCTCCGAAGCTCTGCAATAGAGCCTAAATCTTGTTGCTTCATGTGACAAATGACATGGATCACACCTATGAATGGAGTGAGGTCATCGTTGCTATGATGGGGTTGGATCCCATTGTCATCAGAGCTACTTCAGAGTTGGACCTAAACCTAGCAAAATTGCGGATGAGGGTGTGAGGCGGTGGAGGTGGGGGATTTTGAGGTGGTTCGGTTATGGTTGGAGAGGTTTCATGAAAGGTGGAGACATGGAAAGTGGAGCAGTCGTGGAGGAGAGAGAATGAGATGGATGGAGGGGCTCAATCAGCAAAGGATGAGGCACACAACGGAGTGCCACCGAGAGGCTCAGTCGTGGGAGGAATGGCGGAAAGATTGGGAGGAGGAAGAAAGGTCCTCAATTGTTTGATTGGCCTGATCAAACGACCGAGGAGGGGACATGTGGCATATGATGATTAAAGAAGAAAATAATAAAATAAAATAAACAAAATAAAAGGGTTCAGGATCCAGGCCATGGGATGTGTTGGACGTACGAGTCCACGACGAGCCATTAAGCAATAAATGTTATTGCGAATATCATTCCATGATCTTAAATGAGGAATGATTAATTTGCATGATTGGTCCCTTATTAAAATTAGGGTTATATACCATGGTCATTTTCATGACCATACAACTATTGAATGATATGGTGAGATCCTTAAGTGCATCACGGAAGCGTGGGGATCACATCGTATGCGATCGGGAGCGACTAGTCGTACAAGTTGCTCGATGCAGCGGAAATTTAAATTTTCATGTGACGAAACCACATGATCCAATAACACTTCTCAGATCATTTCGTCTGAACCACAAACAAGTAGTAGGATTACCTCTTTGAAGCGTGGCTGTGATCGATTCTCTAAACGAAGAGACCCCCTGTCTCAAGTCTGATCCGACGGAGGAGACGCTTGCGAGCATGTTGATGAAACACGTGCTTCTGGAATCCATATTGAAGATCCAAGACACGGATCTCCTGATCTCGATTAACGAGATACAACATCTTCTTCACGAGCAAGGCACGTCGAAGTAGACAGAGATCCACGAGCAAACCATCGGGTAGCATAATGACGACGTTGCGGCGATGAAGAATCTCTCTAGGGCATCCATGGTGGACAACCACATGAGAGAGATAGAGAGAGTAGACACACACACAGATATATATATATATATATAGAGAGAGAGAGAGTTGTTGTCTCACTTGTAACCCTAGAGAGCATGGTATGCCTCTCTATTTATAGGGTTTTGGGATCCATGGATCACAATCCATGGGACACACCAAATCAATGGATGAGATTGATTTGTGTCTAATCCAATGGTTAAGATTGTTGTTGATAATAAACCAATCAACCAATAATTTAATTTAGATTCAATATATTTTATAAATCAAATATAGTTCAATCTCAAATCAAATCATCAAGAATTGGAGATAATGGAGGTGGAAATCTCCGATTCCATATGGGGATCATGGACGGCTACCCTTTCCTTGTTGGAATAGGTAGTCGTCCCCACCCCATTATGGAATGGGAGATTTTCCTATGTAATCCAAGATTACATAATTATGTGTATCTCCAATTACAACAACAATTGTTGACAAAAAATATTCTACAAAAATAATTCATAATTAATTTTGAGAATATTGCAATCTTACCATTGGAAATTTTGAATCATATTCACAACCCAAAACAAAATGTAAATTACATTTTTAATTTAATGTCCAATGTCAATCCAATTCATATCAACATTTAATTATCAAATGTAAATTACAAGTAGCTCTCTCTTATATATTACAAATCACATTTATAATATATATGACTAATATGGATATTGCTATCCACATTATTCATATCCATGATAATTAAATCACATTTAGTCATCTTGGATCTCTATTCTCTTATTCTCAAATAATATGACTCACATTCACATTATTCATATCTCTGATAGTTAAATCGCATTTAATTATCTTAGATGACTCTCTTTACAATTTAAATTAAATTCATATTATTTAGATAATTAAATCATATGTAATTATCAATTTTCTCAATGGTCGGATACATAATATCAATAATGAATTTATCTTGAACTCTTTCAAGGATAATGCGCTTTCTCCGCGGATACTTAAAGATAAGGACAGGGCGATTATATTATTCCACGTATAGTGACTTTGATATAGAGATCATATCTCAAATCCAGATCGGGCCTCCCATAGATGCTTGATTAAATTAAGACTGCAAATCTAATCTTCTCATTGCATCTGAATCACATTCAGATCAATGTCCAACATTTGGACTAAGATCAGATTACTTCTCTACTGAGAGGAGTCACTAAAATCCAGACCTGTGTCATCACTCCCTAGGAATGGAAGCGTCATGGTTATACAATCATTTATGATCACATCACCCTCAGGTATTCCCCATACCTGTACATCCTGCATACTGGAAGACTCAGAATAAACCCAAAGTATTAGATCAACTTTACACTATCTACTTCAGGGTTTTATCAGTAAGTTTCTCATTTGATCATTGGGAGTCGGTATGGATCATATACTTTCCAAAAGCATATATCCTACTTAGGTCTCGATCATATACTTTCCAAAAGTATATATAAAACCTACAAATTCAGTCAAGCTTCCAAAGCGAGATGACCGTGTACGGAATTTGATTCTTCCCAATATCTAATGAGTGAGCTCATGTCTTCCGGTTAAGTAACTGAACATGTATGATCCCTTTGAGAGATCGTATTACTCATATGCCCTTACATGCACACTAGTGCGTCGGTATATAGACCTTGATTATGTCATCAACCTATTGGTCTACCAAATGTACATACTCAGACATATATTAACACATGTCTCCGGTCAGAGGATGTGTGCTTGTATCATGACAGCATACGATTTAGGAATTTGGTTATTTCGATCTCGTTAAGTCAACTCTTTGACCTAACTAATGTGACACCTCTGAATCTCTATTCCTATGCAAAGGACCTGCATCAAGAGGTCGGTCAGATATCTGCCTAACTGAGAAAGGATTGCCATCTCCTACCCAGGTTGGAGATCATCTCTTAACAATCATTTGACAGTGCTTGATGAGTCCTCAATCTCACCCTTTAGATATTCATCCAAGCACCAGCCTCTATGATTCAATAGTTGAATCAAAAGCTGTATGATTATTAAGATGTCCACGGTACATAACCCTAACTGTACTAAGGGACCTATTTATGCAAATTATTTATTCTTTATTTCAGATCAGGGAATGATATTCGTAATAACATTTATTGCATAATGGCTCCTCGTGGGCTCGCATGTCCAATAATCTCCCACTAGCCCAAAGAGTCATTAATGTGCTAATCTTTAAACCTGCACTCATGTGACAATTATAGGCTATTTAGAAAATAGCTAGGTAAGCTGATCAGTCACTCTGTTCCCAAGAGACTACGCCAAGTCCTTTGACGACACTTGCATATCCTCTAGCAACAGTGCTCGCATCCAATGCGAATGTTGCATTTTATGCAACCAATACTCAATCTTGTTAAAGCAATTATAGTGTTATTGACACTATTGCTCAATAATTATTATAACCAGTATTTTCGTAATCCTTGTCAGAATACCCTTATTCATGGAGTCTTTATCTCCAAAGGTATCCAAAGTTAAGACCTTTTAGATCACTATCTATAAAGTCTTAATTTCTTGATGATAAGACTTAGAGATCAATATCTCGTAAGTATCATCATCTTTGAAGATATTGTCATTACCACAATATGGTATTTTATCTCCATAGTATGATTAGTAACAGTTTACTACTCCTACTGCATTGTAGATATATGTCTTTTGTACCCATCTAGCATACATTTGGCTTCTCATAACTAATGCACAAGGGCATTCAGTTTTAGCATTCACTTCTTCAACTCATTGAGGTGTTATCCCTTTAGATAGTTCATTACCATATCGTAAGGGATGGAAGACTTTCTTGGAATTTCCAAGAATGGAATATGTCCAAGGTGTACTACAAAATGTGACGATCCCGATACCCTCTTCTCTTTGCTTCTGAACACCTTCAGAACTAAGATCCAAGAGGCATATTTGAGATCATATCTCAAGTTATGGAACAACCAGATTATAAAACACTTATTATCATCCTTATATCATTCTAAATGATTAGGATATTATCTACATTTCGCATGATGAACACAAATGGCACTCTCACTAAGATTCCTATGGTTCATAAAGATTCTATCTGAAATCATAATGTTTATAATTTCATCAAATCTTATGTTCCAGCTACAAGAAGCTTATTTGAGTCCATAGATGGATTTCTTTAGCTTGCACATCTTGCTTTCCTCAACCATGAAGCCTTGGGGCTAATATCCTCAAAGAGGAATGCAATCGTGACTTCTTTCTCTTGAAGATCCATTTACACCTTTATGGGTCTTACCTATATAGGTGGGTCCTCGAGGGTCCATACAACACTTGTATGTGAAGTCTACTTTAGACTTTATTGCTAACATCCATCTTTCCATGTCATGATCTTCAGAGACTTCATCATATGAAGTCAGATCATTGTCAGACTTAACTGACATATGGAATACATCCTAAAACTTATTTGAAGAGGTATTAGTGTTTCATCTTTAATTGTCTTTTTAGTTTCCGATTTCAAGAGCCTCATTATCATCTCAAGATTAAATGAGTTTCTTTACTTCATTTTCGTCTTGATTCTCAAGAGTGTCATCATTTAAGAATCATATTCTTAGAGATGAGATCTTTTAAGAATCTCAAGGTCATAAAGTAGGTATCTAATACGGTCCTTTATTTTCCTAATGAAGTGGCACTCTCTAGTGCTAGATTCCAACTTGCATGCATGAAACCGTATTAAGGATATATATTGTAGTCTCTACTACATATATACATGGAAAGTAAGAGGTAATTATGCTAAAATTCATCATTGATAAGATCATGTCATGCATGATCCAATTCTATCTCCCCATAACTATATTGAGTTAAGGTGTGTTAGGAGTATTGAGATAGAAATGATATTCATATCTTCATAAGCTATTCTTTGAATTTATCTAACATGTACTTGCTACCTATATTAGATCAAATTCATTTTATCTTCCTTCAAACTTTGGTTCAAAACCAAAATAATGAAATCTTTGAACATTTCAAAAGTTTCTTAGGTGAAGAGAAGAAATCTCATATCATACGTAATCATCAATAGATATCACATATCTATAATGTTTACTATGATATAGATGATCCGCATACATGCATACATCAATATGTATGAGATACTGAATACCTTGACATCTTACACCATTCCAAAGGAAGGGTGTATTGGACATATTTTACTTTTTAATACAATATTCATAAGTATGTAAGTTTTGGAATTTTAGACATTCTAAAGTTTCATTCTTACTTGTCTATTGATCAAATCAACATGCAAATATCCAAAGCTTGATGCCAGATCATTGTCAAATGATCTTTATTCCCTTATTGATATTTAAAGATTTAATTTCATTATTAGAAATGTTAATGAACCATTCATTAATTTTCTATTTTAGTAGAGTCCTCTGGATGTTAGATTACTTTCTCAAATATATCCATCACAACTATTTATGATTGGTCCATTCTAGAATTCATGTTTATTTCCAACATTTAGAAACAAACAATGAGTGTATTCTAATGTCTAGGTCATAGAGACATTCTCTAAGACCAAGGACTCTCCCACTGAAATTATGAAGTCTATTGATCCAATAGAAATCGTTGCAACAATTGCACCAATTCCAACATGGATGACCATTAAACCTTAAGATCCAATTTCTAATCTTCTAATATATGTATCCAATTGCAAGTGTCATTAGAAGATTGAGATATAATTATTGGACTTTATCTTATCAAATATAAAAATCAATTTCAATGATTTATGTAGATTATTTTGATGCTCTATCCGAGTCCTTCTCAAGGGATTCTAGATAGACTTGATAGTCATATTATGAATACATCAACTTATTACAGTATTGGCATTTATCCAACTATTTGGATGTCATATGGAAGTCATAGGAGTACGGTCAACTCTTTGACTATCCTTCTCATCTTGGGTCTGACCCATGCTTTCACTGCGCTCCTTATAACTATAAACAACCATTGATTAAGACTAAGGATCTCTTATGTTAAATTCAAAAGAACTCAATGTAAGAGTATTTCAACATTTATACATGCTTCATTAAATTCATACAATATGAATATTATGAAGCTTCATGAATGACTATAGTATAGACAGTAGAATGATGACACACATCATGTCTACATCCATCTAGACTCTTAAAACATTTGTTCAGGTAGGTATTCTAACATTTTGAATACATCATCTCTTATGGAGCCACCATTCTGCATGATGCAGTGAACCATGTCATTCATGATAAATGTCAAGAGAACATATGTATGCCATAATAACTTCTTTGATTTTATAAGGACTATTTAACAATTACGATCATCATTGACATGTCACTTCCAAAATGCATTCGATGATAGATCAAGACTATAGTGACATACAAACCCTAGGGTTGTAGTCCTATTGTCTATTTAATTGTCATTCCTCATTCTTATGAGGAAACTTGCACATTGCAACCACACACATTATGTGTCCAACTGCAAGTACAATATCTGGATCATGGGTCCAAACCATAATATCATACTAGTTATTATTGAGTATAGTATTGAGTGGGTTTAATGAAGGATTATATGAAATAAGAAATTTGCATAAGTGTATATATTTATATATATATACATATTTTACTTTGATTTAGGAATTTTTATATCAAAGCTGTATTGCCTTGTCAACACTGAAAGTTCATTCCCTTAATCACTTTTAATGTAAGAGATATACTTAACATTATATCTCAGCAAGATCTGGGATCTCCTTCCTTATCTTCGTCACATCCCAATAATATGAGAACCTGTAACTCGAATAAAAAGAAGCGGGAACACATTCCACCTTGAAAGTCCAACTTGCATTTCCCAATTCGATCTTTAACACCCGGGCCCACCACTCCTAAGGCGATGTTGACCCACCATTAATTGAAACAACCCTCAGTAGGAATAGAACTCGCTATACGAAATCCAATATCGCCCCAATAATATGAGGATCTGATATTGAGGTCATTACGTATACAGCCTTACTCTTTCAAGAAGCAAAGAGCCCGATCCATATGCGCTTGCATACAGGAGCTGTCACTTCGGACAGGCATCTCCTACATGCAATCCCTGGCGACGGAATCCTTCGCCTTGACGGGAGACCATGGATGTCACTTATGTGATCCTCCATATTGTTAGCAATGTGAGCCCCGGGGGAACCATTTCTACAATAAATGTTATTGTAATGAATAAATTATCAATGAAAGTTATTGATTATTTTTCACTCCCTTTTCTGAGATTAATGAATGAATGCACTATAGGGTCCCTCTGTACAATAAGGGTTATGTACCACAGCCAACTTGATGATCATACAGCTGTTGATTCATTGGATGGATCATAGAGGCTGATGCTTGGATGAATATCTAAGGAGTTAGATAGAGGACTCATCAAGCATCATCAAATGATCATTAAGTGATGATCTCCAGTCCGAGTAGGAGATGGCAATCCTATCTCATATGACTGATATCTGACTGACCTCTTGATGCAGGTCCTCTGCATGGGAATAGTGATTCAGAGGTGTCAGGTTAGTTAAGTCAATGGGTTGACTTGACGAGATCGAGATAACCAAAGACCTACATTGAATACTGTCACAACATAGGCATGCATCCTCTGACTAGAGACAGATGTATTGCTATATGTCTGAGTATGTACATTTGGCAGACCAATAGGTTGATGAACTAATAAAGGTCTATATACCGGCGAGCTGGTGCTCATGTAAGGACATATGAGTAATACGATCTCTCAAAGGGATCATACAGGTTCACTTGTGAACCGGGAGACATGAGCTCACACATGAGGTATTGGGACTGAACAAATTCCATGCATGGTCGTCATGCTTTGGAAGCATGACATGAATTTGAAGGTAAGATATATGCTTTGTGAAAGCATATGATCTATACCAAATCCCAATGACCAAGATTGAGATTCTTAATGATCTAACCCTGAAGATGACAGTGTAAAAGTGATCTTTATCTTCAGGATGATCATAGGTCTTCCAGTATGTAGGATGTGCAGGTATTGAGAATACCTGAAGGGTGATTTGATCATATACGATTGTATAACCATGACGCTTCCATTCCGAGGGAGTGATGAAACAGGTTTGGATTTTAGTGACTCCTCTCATTAGAGAAGTGACCTAATCTTAGTCCATGAACTGGACATTGATCTGAATGAGATTCAGATGCAATGAGAAGATTAAGTCTACGGTCTTGATTTGATCAAGCATCAGTGGGAGGTCCATAGGATCTGGATTTGAGATATGATCTCAACATCCAAGTCACTATACGTGGAACAATACAATCGCCCTGTCCTTATCTCCAAGTATCTGAGGAGAAATAGCATTGTTCTTAAATGGTTTAAGAACAATTCCATAAGATCTAAGCAAAGAGAATTTGATAATTAAAAGTGTTTTAATTATCATGATGTATGAGAAATTATCCAATATGATTAAATGTGATTTAATTATTTTGGATAAGAATAATGTGGATAGAAATATCCATTTATTCATAATATATTATAAATGTGATTTATAATGTATTAGAGAGAGTTAATTATAATTTATATGTGTTGATTAATTATGATGTGTATTGGATACACATTGTGTAATTAATTAACAATATGAATTACATGTTGTTTTGGGTAGTGAATATGATTCACAATTTTTCCATGGCAAGATTGCAATATTCTCAAAGATAATTGTGAATTATTTTTGAAGAATAAAACCCAATAAATTTGTTGCAAATAAATAAGAGAGATTTCATGGAGATATGCAATCTCATGGATTTCCATGAGATTGCAATCTCCATGCAATCTCATGGGCGGTACACCATTCCTATATGGAATGGGTGGGCGCCCACTTGGAAGGCACATGGAGATGAAATCTCCATGTGTCTTCTCTCCTTATTTGTTGGGTTGATTTAGGAATGAATTATATTTGATTTTGTCAAATATATTTTAACCTAAATTTGTTGTTTTTGACAACAACAATCTTAGCCATTGGATAAACATAAATCAATCTCATCCATTGATTTTATGTGTCCCATGGATTGAGATCCATGGATCCCAAAACCCTATAAATAGAGAGGCATACTTGGCTATCTCTTTACACATGCTATTGTAGCACAAACTCTCTCTCTCTCTCTCTCTCTCTTTCTCATACACGACAGCCCTCTCTCTCCCTCTCTTCTTGGTGGCCGTCCACCTTGGTGGAGAGAATCGTCGACGCCCGCGCCATCGTGCTGCCGCTTCGACTCTCTGCGGTTCTTTGTCTTCTTGGAGTGCTTCACTCACGAAGGAGACGTTTGATCTCGTGCGACGAGATCAGGAGCAACCGCGCTTGGATCAACTTGGATTGCGAGGACACCGCGACTCATCTCCGCGCTCGCAAGCCGTTACTCCGACGATCCGACTTGAGACAGGAGGTCTCTTTTCGTAGAGACTCGATCAACCACGCTTCAAGAGGTATTGCATTATACTTTCTGTGGTTGTAGATGAAACGATTTGAGAATGGTTCTCGGATCATGTGGTTTCATCGGATTAAAAAATTTTAAATTCCGCTGCACCGAACAACTAGTACGACTAGTCGTTCTTCGTCGTATCCGATACGACGATCACACTTCCGTGATGCGCTTGAGGATTTCTCCATATCCTTCAAGTGGTATCAGAGCCTTAGGTCGACGGTTTCGAATATGATTCGAAAAACCGAGGACGACTTGGGTTCGTTTAGGTCGCGAAAGTTTTCATCGCATTTGATTTCGCAGATCTGTTTAGTAAATAAATTCGGCACTGTTTAAATTGTTTAAATACGAATTTAATACTTGAATTTTGTTCCCCATTAAATAAGAAAACCATAGGAACTGAGTTTGCGTAAATCGGATTTCGTATGCTCAAGTTATGGTTGTTTTAATGGACATGTATGCACTGTTGCGGGAACAGTAGATTTTAACATGATGAAAGAGTTAATTACTGTTATCATATGCCTCGAAATGCGTGCAAATCCACTTAGGTTCTGTTCTAAATCAAGTTAGCAATCTATGAAAATTGAGTTTGCTTAATTTGGATTTAAATTGATTGAGATATATCAATTTTAGTGAATAGGGGTCATTACTGAAATTGCATTTCTAATCTAGAACCAAGTGATTGTCAATTAGAGAAATTAAATTGTTAATTTCGTGAAATAATCTTGAAAAATATTTGTGAAATATTGAAACATGATTATTTGCCTAATTGACTTGGACCCAACCAATTAATTGATTAAGATGTGATCTAAATCATAATTGGAAACCACAATCTTTCAAACATGATGCTTGAATAGGATTTGGGAATTTGTCTAGCAAATTTCCTTATAATCAAAAATGTTTTGATTATTACTATATGGTACAATTTCGGTTGAAAAACCGATGATCATCTCAAGTACAAATTAATCAATTTGGCATTATCCTTTCCCGAGACGGATGTGGTGCCTAGTCGGAGAGCATTGGGGTTGCGGGTTGCAACGTATGTGGTCCGTCCCACTCTCGTCGGTACTGGCCATGACAACGGGTAGGGCCGGGATAATGTCCGAGGGATTAAGATGTATTTTTCTAATTATTAAAATTCGAATTAATACGTATTTTGAGATATTACCATATATGTATTCAAGAAAAATAATCAAGTTTGATTGATTGAATTGGATTGATAATTAATTTAATATGATTAGATTGATTATGTCCAATTGAAATACTCTAATATGATTAGAGCTAATAATTCCCTTGGAAGAATTAATTATGTGAATGTGATTCACGATAATTAATTAAAATTTGAATATGAGGTGGAGGATCACATAAGTGACATCCATGGTCTCCCGTCAAGGCGAAGAGTTTCGTCGCCAGGGTTTGCATATGGGAGGCGCCTGTCCGAAGTGACAGCTCCTGTGTGCAAGCGCATCTGGATCGGGCTCTTTGCTTCTCGAAAGAGTAAGGCCGTATGCGTAGTGACCCCAATATCGGATCCTCATATTATTGGGGCGATATTGGATTGCGCATAGTGAGTACTATTCCTGTTGATGGTTGATTCAATTAACAACGGGTCAACATCGCCTTAGGGGTGGTGGGCTCGGGTGTTAAAGACCGAATTGGGAAATTGCAAGTTGGACTTGCAAATTGGAATGAGTTCCTTCTTTTCTTTATTGGAGTCACAGATTCTCATATTATTGGGATGTGACAATGATAAAGAGGAGATCCCAATTCTTGCTAGAGATATATCGGTAAGTATATCTCTTACTTTGAAAGTGATTAAGGGAATGAACTTTCAAAGTCGACAATGCAAGAATAATTTGATTTAAAATACCTTAATCAAATGTCATAAATTTGAATATATATTTCTATATTCTAATATAGTGCATTCTTAATTTCAGAAAATGAAGTCTTTGAACCCACTTAGTAGGCTTCTAGAGGTCAACCAATTGACCGGCCCAAATTACTCGGATTGGATCCGAAATTTGGAGCTTGTTCTCTCTGCTGAGCGCATAAGTTATGTGCTATCCGAGGACAAGCATGAGAATCCTAAGTCCAAGGAAGAAAAAGCATTTAATGACAAGTATGATGAAGATCATGTCTTGGCTAGGTGCTATATCCTAGGTTCTCTCTCCAATGTTCTGCAGAAGCAACATGTGGAGATGAATACCTGTCAGGAAATAATGCAGAATCTTAAGGATATGTTTGGTGAAATTAACCGCACTCAGCGGTACAATGGTATGAAAGACCTCATTCGCTGTAGAATGCAGGAAGGGACTTCGGTCCGTGAACATGTACTCAAAATGTTTGGGTACCTGTCGGAGCTGGAGACTCTTGGGGCAACGATGGATGCAGACATGCAGCTGATTTCATTCTGCTGTCATTGCCCAAGTCTTTTAATAACTTTGTAGTGTCATTCCACATGAACAAGTTGGAATTGACAAGTGCTGCTCTCCTTGCTGCATTAAAGTCCGCAGAGGACGTGATGAAGAAGGATGGTCCCAGTGGCAGTGCAATGGTTGTACAGGTCAAAGGGAAGCGCGGTCGGAAGCATGGTTCTCAGAAGGGCCCGGCCCAGAAGAGAAAGAAGAAGGGACAAAGTGTTGGCTCTTCTTCCAATGCATCCACTCTCATGGCGTCGAAGAAAACCGACGTCTGTCATCACTGCAAGAAGCCGGGGCACTGGAAGCATAACTGCCCAGATTACCTGAAGTCCTCAGACAAAGGTAAAGCCCCAGCAGGTATGAAATCTACTTTCATCATTGAAACTAGCTTTGTCGTCGGACGAGAAGGAAGTTGGGTTGTAGATTCTGGTGCTTCTGTTCATGTATGCAATTTGTTGCATTTGTTTCAGAAAACTAGGAATCTTGAGGAAGGGGAGATAGTCATCCAGATGGGATCTGATGCAAGTGTTGCAGCAGTAGCCGTCAGGACTTGTAGACTATCATTATCTAGTGGAAGAGTCCTTATACTTAAAGAATGTCTTTATGTACCCGAAGTCAGAAGGAACTTGATATCTGTATCTAAGCTTGTTAGAAGTGGATATTCTTTCCTTTTCTGTAATATATTAGTCATAAGTCGTTATGATAAATATATTGCGGATGGTGTTTTGACTTCTGGTGGACTCTATGAATTGTGCATTGATAAATGTATTATGAATGTGACAACCACTAATAAAAACCCTAAATGATCCAGAGAGGATAAAAATATCTCAAATGAGATATGACATCAAAGGCTTGGTCATTTGTCTGTTGATAGGATCAATAGATTGATAAAGGATGGACCTCTAGATTTTCTACAGGTTCAACCTTTGCCCACTTGCAAACATTGCATACAGGGTAAAATGACTAGGACGCCTTTCCGTAACAAGGTTACAAGATGCAAAGGTATTATTGACCTAATACATACCGATGTATGTGGTCCCTTCAGTACCGCGACTCGAAATGGATATCGATATTATTTGACGTTTATTGATGACCATTCGCGATACGGGTTTATCTTCCTACTGCGTCATAAGTCTGAAACCTTTGAAAAGTTCAAAGAATTCAAGGCTTTGGTTGAGAACCAAACCGATAGGAAGATTAAACGGATTCGATCTGATCGAGGTGGCGAGTACCTGTCAGATGAATTCAAGGAATACCTTAAGGAGAATGGAATTGTTTCCAATCTCACTCCTCCTGGAACTCCCCAACTAAATGGTGTTGCTGAAAGACGCAACAGGACCATCATGGACATGGTCCGATCAATGATGAATAAAGCAAATTTACCTCTTAGTTTCTGGGGATATGCAGTAGAGACTGCAATATATATCCTGAATAAGATTCCTAGCACATCCGTGCCTAAGACTCCTCATGAGCTATGGTATGGAACCAAACCTAGTGTTAATCACTTGAGGGTTTGGGGTTGCTTGGTCTATGCGAAGAACGTGGATGCAAGTAAGCTAGAATCTCGCTCTCGTGAGTGCTACTTCATTGGGTATGTTAAAGATGGTATTGGATACCAACTTTATGACCCTGAGACCCAAAAGGTTTTTGTTTCTAGAGATGTGAAGTTTCTGGAGAATGATTTCCTTAAAGGTCAAGACAATAATGAAGTAGAGGAATTCTTTGAATCCCCTGAGGATTCTGAGCTTCCTAGACCTGAAACGGAAGAGATAAATAAAGATGAAACACCCATACCTCTTCGAAGGAGTTCGAGGGTGGTTGCACCACCTGAAAGGTATGGATTCCATGTGTCAGGTGAAACTGACATTGATCCTACTTCATTTGATGAGGCACTCGCGGATCAAGACATGGATAGATGGATGCTAGCAATGAAGTCAGAAATTGACTCCATGCATAAGAATGGTGTATGGACCCTAGAGGATCCACCTAAAGGGGTAAAACCCATTGGGTGTAAATGGATCTTCAAGAGAAAGAGGGGACCTGATGGGAAAGTAGAGACTTTCAAGGCACGGCTCGTAGCCAAGGGCTACACACAGAGAGAAGGCATCGATTATGATGAGACATTCTCTCCTGTGGCTATGCTTAAATCCATCCGGACATTGCTATCTATAGCTGCATATCTTGACTACGACATCTGGCAGATGGATGTCAAGACGGCTTTCCTCAATGGATACCTCGAGGAGGATATCTACATGGAGTAGCCCCAGGGCTTCATGACAGAGGATGGTAAAGTATGCAAGCTGAAGAAATCCATCTATGGGCTCAAGCAAGCTTCTCGTAGTTGGAACATCAGATTTGACGAAACCATAAAGAGTTATGATTTTGTGCAGAATCCTGATGAACCTTGTGTATACAAGAAGCTTAGTGGGAGCGCCATTGTGTTCATCGTGCTTTATGTAGATGACATCCTTATCATTGGGAATGATACAGGGATGATGACCAGTGTAAAGATTTGGCTATCCCATACCTTTGAGATGAAAGATCTTGGAGAAGCCTCTTACATCTTAGGCCTGAAGCTGTTCAGAAACCGAGAAAAGAGGATTTTGGGATTGTCACAACATGGATACATTAAGAATATTCTTGAACGATTCTGTATGGATAGTTCTAAGAAAGGATTCCTACCCTTAAGACATGGTATCCACCTGTCTAAAGGAATGGCTCCTCAAACAGTTGAGGAAAAGAAAGCCATGGCTGGATGTCCTTACGCATCACCCGTAGGAAGCTTAATGTATGCCATGATGTGCACTAGGCCAGATATCTGCCATGCAGTGGGAGTGGTAAGTCGTTACCAATCTTGCTATGGAGAACAACACTGGAATGCAGTAAAGAACATATTCAAATATCTAAGACGGACGCAAGATTACATCTTGGTCTATGGAGATGGTGATCTCCAAGTCTTGGGATATACAGATTCTGACTTCCAATAGGATGTAGATGATCGAAAGTCGACATCGGGGTTCGTGTTCTTGTTGAATGGTGGTGCTGTGAGCTGGAGAAGCAAGAAACAGGACACTACTGCAGATTCAACAACAGAAGCCGAATACATTGCCGCATCGGATGCTGCAAAGGAGGCGGTGTGGTTGCGCAAGTTCGTGCTGGAGCTTGGCGTAGTTTCCTCCGATACTCCCATCCCGTTACTCTGCGATAACACGGGAGCCATTGCCCAGGCAAAGGAACCCAGATGGCATCAAAAGAGCAAGCACGTGGAAAGGAAATACCACAACATTCGGGAGATACCAAAGCGTGGTGACATCATCATCACCAAGGTGGCCTCTGCCGA
Organism: Ottelia alismoides; assembly: GCA_037367405.1. Taxonomy (NCBI): domain Eukaryota; kingdom Viridiplantae; phylum Streptophyta; class Magnoliopsida; order Alismatales; family Hydrocharitaceae; genus Ottelia; species Ottelia alismoides. Next base: position 212,755 of record JAZKJV010008479.1, on the reverse strand, counting down.
CAACGTTGCTGATCCTCTTACCAAACCTCTGACACAAAAGGTTTCTGACCAGCATGTAATGAGTATGGGTTTAAAGATTGTACCTGAATGGTTCTGAGGGCTAGTGGGAGATTGTTAGCAATGTGAGCCCCGGGCGAACCATTTCTACAATAAATGTTATTGTAATGAATAAATTATCAATGAAAGTTATTGATTATTTTTCACTCCCTTTTCTGAGATTAATGAATGAATGCACTATAGGGTCCCTCTGTACAATAAGGGTTATGTACCATGGCCAACTTGATGATCGTACAGCTGTTGATTCATTGGATGGATCATAGAGGCTGATGCTTGGATGAATATCTAAGGAGTTAGATAGAGGACTCATCAAGCATCATCAAATGATTATTAAGTGATGATCTCCAGTCTGAGTAGGAGATGGCAATCCTATCTCATATGACTGATATCTGACTGACCTCTTGATGCAGGTCCTCTGCATGGGAATAGTGATTCAGAGGTGTCAGGTTAGTTAAGTCAATGGGTTGACTTGACGAGATCGAGATAACCAAAGACCTACGTTGAATACTGTCACAACATAGGCATGCATCCTCTGACTAGAGACAGATGTATTGCTATATGTCTGAGTATGTACATTTGGCAGACCAATAGGTTGATGACCTAATCAAGGTCTATATACCGACGAGCTGGTGTGCATGTAAGGACATATGAGTAATACGATCTCTCAAAGGGATCATACAGGTTCACTTGTGAACCGGGAGACATGAGCTCACACATGAGGTATTGGGACTGAACAAATTCCATGCATGGTCGTCATGCTTTGGAAGCATGACATGAATTTGAAGGTAAGATATATGCTTTGTGAAAGCATATGATCTATACCAAATCCCAATGACCAAGATTGAGAAACTTAATGATCTAACCCTGAAGATGACAGTGTAAAAGTGATCTTTATCTTCAGGATGATCATAGGTCTTCCAGTATGTAGGATGTGCAGGTATTGGGAATACCTGAAGGGTGATTTGATCATATACGATTGTATAACCATGACGCTTCCATTCCGAGGGAGTGATGAAACAGGTTTGGATTTTAGTGACTCCTCTCATTAGAGAAGTGACCTAATCTTAGTCCATGAACTGGACATTGATCTGAATGAGATTCAGATGTAATGAGAAGATTAAGTCTACGGTCTTGATTTGATCAAGCATCAGTGGGAGGTCCATAGGATCTGGATTTGAGATATGATCTCAACATCCAAGTCACTATACGTGGAACAATACAATCGCCCTGTCCTTATCTCCAAGTATCTGAGGAGAAATAGCATTGTTCTTAAATGGTTTAAGAACAATTCCATAAGATCTAAGCAAAGAGAATTTGATAATTAAAAGTGTTTTAATTATCATGATGTATGAGAAATTATCCAATATGATTAAATGTGATTTAATTATTTTGGATAAGAATAATGTGGATAGAAATATCCATTTATTCATAATATATTATAAATGTGATTTATAATGTATTAGAGAGAGTTAATTATAATTTATATGTGTTGATTAATTATGATGTGTATTGGATACACATTGTGTAATTAATTAACAATATGAATTACATGTTGTTTTGGGTAGTGAATATGATTCACAATTTTTCCATGGCAAGATTGCAATATTCTCAAAGATAATTGTGAATTATTTTTGAAGAATAAAACCCAATAAATTTGTTGCAAATAAATAAGAGAGATTTCATGGAGATATGCAATCTCATGGATTTCCATGAGATTGCAATCTCCATGCAATCTCATGGGTGGCACACCATTCCTATATGGAATGGGTGGGCGCCCACTTGGAAGGCACATGGAGATGAAATCTCCATGTGTCTTCTCTCCTTATTTGTTGGGTTGATTTAGGAATGAATTATATTTGATTTTGTCAAATATATTTTAACCTAAATTTGTTGTTTTTGACAACAACAATCTTAGCCATTGGATAAACATAAATCAATCTCATCCATTGATTTTATGTGTCCCATGGATTGAGATCCATGGATCCCAAAACCCTATAAATAGAGAGGCATACTTGGCTCTCTCTTTACACATGCTATTGTAGCACAAACTCTCTCTCTCTCTCTCTCTTTCTCATACACGACAACCCTCTCTCTCCCTCTCTTCTTGGTGGCCGTCCACCTTGGTGGAGAGAATCGTCGACGCCCGCGCATCGTGCTGCCACTTCGACTCTCTGCGGTTCTTTGTCTTCTTGGAGTGCTTCACTCACGAAGGAGACGTTTGATCTCGTGCGACGAGATCAGGAGCAACCGCGCTTGGATCAACTTGGATTGCGAGGACACCGCGACTCATCTCCGCGCTCGCAAGCCGTTAGTCCGACGATCGGACTTGAGAGAGGAGGTCTCTTTTCGTAGAGACTCGATCAACCACGCTTCAAGAGGTATTGCATTATACTTGCTGTGGTTATAGATGAATCGATTTGAGAATGGTTCTCGGATCATGTGGTTTCATCGGATTAAAAAATTTTAAATTCCGCTGCACCGAACAACTAGTACGACTAGTCGTTCTTCGTCGTATCCGATACGACGATCACGCTTCCGTGATGCGCTTGAGGATTTCTCCATATCCTTCACATATCACGTTCAAATTCTAATTAATCATTATGAATCATATTCATTACGATTAATTCTTCCAAGGGAAATGACACATCTATTTATAATAGAGTGTCAAAATTTTAATTGGATTCCAATTAATCTAATAATATTAAATTAATGATCCAATTAATATCCAACAAACAATCTTTACTATTATTTGAATTATGGTACTATATCAAATACGTATTATTTTGAATTTTAATAATTAGAAATACATCTTGATTTCTTAAGCATTATATAACCCTACCCATTGTCATGTCCAATACTGACGAGAGTGGGACAGACCGCACACTGTGCAACCTGCTACCCCAACGCTCCCCGACTAGACACCATATCCACCTCGGGAAAGGATAATGCAAAATAGATCACTTTGTACTTGAGATGATCATCGGTTTTAAACCGAAATTATATCATATAATAATAAAAAAACAATTTTGATTAGCATTATAATGAGATTTGCTAAATAAATCCCAAATCCTATTCAAGCAACATGTTTGTTTGAATGTAGATCATGTAATCAATTTTGTGATATAGATCACATCTTATCAATTATTGGTTAAGGTTATGTCATTTAAGGAAATAATTATCATAAAATATTTCAAAAATATTTATGTACAATTATTCCAGGAAATTGAATAATTTAATTTAACTAATTAATTAAATGACAATAACTAGGTTCTTGATTAGGAAAGTATTTCCAGCAGTGATTCTAACTTACTAAAAATACCATTTCTCAATCAATTGAAATCCAAATTAAGCAAAATAAATTTCTAAAGTTTTATAATTTGATTTATAACAGAACCTAAGGATTTGAATCAATCTAAGGCATTTCAAATCCGCATTTAACTCTTTAATTACATTGAGATTCGCAGTCCCCGAAACTGTGGATACATGTTCACTAAAATGACCATAACTTGAGCAAACAGAATCGGAATCACTCAAATTCAGATCCTACGGTTTACTTATTTAATAGGGGAATAAGAAACAATTATTATTTTTGTGTTTAAACAATTTAAACAGTGCCGAAAATAATCTCAAAATAGAGATGCGAAAATGAAATGCAAGAAAACTTTCGCAAACCCTAATGAACCCAAGTCGTCCTCGGTTCATGGATAGCATCCAAAATCTTTGACCTAAGGTTCTGATACCACTTGAAAGATATGGTGAGATCCTTAAGTGCATCACGGAAGCGTGAGGATCACATTGTATGCGATCGGGAGCGATTAGTCGTACTAGTCGCTCGATGCATTGGAAATTAAAATTTTCATGTGACGAAACCACATGATCCAAGAACACTTATCGGATCATTTCGTCGAAACAAAAAAAAGTAATAGAATTACCTCTTGAAGCGTGGTTGTAATCGAGTCTCTAAACGAAGAGACCTCCTGTCTCAAGTCTGATCCGACGGAGGAGACGCTTGAAAGCATGTTGATGAAACACATGCTTCTCGTAATGTTGAAGATACAAGCCACGGATCTCCTGATCTCGACTAACGAGATACGACGTCTTCTTCATGAGGAAGGCACGCCGAAGTAGACGGAGATCCACGAGCAAGCCATTGGGAAGCATAACGATGACACTGTGGCGATGGAGAATCTCTCTAGGGCATCCATGGTGGATGGCCACATGAGAGAGATAGAGAGAGTATGCATGTAGAGAGAGAAAAAGAGAGAGTTGTTGTCTCACTTGTAATCCAAGAGAGCATGGTATGCCTCTCTATTTATAGGGTTTTGGGATTCATGAATCACAATCCTTGGGACACACAAAATCAATAGATGAGATTGATTTGTGTCTAATCCAATGGTTAAGATTGTTGTTGGTAATAAACCAATCAACCAATAATTTAATTTAGATTAAATATATTTTATAAATCAAATATAATTCAATCTCTAATCAAATCATAAAGAATTGGAGATAATGGATATGGAAATATCCAATTCCATATGGGGATCATGGACGACTACCCTTTCCTTGTTGGAATCGGTAGTCGTCCCCACCCCATTATGGAATGGGAGATTTTCCAATGTAATCGAAGATGACATAATTATATGTATCTCCAATTACAACAAAAAATGTTGAAAAAATATTCTACAAAAATAATTCATAATTAATTTTGAGAATATTGCAATCTTACCATTGGAAATTTGTGAATCATATTCACAACCCAAAATAAACTGTAAATTACATTTTTAATTTAATATCCAATGTGATTCCAATTCACATCAACATTTAGTTATCAATTGTAAATTACAAATTGCTCTCTCTTATATACTATAAATCACATTTATAATATATATGACTAATATGGATATCGCTATCCACATTATTCATATCCGTGATAATTAAATCACATTTAATCATCTTCGATCCCTATTCTCTTGTTCTCAAATAATATCAATCACATTCACATTATTCATATCCCTGATAATTAAATTGCATTTGATTATGTTGGATGACTCTCTTTACAATATGAATTAAATTCATTTTTATCATGATAATTAAATCACATTTAATTATCAATTTTCTCAATGCTCGAATACATAATATCAACAATGAAATTATCCTGAACTCTTTCAAAGATAATGTGCTTTCTCTACGGATACTTGGAGATAAGGACAGGGCGATTATATTATTCCACATATAGAGACTAGGATATTGAGATCATATCTCAAATCCATATCGCGGGCCTCCCATAGATGCTTGATTAAATCAAGAGTGCAAATCTAATCTTCTCATTGCATCTGAATCACATTCAAATCAGTGTCCAACATTTGACTAAGATCAGATTACTTCTCTACTGAGAGGAGTCACTAAAATTCAGACCCGTTTCATCACTCCCTAGGAATGAAAGCGCCATGTTTATATAATTGTTTATGATCACATCACCCTCAAGTATTCCCAATACCTGTACATCCTGCATACTGGAAGGCTCAGAATAAACCCGAAGTATTAGATCAACTTTACACTGTCTACTTCAGGATTTTATTAGTAAGTTTCTCATTTGATCATTGGGAGTTGGTATTGATCATATACTTTCCAAATACATATATCTTACCTAGGTCTCGATCATATACTTTCCAAAAGTATATATCAATCCTACAAATTCAATCAAGCTTCCAAAGCGAGATGACCGTGCACGGAATTTGATTCTTCCCAATATCTCATGAGTGAGCTCATGTCTTCCGGTTCAGTAACTAAACCTGTATGATCACTTTGAGAGATCGTATTACTCACATGCCCTTACATGCACACCAGCATGCCAGTGTATAGACCTTGCTTTGGTCATCAACCTATTCTTCTAACAAATGTACATACTCAGACATATAGTAATACATTTGTCTCCGGTCAGAGGATGTGTGCATGTATCATGACAGCGTATGATAAAGGAATTTGGTTATCTCGATCTAGTTAAGTCAACTCTTTGACCTAACTAATCTGACACCTCCGAATCTTTATTCCTATGCAGAGGACCTACATCAAGAGGTCGGTCAGATATCAGCCTAACTGAGAAAGGATTGCCATCTCCTACCCAGGCTGGAGATCATCTCTTAACAATCATTTGACGGTGCTTCCTCAATCTAACCCTTTAGATGTTCATCCACGCACCAGTCTTTATGATTCAATAGTTGAACAACAACTGTATGATTATTAAGATGGCCATGGTACGTAACTGCAATTGTACTAAGGGACCTATTTATGCAAATTATTTATTCTTCATTTCAGATCAGAGAATGATATTAGCAATAACATTTATTGCATAATGGCTCACCGTGGGCTCATATGTCCAACAACTATTGATTCAACTATTGAATCATAGAGGCTGGTGCTCGGATGAATATCTAAAGAGTTAGGTTGATAACTCATCAAGCACCATCAAATTATTATTAAGAGAGGATTTCTAGCATGAGAAGGAGATGGAAATCCATTCTCTGAAGGTTGATAACTATCTGACCTCTTGATGCATGTCCTCTGCATAGGAATAGAGATTTAGTGGTGTTAGATTAGTTAGGTCAAAGAGTTTACTTATCGAGATCGAGACAACCAAAGTCATATGTCGTATGCTGTCAAGATATAGGCACACGGCCTCTGACCGGAGACAGATGTGTTACTATTTGTCTGAGTATGTACATTTGGCAGAACAATAGGCTAATGAACTAATCAAGGTTTATACACTGGGCGCTGGTGTGCATGCAATGGCATATAAATAATACGATCTCTCAAAGGGATCATACAGGTTCATTACTGAACCAGAGGACATGAGCTCACTCATAAGATATTGGAAAGAATCAAATTCCGTGCACGGTCATCTCGCTTGGGAAACTTGACTGAATTTGTAGGTTTAATATATACTTTGTAAAGTATATGATCAATACCTAGGTACGATATATGATTTTTGAAAGTATATGATCGATACCGACTTCCAATGATCAAATTAGAAACTTAATGATAAAACCATGTAGTAAAAAGTGTAAAATTCATCTAATACTTCGGGTTTAATATGAGTCTTCCAGTATATAGGATGTACAGGTATTGGGTATACCCGAGGGAGATGTGATCATACACGATTGTAAAACCATGACGCATCCATTCCTAGGAGTGATAAAACAGATCTGGATTTTTTAGTTACTCCTCTCAGCAGAGAAGTAATCTGATCTTGGTTCAAATGTTGGACTATGATATGAATGAGATTCAAATGCAATAAGAAGATTAGATTTGCGATCTTGAGTTAATCAAGCATCTATGAGAGGTCCGCAAGATCTGGATTTGAGATTTGGTCTTAATATCCAAGTCACTATACATGGAACAATACAATCACCATGTCCTTATCTCCAAGTATCCGCGGAGAAAGTGCATTATCCTTGAAAGAGTTCAAGATAATTTCATTGTTGATATATGTATCGAAGCATTGAGAAAATTGATAATTAAATGTGATTTAATTATCGTGAATAATTTGAACTTATTTCATATGATAAAGAGAGTTATCTAAGATAATTAAATGTGATTTAATTTTCAAAGACGTGAATAATGTGAATGTGGTTCATATTATTTGGGCACATGAGAATAGAGATCCAAGATGATTAAATGTTATTTAATTATCATGGAGATGAATAATGTGGATAACACGATCTATATTAATCATATACATTATAAATGTGATTTATAATATATAAGAGAGAGTTATTTGTATTTTACATTTGTTAATTAAATGTTGATGTGAAATTCATTCACATTGGACAATTAATTGAAATTGTAATTCACATTTTATTTTGGATTGCGAATGTGATTCACAATTTTCCAATGGCAAGATTGCAATATTCACAAAATAATTATGAATTATTTTTGTAGAATAATTTACAAAAGTGTTGTTATAAATATTGGAGATTTCCATAAAATAATGTAATCTCATGAGATTACATAAGATTCCCACCAACTTCTATTAGATAAGGATGATGCAATCTCCATTCCATAGTCTCCAATGCAGGAATGATTGATTTAATTTGAGATTAATTTATGTTGATATATATATATATTTAATCTTTATTAAATTAATTGTTGTGTTTTTACAACAAAATCTTGGCCATTAAAATAAATACAAATCAATGTAAGCTATTGGATTTGTGTTGTCCATGGATTGAGATTCATGGATTCCAAAATATTATAAATAAAAGGGCACCCCTTGTTCTTCATGTTACAACTTTAGAAACATCATATGATCTCTCTATCTCTCTCATTTTCTACAAGGCATCTCTTTCCCTCTCTCTTGTGGTCGTCCACATGGAATCTTAGAGAGAGTCGTTCTCACCACAGTGTCGTCGTTTTGCTGTTGGAGTGTTTGCTCGTGGATCTCCGTCTCCTCCGGTATGCTTCGCTCATGAAAAAGACATCGGATCTCGTGTGATGAGATCAGGAGATTCGTTACTTGGATCATCAATATGGATTGCGAGAAGCGCGCAACATGCTCGCAAGCGTCTCCTCCGACGGATCGGACTTGAGACATGAGGTCTCTTCATTTAGAGACTCGATCGCTACCACGCTTGAAGAGGTAACCCTAGTACTTGTTTGTGGTTTAGATGATACGATCCGAGAAGCGTTCTTGGATCTTGTGGTTTCATCGCATGAAAAAAGTTTAATTTTGGCTGCTTCGAGCTACTAGTACGACTAGTCGCTCCCGATCGCAAACGACTCTATCCTCATGCTTCTATGGTGCGCTTAAGGATCTAACCATATCCTTGAAGTGGTATCAGAGCTAGGTTGAAGGTTTTGGATATGATCCATAAACCTAGGAATACTTGGGTTCATTAGGGTTTGTGAAAGTTTCCCCGCATTTCATTTTCGTATCTCTGTTTAATGAATATTTTTAGCCCTATTTAAATTGTTTAAACATGACAATAACACTTGGACTTTTGTTCCTCATTAAATAAGGAAACCACGATTGGATTTTTCATGATTTCGAATCTATCTGCTCAAGTTATGATCATTTTAGTGAACATGTATCCACTGTTTCGAGGATTGCGAATCATGACGTAATTAAAGAGTTAATTACTGATTTGAATCACTTACAATTATGTGAAAATCACATAGTTTTGTTGTAAATCAAATTTGAAAATGAAAACTTATTTTGTATGATTTGTATTTAAATTGATTGAGATATGCTAATCTTAGTAAGTGAGGGCAAGTGTTGAAAATTACTTTCCTAATCAAGAACCTTATGATTGTCATTTAATCAATTAATGAAATTAAATAGTTTAATTTTCTGGACTAATTATGGATAAATATTTGTGAAATATTTGATGATAATTATTTTCTTAAATGACATTGCCTTAATAAATAATTGATTAGATATAATCTAGATCACAAATTGGTTACATGATCAACTTGATCTACTTTCCAACAAACATTGTTGCTTGAATAGGATTGGGAATTTGTTTAGAAAATTGTCTTATAATGTCAATCAAAAATATTTTGATTGTTATTATATGGTATAACTTTGGTTTAAAAACCGATTATCATTTCAAATAAACAATGATCAATATGGCATTATCCTTTCTTGAGGTGGATATGGTGTCTAGTCGGGGAGTGTTGGAGTAGCAGGTTGCACCATGTACGGTCTGTCCCACTCCCGTCGTTACTGTCCATGAAAACGGGTAGGGACTCAATAATACAAGAGAGATCACGGTATATTTTTCTAATTATTAAAATTTGAATAATACTTATTTGAGATAATACCATATTTCAAGTAAAATAAAGAATGTTTGTTGGATATTAATTGGATCATTGATCTATGATTAGATTGATTGGAATCCAATTAAAATTAAAATAGTTTATTATAAATAGAGTTGTATTTCCCTTGGAAGAATTAATCATAATGAATATGATTCATAATGATTAATTTAAATTTGAACATGATATAGAGGATCACATAAGTGACATCCATGGTCCCCCGTCAAGGCAAAGGGTTCATCTCCAGGGATTGTATGTAGGAAACACATGTCCAAAGTGACAACTCCTATATGCAAGCGCATCTGGATCGGGATCTTTTCTTCTCAAAATAGTAAGGTCGTATGCATAGTGAACCAACATCGGGTCCTCATATTATTGGGGCGATATTGGATTGCGCATAGTGAGTGCTATTCTTGTTGACTGTTGGTTCAATTAATGATGAGTCAACATTACCATAGGTGTGGTAGGCTCAGGTGTTAAAAATCGAATTGGGAATGTAAGTTGTACTTGCAAGGCAGAATGTGTTCCCGCTTCTTTTTATCCGAGTTAAAAGTTCTCGTATTAATGTGATGTGACAAAGATAAGGAAGGAAATCTTAGATCTTATTGAGATATAATGGTAAGTGTATCTTTACATTGAAAGTGATTAAGAGAATGAACTTTTAGTGTTGACAAGGTAATATAACTTTAATATAAAAACTCCTAAATCAAAGTAAAATATAAATTTATATCCATTTATGCAAATTTCTTATTTCAGGTAATCCTTCATTAAACCCACTCAACACTATACTCAATAATGACCAGTAAAATCATCATAGATTGGGATTTTGTACTTGCATTTTGACACATAATGTATGTGGTTGCAATGTGCATGTTTCCTCATAATAATGAGGAATGACAATTAAATAGACAATAGAACTAGGATTTGTATGTCTCTATACTCTTGATCTCTCATCGAATGTACTTTGGAAGTGACATGTTGATGATGATCGTAATTGTCAATTAATCTGTATAAAATCTAAGAAGATATTCTGGCATACATATGTGCTCTCGACATTTTATCATGAATGACATGGTTCCCTACATCATGTAGAATGGTAGCTCTATAAGAGATGATGTATTCAAAAATGTTTGAATACCTACCTGAACCAATGATTTTAAGAGTTATGATGGATGTAGATATGATAAGTGTCATCATTCTACTATCTACATTCTAGTCATTGATAAAGCTTCATAATATTCATATTGTATGAATTGTGTGAAGCATGAATAAATGTTGAAATATATTCTTATATTGAAATCTTTGGAGTTCAACATAAGAGATCCTTTGTCTTAAGCAATGGTTGTTTATAGATGAAGAGAGCACAGTGGAAGCATGGGTTGGACCCAAGCAAGAAGGAAAGTCAAAGAGTTGACTATACTTCTGTGACGTACAAATAACATCCAAAGAGTTGGATGAATTCCAATACTACAATAAGTTGATGTGCTGATAGTATGACTATCAAGTCTATCATGAATCCTTAGAGAAGGAATCATATAGTGCATCTAAATAATCTACATCTACATATAATCATTGAAATTAACTTTCTTATTGATAAGATCATATTCTAATATTGTATCTCATTCTTCTAATAACACTTGAAATTTATTGCATATGTATTAGAAGATTAGAAATTTGATCTTAAGGTTTAATAGTCATCCATGGATATTGATGCAATGGTTACAACAATCTCTATTGTATAGACAGACTTCATAATTTCAGTGAGAGAGCCCTTAGTCTTAGAGAATGTATGTATGACCAAGATATTAGAATACACTCATTGTTTTTTTTCTAAATGTTGGAAATAAACTTGAATTTTGGAATAGATCTATCACAAAGAGTTATGATGGATGTATTTCAGATAGTAATCTAACATCTATTGAACTCTAATAAATTAGAAAATAATGAATGGTTCATTAAGATGTTTAATACTGAATATTAAACATTTTAAAGATCAATAGGAGGATGAATATCATTTGATAATGATCTGGCATCAAGCCTTGGACATGTGTCTGTTGATAAGATCAATGGATTAGTAAGAGATGAAGCTTTAGAATGTCTAAAATGTCAAAACTTACATACTTGTGAATATTGTATTCAAAAGTAGAAATTGTCCAATTCACCCTTCTCCGAGAATGGTGTAAGATGTCAAGCTATTAAATATCTCATGCGTATTGATGTATGCAGATCATCTATATCATGATAAACATTGATGATATGTGATATCATTCGATGATTATTTGTGATTGAGATTTCTTCCTTATGAAGCTTTGAATTGTTCAAAGATTTCGTAATTTTGGTTTGAACCAAAGTGTGAAGGAAGATAAATGAATTTTATCTAACCTAGGTATCCCGTACCTATTAGATGAATTCATGGAATCCCTATGGAGAAAGGAATATCATTCCGATCTTACTCCTCCTGATACACCTAAACTCAATAGAGTTGTAGGGAGATACAATTTATCATGTGTGACATGATTTGATCAATGATTAATCGTAGCGTAATTATCTCTTAGTTTTCAGGTATATATGTAGTAAAGACTACAATATATAGCGTTAATAATGTTCCATGCTAGTAAGCTGGAATCTAGCACTAGAGAATGCTACTTCATTAGGAAAATAAAGGATGGTATTGGATACCTACTTTATGACCTTGATATTCTTAAAAGATTTCATCTCCAAGGATATGATTCTTAGAAGATGACTCTCTTTGAGAATCAAGATGAAAATGAAGTAAATGAACTCATTTAATCTTAAGAAGATAATAAAGTCCATGAAATCGAAAACTAAAAGGACAATTAAAGATGAAACACTCATACCTCTTCAATTGAGTTTGAGGATTGATTCCATGTGTCAGTTAATTATGACAATGATCTGCTTCACGTAATGAAACTTATGATGATCATGACATGGAAAGATGGATGTTAGCAATAAAGTCTAAAGTAGACTTCATATACAAATGTTGTATATGGAACCTCAAGGATCCACCTATATGGGTAAGACCCAGAAAGGTGTAAATGGATCTTCAAGAGAAAGAGGGAACTTGATGAGAAGGTAGAGACCTTCAAAGCACGACTCGTATCCATGAGCTACACACCGAAGAGAAGACATCACTTGCGATGAGACATGCTCTTCAATGACCATGCTTAAAGACATCAGAATATTGCTAACTATAGCTACACAACTTGACTTTGACATCTACAAGATGAAGTCAATATTGTATTCCTCTTTGAATACCTCTTTGAGGATATTCACATGAAGTAGCCTCAGGACTTCATGGTTGAAAAAAGCAAGATGTGCATGCTAAAGAAATCTATCTGTGGACTCAAATAAATTTCTTGTAGCTGGAACATAAGATTTAATAAAACTATAAAGGTTATGATTTCAAATAGAATCTTGATGAGCCTTGTGAAGCTTAGTGGGAGTGCCATTGTCTTCATAGTGCTAAATGTAGATAATATCCTAATCATTTGGAATGTTATAATAATGATAATAAGTGTTTTATAATATGGCTATTCCATACCTTGAGATATGATCTCAAGGATACCTCTTGGATCTTAGTTCTAAAGTTGTTCAGAAGCAAAAAAAGGAGGGTGTTGGGACTACTACATTTGTAGTACACTTTGGCCATATTCCATTTTCTGAAAATTACAAGAAAGACTTCTTTTCCTTAAGATATGGTACTGACCTATCTAAAGGAATAACACCTCAAGGATTTGAGGAAGTGAATGCTAAAACTTCTTGTCCTTGTGCATCAGTTGTGTGAAGCCGAGTGTATGCTGGATGTGTACAAAAGTCAGATGTCTGCTATGTAGTGGAAGTAGTAAATTGTTACCAATCCAACTACGGAGATAAAATACTTGATTGTAGTAACAACATTTTCTTCAAAGAGGACGATACTTTTGAGATAATGTTCTCAAAGTCTTATCTTCGATAACATAAGACTTTATAGATAGTGATATAAAAGATCTTTATTGCAGATACCTTAATAGATAGAGATATCCAAGAATAAAGGTATTATGATAAGGAATAGGGGTGTAAACGGACCGAACCTGAGCGAACCTATATTTTTTAGGTTCGGTTCGTTTATTTAATCGAGCCTAAACTTGTGTTCAGGTTCGGTTCGTTTATTTTCGAACCGAATCTGAATCGAGCCTCTTTTTAAACGAATCAAACCTAAGCGAATATCGAACTTAAGAATTCTCTAATAAGAGGGAAGAAAAAGAAGAGAAATGCAAATATATGTGTGTATTTACAATTGGAATAAATATTCATTTAGTTTTTTTCTTTATCTAACTCATCTTCATCTTTTGAAAAAATTAGATTAATAAGGATTCGTCTCTGTGAAAAAAGTATAATTATAATATATTTTATATCTATTCAGATGAGGATAAGGAATAAGTATAATACGGAGATATTCGATAAGTAATGTTTGTACTTGTTCTGTTGATTTGAAGATAAAGAAGGGAAAGTACTAGACCATAGATGATAGATGTTGTAAACACGATGTGACTATTTATTTTTGGATAGTTTATACCGAGATAAAACCTAGTTATCCCGTAAATATCTAGTTATCTCTAGACAAAATTCACTTACATTGGGATAAAAACCACTCATCTCAAAATAAGTCCACTTCTACTGATAAGGATTTGTAAATATGTATATGTGTGTGTTTATCGAGCGATTAACGAATCGAACCTGAGCGAACCTATGATTTTTAGGTTCGGTTCATTTACTTAATCGAGCCTAAACTTGTGTTCAGGTTCGGTTCGTTTATTTACGAACCGAATCTTTATCGAACTTTTAGCGAGCCGAACCTGAGCGAATATCGAACTTGAGAATTTTCTTACACCCCTAATAAGGAATATGGAAATAATAGTTATAGTAATTATTGAGCAATAGTGTCAGACACTATAACATCTTTAACAAGATTGAGTATTGGTTGCATAAGATGCAACATTCGCATTGGATGCGAGCATTGTTATTGGGGGATATGCAAGTGTCATAAAAGGACTTGGCGAAGTCTCTTTGGAACAGAGTGATTGATTAGATTACCTAGATATTTTTATAAATAACCTATGATTGTCACATCAATGCGGATTTAAAGATTAGCCCATTAATGGCTCTGTAGGCTAGTGGTTGATTGTTGGACATGCGATCCCATGACGAGTCATTATGCAATAAATGTTATTACAAATATCATTTCCTGATATGAAATGAAGAATTATTAATTTGCATAATAGGTCCCTTAGTACAATTAGGGTTATGTAATATGGCCATCTTAATGATCATACAGCTATTGAATCAACTATTGAATCATATAGGCTGGTACTTGGATGCATATCTAAAGAGTTAGATTGAGGACTCATCCAGCACTGTCAAATGATTATTAAGAGAGGATCTCCAGCCTAAGAAGGATATGACAATCCATTCTCTGAAGATTGATATATGGCCGACCTCTTGATGCAGGTCCTCTGCATAGGAATAGAGATTCAAAGGTGTCAGATTAGCTAGGTCAAAGAGTTGACTTAACGAGATCGAGGTAACCAAAGTCCTACGTTGTATGCTGTCACGACATAGGCATGCATCCTTTGAGTGGAGACATATGTGCTACTATATGTCTGAGTATGTACATTTGGTAGTCCAATAAGTTGATGACCTAATCAAGGTCTAAACATCGGGCGCTGGTGTGCATGCAAGGGCATATAAGTAATACGATCTCTCAAAGGGATCATACATGTTCATTATTGAACATGATGACATGAGATCACTCACAAGATATTGGGAAGAATCAAATTCCGTGTACGGTCGACTCGCTTCGGAAGCTTGACTGAATTTGTAGGTTTGATATATATTTTTACAAAGTATATGATCAAGACCTAGGTATGATATAAGATTTTGGAAAGTATATGATCGATACCAACTCCCAATGATTAAATGAGAAACTTAATGATAAAATCATGAAGTAGACAGTGTAAAATTGTTCTAATACTTTGGGGTTAATCTGGGTTTTCCAGTATACAGGATGTACATGTATTAGGAATACCTGAGGGTGATATGATCATAAACGATTGTATAACCATGATGCTTCCATTCCTAGGAGTGATGAAACGAGTCTGGATTTTAGTGACTCCTTTTAGCATAGAAGTAATCTGATCTTGGTCCAAATGTTGGACTGTGATCTGAATGTGATTTAGACGCAATAAGAAGATTAGATTTGCGATCTTGATTTAATAAAGAATCTTTGAGAGGTCCACAAGATTTGGATTTGAGATTTGATCTCAATATCCACGTCATTATACGTAGAACGATACAATCACTCTGTCCTTATCTCTAAGCATCCACTGAGAAATCGCATTATCCTTGAAAGAGGTTAGGATAATTTCATTGTTGATATATGTATCCAAGCATTGAGAACATTGATAATTAAATGTGATTTAATTATCATTAATAATATGAATTTGATTCATATATAACGAGAGTTATCTTAGATCATTAAATCTGATTTTATTATCAAAGTTGTGAATAATGTATGTGATTCATATTTATTTGGGAACCTGATAATAAAGATCCAAGATGATTAAATGTGATTTAATTATCATGTATATGAATGATAAAGATAGTATTATCCATATTAATCATATATTGTAATTATGATTAATAATATATAAGATAGAGCTATTTGTAATTTACAATTGTTAATTAAATGTTGATGTGAATTGGATTCACATTGGACAATTAATTGAAAATGCAATTCATATTTTATTTTGGGTTGTGAATGTGATTCACAATTTTACTATGGCAAGAATGCAATATTCACAAAATAATTATGAATTATTTTTGTAGAATAACTTACAACAAGTATTATTGTAAATATTGGAGATTTCCTTGGAATAATGTAATCTCATGAGATTACATAAGATTCGCACCAACTCCTATTACGAAAGGGTGATTCAATCTCCATTTCATAATCTCTAATGCATGATTGATTTAATCTGATTAATTTATATTGATATATATTTATTCTTTATTAAATTAATTGTTTTTGTGTTTTTACAACAAAATCTTGTCCATTAAAAGAAACAAAAATCAAAGTGAGCCATTGGATTTGTGTTGTCCATGGATTGAGATTCATGGATCCCAAAATATTATAAATAGAAGAGCTTTCTTGCTCTTCAAGTTACAACTTTAGAAACATTATATGCTCTCTCTCTCTCTCTCATTCTCTACATGCCATCTCTTTCCCTCTAACCTGTGGCCGTCCACCACGGAGCCCTAGAGAGAGTCATTCTTGCCACAACATCGACATTATGCTATCAGACTATTTGCTCGTGGATCTCCATCTCCTCCAGTACGCCTTGCCCATGAAGATTACATTGGATCTCGTGTGACGAGATCATGAGATTCATTGCTTGGATCATCAACATGGATTGCAAGAAGTACACGTTTCATCAATGCGTACGCAAACGTCTCTCCGACGGATCAGAGTTGAGACAGGAGGTCTCTTCATTTAAAGACTCGATCGCAACCACGCTTCAAGTGGTAACCCTGATACTTGTTTGTGGTTTAGATGAAACGATCCGAGAAGCGTTTTTGGATCATGTGGTTTCATCGCATGAAAACAATTTAATTTCCACTACTTCGTGCAACTAGTGCGACTAATCGCTCCCGATCGCATATGATGGGATCCTCATGCTTCTATGATGCGCTTAAGGATCTAACAATATCTTTCGAGAGGAGTCGGGATCCAGGCCATGGGATGAAGGGGGCTTCATCCAACAATCGAGTTCCGAGGTGGTTGGAGGAGATAAAGGGGACAACACGTGGCGGCTCCAAGAGCAACCACGTGTTTCTCCTATAAAAATCATAAAACAAAATAAAAGTAAAGTCTAGTAAAATATAAAATTTACTCAAATTACAAAGTGTTCTTCATGAAAGTTGTTCGTCTCTATGACTTTTGTGAAGAAACCAAAACCAAAATATGTCACATATACAGAATGGTATTTTTGGTGGTATTCTATGTATATAAAATGCCATATTTTTCTGATTGCAATTTTTTTACCATTTTGAAATAAAGAAAAATTCCAAATAAAATCTAGGGTATTTATCAATTGTGCCCCTATGAGATATTGCAATATAAATTATGCCCTCATTTTTCTGGAATATCAATTGTCCCCCCAACTTCTTTCTTTTCTATCACTTATGCCCCTCCGTTAATTTAATCGTTAATGAGTTAAACTTAATACCACGGTTTTTCAAACCATGGCATGTATAGAGGGTATAATTGTCCAAAAAGCCCCACCTTTCCTCCTTTGGTCCATTCTCCTCCGTCACATGTGACCTACAACCTTCTCTTTCATTAACCTCATTGATGCATAAAACATCATCGACATTATTGTATATGGGCATTATGTTTCCATTGATGGGTCGGCTGTCTACATCAGACTATGAGGGGCATCACTGTGGAGTGGTGGCTATGATGGAGGAGTAGGGGGAAGAGGAGGAGGAGGAGGAGTAGGGGAGATAAAGGATGTGGTATAGAAGGAGGGGGGGAAGCTAGGGGTGGTCGACAGAGGAGGGGGTGTACTGAAGAAGGGGTTAGAGGAGGAGCAGGGAGGTGGAAGAGGAAATGGAAGGTGAGGATGAGGTAGGTGGAGGAGGAGGGGGGAGGGTAGGGAAGATGGAGGAGGGGGCGAGGAAGCTGGAGGTGGAGGCAAATGAGGAGGAGGGGGAGGAGGAGAAGGTTGGTGGTAGATTAAGGGGAAGGTGGAGGAGGCTATGGGTGGTGGTGGTGGAGGAGGAGGAGTTTGTGGGCGGATTGGGTAGAGGAGGAGGTTATAGGTGGAGGAAGCTGTAGGTGGAGGAGGGCAATGACAGAGGAGGAGGAAGCTGTGCACTGAGGAGAGGGAGGTTGGGGGTGGAGGAGTACGAAGAGGGAGGAGGATGAGGAGGTTGTGGCCAGAGGAGAGGGCGGAGGAGAGGGTAGAGGAGGGGGAGGATATGGGTAGAGGAGGAGGAGGCCGTGAGTAGAGGAGGGCAGAGGAGGAGGGTGTTGGTAGAGGAGAGGGAGGATGGGGATGGAGGAGTAGGAAGAGAAGGTGGTGGAGGAGGATGACAACAGAGGATGAGGAGGAGGAGGAGGGGGAAGAGGCTGGGATCAAGCAGGGTGAGGAGGAGCTGGCTTGGGCAGAGGAGGTGGAGGATGGAGAGGGTGAAGAGTAGGAGGAAAGACCTTTCAGCTGTATGTTTTAAATTTAATTCCCATTGTATCCTCAAAGTTAATTTCCGTTTGCATTAGGAGTGGATGGCAACTAACCTGAGGGGCACAAGTGATAGAAAGCCAAGAAGTCGGGAGTACAACTGATATTCCAATAAGGGTAGGGCATAACCGATATTGAAATATCTCAAAAGGGCACAATTGATAAAAATCCTAAAAGATAATATAAAAGAAGATAAATATTTACGTATTAGTCTATTTTTTGGAATTTTTAATATTTGAAAAAATATATAAATAAAAAAGAGGGACTTATTTACATATTATATATACAGACTTTAACTGGTTCATTTTCTTTGATTTTTGAGTTATTTTTTATTTGGATTTTTTCCAAAATTATTAAAAATATAATTCAAAGAAAATTTATGAAAAAGAAACAAATAAAAAATAACCAATTATGTACATAAAATAATGAGATGAAGTTAGACAATATATACAATATACATCGTGGACCCAAAACTCAAGTTTTACATATGAACTCCGATTGAATTTGATTTTTGTTTGAAGATGATAAATTTATATTAATTCAAAAGTGAATAGGGGTTCATAAGAGAGAGTATGTGAGAGATATTTGGATTTACGACCTTTTCTCTCAGAACTAGGGTTCGGTTTTATTTGACATATATACAAGTTATTATTTTTTTGGTATCTTCTATTGTTAATTTTAGTAATATGTACACAATAGAGTTGATTTTATTTGATTAGGAGTTAGTATAAAACAATGAAAAATGTTGGAGGCTGTGTTAATTTATAAGTTATTATATACATACAATTGCAAGATTCTTATTATTGCAAAATATAAATGATAATATATGAAAATTGTTTACACATGCATGGATGATAATAATGCAATGTTAATTTCTAAATGCAATTAATTATATGAGGATAATGCTCTATTTTCATCTTTTAATGTGATGAATCACAAATTCATTAACACCCTATACTTAAACCTTGCTCGTCCATGAACAAATAAAAAGAATGCATAACTGAAACGAGATTGGGTTCCATACCAAGGTCATGGACAAAACATGAAAATGGAGCTTGACTCGATAATGAATAACTATTCATCTACCTTTATTCATTCATTTTTCTTTATATATTTAAGAAAAACTTATTAATACAACTAATTTGCACAAATTAATATACAACATGCATATGTAATTAGCATGCAATTAGCACATTAATACATGTATTGAAATCTAACATTACAGAATAAAAAAAGAAAAGAATGATAAATGAAGTATCAAAGATACCGAATGACCCTAAACCCTGAGAAAAAGTCAATATTGACTAGATCGACCGTGAATAAATTAGGAGGTGATAATGGCCAAGACACTACACAAAATTCACATGAAACCCTGATTCTATACATTGTATATAATCATTTTTACACCATTTTATTATTCATTATACACACTTCAAATAAAAAATTCAACATGAAACTTTTACAAAATAATATATATATAAAATTTAAAAAACAATAGATAATAAAATAATGCATACTGCATGTTGTACACACAGATGAAAAGACGCAAACAGAGCTTCATTGATCAACATCTACTCCATATGAACTCAAATTGAACCAAACTCACCTCCATTATATTTCAAATTAAATTATCTATGGAATAAAGATGGTTCAATTAGAGGTAAGGTACAAAAGCAGACTTTGGGGGTACTTTTGTACTATGCACATGTACAAATAATTTACTATTTCATTCTTTACATTTTTACTTTTTATATTTTTAAATATCTGTATTAATTATATAAAATATATTAAAAAAATAAACATAAATAAAACATGCAAAAGATATTAAAATAAATAAAACATTATAATATATAGGTCTACTATAGATATAATGTATAGACATGTATTTATATATACATAAAAATAAAATTATGAAATAGAATAAAAATATGCAGGTATATATATTTAATTATTTTATAAATATATATAATATGAAAATACAATATTATGTATATCAAATATAAAATAAAAATATTATAGATAAACTACAAGTATATACACCTATATATACATGTAAATATTAATATCTCACAAATAATGTTGTAAAAAGAAATAAAAATCACAAAAAAATCATAAAATTATAAACATTTTTATGTTTTAAGTTTTATTTAATAAAACTCTTTAACCTTTTATATTGAATTTATACACATTTGTTATTTCTATTTCGTTTTATTTGGTCCAACATGGACCAATAAGGCGTCTTAATTTGTTGCCCGCCCGATCAACTGTACCAACCACTAGCTTCCGACCTTGTTACAAGCATGACCCATGTTCTTCACCATTTTTTTTGCCTCCCCTCACCTTCTTCCACCTCTAGACCTCCACCATTCCGATCCTCCCACACCCCTCTCCCATTCCATGACCATAGCCCTCACCAACACCCTATCATCTCCATCACATGAATGTCCCTCACCATGTGCAAAAATAAACATGACTCCTTCATTTTGAAGTTTGATCCTTCTTCACCACATGTAACCCCAATCCCTTAAGATATTTGAGCCTCTTGGTGATAGCAGTGAGGCCATGCAGATGTAGGTGAGGAGAAATGTGGTCGAGAAGTCGATCCAGCCATAGCTGAAGAGTAGCTCAGGCGAGGTTGCTTCTGCTCCAGGTACACCCCCGTTGAGATTTATGGTTAGTTGTTTTAGCTAAAATTTTCATTTCTTAGCATAGTTTTAGTCTTAGTTTAGCTTAAATTCATTCAGTTTTAGTGTAAAATTTTCAATCATAGTTTTCCAGAGCTAGTGCTCCGGCCATCTATTCTAATGTGTTCCAACACTTGTTTTGATCCCCCCAATGCTACCATCGCATTTCCACTTAATTTCTTCCTTATTCATTCATCCAGATCACCCATGTCATGCATTGATTGATGAATAAAATCTTGGCTCCACCACTTGTTGGAGATCTGCTATCCATCATCATTTCTTGTGCTATCAGCTTCAATTCTAGGTCGAGGATATAGCCCTCAAGCCCCTCTTCAATTTTGTGATGGAGCTGGGACCTGGGATTCCACCTACAACTTGAATCACATGAAAAACCTCATTCAAGGTTTCTTGAAGAAGAAGAGAATGCCAGGCCTCCTCCGACAAGGCATGGACTTGGCTGAAGCCTCTTGTAGTGGTGGAAGGGGTCCAAGAATTTATTGAGCCCATCGACAACTCATGAGGTGGTTGGATGCGTAAGAATCAAAGAATTGAAGCGGGGAATACCAATTGTTCTTCCATATTCTTCGTAAAGAGTAGTAGCCCTCCGATGGCACCTTTGCTCCAGTTCTAGTCCTAGCCACACGATCTTAAAGCACTGCAGTCATTTGATTACGTATTACATCTGATCTACTCCGCTCATCTATGAAGGGGTATCGACTGATCTCGACCATTGATTACGTAAGTGGAGTGCCTTGAGTCGTTGATCACCACACACGTGCCTTGCATGTAGAACACCGTGAACTCTAGGGTTTTGGCCTTAGTGCGTTACAGAAGCGCAAAGATCTCATCAAATACGATCTAGGTCAACTAGTCATACTAGTTGCATGGAACTACAATTTACAATTTTGAAATAGATGAAACCACATGATTCAAGAATTCTTCTCGAATTGTTTCATCGTGATAACAAATGAGTCAAAGGAATACCTCGAGAAGTGTGACTACAGTCGCTAATCTCTTAAATAAGAGATTCTCCTATCTCAAGTCTGATCCAACGAAGAAGCACTTGTAGGCGTGTATATGATAGGAAAAGATCCCACAATTGAGTTGATGATCTTAGAGAGGAGTCTCATAATCTCTTCGCAAGAAATCGATGTCCTTCCTCATGTGCGAGATGAACCGAAGAGGGTGAAGAACCATGAACAGTCAATCTGACAACGCAACGACGTCAAGAAGACTACGAGATTCTCTAGGTTAGCATGTGTATGACCACAATGTTGAGAGAGAGCATGTAGAAAAATAGAGAGGGAGATATTCTTGTTACTCTTCTCGATGTAGTTGAAAAGGCTAGGGCTACCCTTCATTTTATACTAAATTGGATGGTGGATATGCACTCCTAATTGAAATCCATGGTTGAGATTTTATTGCAAAAAAATACCAACAAAAATTAATTTATTGTTTTTTAAAATAAATATATTGTAAATAATCTTAACTTATTTAGTTTCAATTAAAGAAAGACTCTCATGATTGGAATAGGACTAAGCCTCCACCTTCCATTAAAAGGGAAAGGAGAAAGCCTCTTCCCTTCTAATCAAGGTGGATGGCCACTATTAGATTGGAGAGAGAAAACTCTCACAAATCCTAATGTAAACCTATTACTTTAGATCATATTTCATGGAATCTTTTCTCAACAAAAATCTCCAAATAATTATTGAAAATTATTTATGGTACATTCAAATAAAAATGATAATTAATTTTAAAATACAAATTACATTTATAATTAATTGTACAATGTGAATCAAATTCAACAATCCAATGAAATACAAATTATATTTATAATTAATTGTACAATATGAATCTATTTCACATCAATATTTATTTCGTAAATCCTATTTACAATTATCCCTATCAAATAAATCATATTTACTATATTCATGATTATTATGGATAGTAGTATCTATAATAATCACATCTTTAATAACTAAATCATACTTAATTATCTTAAATTTCAATTCTCATGTGCCTAAGATAATATGAATTATATTCATATTATTCATGATAATTAAATCACATTTAATTATCTATTTCCCATTTCCCAGATTTATTATCAACAATTGAACCATTCTTGAACTCTTTCAAGAACAATGCGCTTTCTTCACATATACTTGGAGATAAGGACTAAGCGACTGTACATTCCATTTATAATGACTTATATATTGAGATCATATCTCAAATCTAGATCTCGAGAATCTCACAAAGATGTTTGATTAAATCAAAGTCATAAAGCTAATACTCTCATTGCATCGGAATCATATTCAGATTAATGTCCAACATTTGGACTAAGATTAGTTTACTAATCTATTGAGAGGAGTCACTAAAATCCAAACTTATTTCATATCTCACTCGGAATGGAAGTGTCTGGGTTATACTATCGTTTACTATTACATCACCCTCGAGTATTCCTGATACCCATACATCTTGCATACTGGAAGACCTAGATTGAACCTGAAGTTTAAGATCATATTTGAACTATCTCCTTTAGTGTTTTATCATTAAGTTTCTCATCAGATCATTAGGAGTTGGCATTGATTATATATATATATATTCCAAAAGCATATATCCTACCTATAAATTATGTCATTCTTCCAAAGTAATACATCCATGCATGGAATTTAATCGCAATATCTCATGAGTGAGCTCCGATCTTTCAATTCAGTAATGAACATGTCTGATCCCTTTGAGAGACCGTATTACTCATTTTTCTTGGTATGCACACCAGCTCGCCGCTGTATAGACCTTGATTAGATCATTAACCAATCGATACGTAAAATGTACATACTCAACATATAGTAAGGCACCTATCTTCGATCAGAGAATGTGTTCCTATTTCATGATAATATATGACATATGCCTTGGATATCTCGATCTCTCTAAGTTAACTCTTTGACCCAACTTACCTAACACCTTAGATTCTCTATTCCCTTGCAGACGATCTACATCAAGACATCAATTAGATATCATCCTTTAGAGAAGAATTTCCATCTTCTTCATGGGCTAGAGATCCTCTCCTAATAATCATTTGATGGTACTTGATGAGCTCTTAATGTAACTCTTAAGATATCACAAAGCACCAACCTCTATGATTATACATTGAATCAATAGTTATATGATCATTAAGATGACCATGGTACATAAACCTAATTGTACTAAGGGACCTATTGTGCAAATTAGTTATTCTTTAATTCAAATTAGAGAATGATCTACAATAACATTTATTGCATAATGGCTCCCCGTGGGCTCTCATGTACAACAATCTCCCACTAGTCCAAAGAGCCATTACTGGGGTAAACTTTAAACCAACACTCATGTGTTAATAATATGCTATTTAGAAAAATAGCTTGGTGAGTTGATCAACCACTCTGTTCTCGAGAAACTACACCAAGCTCTTTTACTAATATGTATATCTCCTAGTAATAGTGCTCACATCCAATGTGAATGTTTCATCTTATGCAACCTATACTAAATCTTTTTAACGCACTTATGGTGTCTTCGACACTAATTATTATAACTAGTAAAAAATTTATACTATCCTTATCAGAATACCCTTATGCATGGAGATCTATATCTCCTTAGAATAAGATACAATCTTAAATCTCGCAAGGTATCTATAGGTAAGACCTTTCAGATCGCTATCTATAAAGTCTTTAGTTCTTATAAAAAAGACGTTGAGATCACTATCCTAAAAGTTTTGTTATCTTTTAAGGCGTTGTTATTAATGCAATTAAGTCTTTTATCTCCATAGTAGGATTAGTAATAGTTTATTACTCCCATTGCATGGCAGACATATGTCTTATATACACATCTAGCATACACCAGGCTTCTTATAGATATTGCACAAGGGCATGCAACATCAGTATTCACACCATCAAACACTTTGAGATACTATCCCTTCAGATAGGTTAGTATCATATCATAAGGGAAAGAAGCCTTCCTTGGAATTTTCAAAATGGAATATGTCTAAGATGTACCACTAATGTGACAGTCCCATTGCCCTATTCTCTTCACTTCCGAACAACTTCAGAACTAAGATATAATAGGTATCCTCGAGATCTTTCATTTTGAGATATGGAAGAACCAGATTAAAACACTTATTATCATACTTATATCATTCAAATGGCTAGGATTTTATCTACATTCAACATGATGAATACAATTGCACTCTTACTAAGCTTCACACGATTCATCAAGATTTTATAGGAAATTATAACCTTTATAACTTCAACGAATATGATGATTCATTTATAATAAGCTTATCTGAGCCTATAGATGGAATTCTTCAGATTTCACACTTTGCCTTCCTCAACTATGAAGCTCTGTGTCTACTTCACATTAATATCCTTGTTGAGGTATCCATAGAGGAATGAAGTCTTGACATCCATCTTGTAGATGGCATAGTCAAGTTTTGTAGCTTTAGTTAGCCTTATTATGATGCTTTTAAGCATGGTCACTAGAGAACAAGTCTCATCGCAAGTGATGTCTTCTCTCATGCGTAGCTCGTGTCCACGAGCCATGCTTTGAAGGTCTATACCTTATCATCAGTTTCCATCATTATTTTGAAGATCCATTTACACCTAATGGATCTTACCCTTATAGGTAGATCCTCGAGGGTCAATACACAACAATTGTATATGAAGTCTACTTTATACTTTGTTGCTAACGTCCATCTTTCCATGTCATGATCTTTATAAGCTTCATTGTATGAAGTCATATCATTGTCAGACTTGTGTGGCACATGGAATCCAGTTCCTTCATTTGGTCTTACCACCCTCAAATGAATTTGAAGAGGTATTGGTGTTTTATCATTATTGCCCTTTTAGTTTCTGAATTTAGTAACCTCGTCATCTTCCTAGGATTCGATGAGTCCCTTTGCTTCATCCTTCTCTAGATTCTCAAGAAAGTCATCCTCAAAGAATCATATCTTTCAATACGATATCTTTTAAGAATCTCAAGGTCATGAAGTAGGTAACAAATGGAATCCTTTATATTCCTAATGAAGTAGCACTCTTAGATACTATATTCTATCTTACTTGCATCCATGTTATGGTCAAGGACTAAGCAAACCTAATTCCTCAAGTGTCTAATGCTAAGCTAGGTTCCAAACTACATCTTACAAAGGTTTGCAGATTCATATTTTCATGGAATCGTATTAGAGACATACACTGCAGTCTCCACTGCGTATACCCGGAAACCAATTGATAATTATCTTAATATTCACCATTGATTAACTCATGTCACACATGATCCAATTTCATCTCCCCATAACTTTATTAACCCGAGGTGTATAAAGAGTGAAAAAAAGAGAACATTTATTTATCTATAAGATATTCGTTAGAATTTATCTGACATGTACTACTATCTTGGTTCGATCAAATTCTTTCCATCTTCCTTCTTAACTTTGGTTCTCTACGAAAATTGTGAAATCTCTAAACATTTCAAAGGTTTCTAATGTGAATCTAAGAAATATTGTATCAAAAATAATCATCAATGGATATCATGTATCATTAGTGTTCATTATGATATAATAGATCCACATAAACCAATATGTATGAGGTATTGAATACCTCAACATCTTACACCATTATCAGAGAAGGGTGCCACAAACATTTAACTTTTAATACAAATATGTAAGCTTTGAATTTTCAGACAATCTAAAGTTTTATTTCTTACTAGTCTATTAATCTCATAAACGGACTAATGCCCTAGTCTTGATGCTAGATCATAGTCAAATGATCTTAATCTTTCAATTGATCTTTTAAGGTTTAATTTTACGTATTAGAAATGTTAATGAATAACTAATCAATACTCTAATTTAGTAGAGTCCTCTAGATGTTAAATTACTACCTAAAATATGTCCATCATAACTCTTTTTATAGGTCTAGAAAACATGTTATTTAGAAATTAAATATTATTATATTTTCATATCTAGGTCATAGAGACATTCTCTAAGACTAAGAACTCTACAATGAAAATATGTAGTCTATATATCTAATAGCATATTACATCAACTCCCATGTGGATGACTATTAAAACATAATATCAAGCTTTTTATTCTTCTAAATATATGCAACCAATTGCAAGTATTATTAGAATAATAAGATACAATTATCAAAATTTAATCTCATCTAATAAGTAAGTCCATTTCAATGATTATACGCAGATGTAGAGTATGCCGATGTATTATCTGATTCCTTCTCTATGTATTTTAGATAGTCTTGATAGTCATACTATTAGTATATCGACATATTGCAATATTGGCATTCATCCAAATCTTTGGATGCCATATGTATGGAAGTAAAAGAAGTATGGTCAACTCTATGACTTTCCTTCTTAGTTGGGTCGGACCCATGCTTCCACTATGCTTCCTTAATCAATAAACAATATTTGCTTAAGATAAATAATCTCTTAAATTGAATATGTCCACAAGGGACTTCTATACAAGAGTATTTCAACATTTATACATGCTTCATCTCTTCCATTCAACATGAATATTATGAATCTTTATGAAAGACTTAAGTTGAGATAGTAGAATGATGGCACTCATCTTATCCACATCAATCTTATCTCTTAAAGACTTTGGTTCAGGTAAATCTCAAATATTTTGAGTACATCATCTCCTAGGAGTTTCCATGTTGCATAATGCAACGAACCATATCATTCATGATTAAATGTTGAGAGCACATATGTTATGCAAAACATCTTATTTAGTTTTTGAAGGATTTTCCACAATTGCGATCATCATCGACATGTTACTTCTAAAGCACACTTGATGAGAGATCAATGGTCTATAGACACACAAACCATATGTTGTTGTATTATTGTCTATTTAATTGTCATTCATCACTATGATGAGGAAACTTGCACATTGCAACCACATACATTATGTGTCCAAATATAAGTACAATATCTTGATTATGGATCATGATATTATACTGGTTGTGATTGAGTACAATTTTCAGTGGGTTTAATGAAGATTATATGAAATAAGTTAATTTCTTAAATACATTTTTACTTTGATTTATGGTTATATAAAAGTTGTCTCACCTTTAAAATCTGAAAGTTCATTCCTATATTCACTTTCAAAGCAAGATATACACTTAACACTATATCTCTAGCATAATTTGGGATCTCCTCTATACCTTTGTTATATCCTAAGAATATGAGAATGCAACTCATATAAAATAAGGGGGAACTCATTCCAGCTTGCATGTCCATCTTGCATTTCCCAGTTCAGTCTTTAACACCCAGACCTACCAGCCCTAAGGTTGATCTATTGTTAATTGAAAAAACTATCAACAGGAATAGCATTCGCTATGCACAACCCAATATCGACTCAATAATACGAGGAACCAATATTGGGGTCACTAAGCATATGACCTTACTCTTTCGAGAAGCAAAGTGCTTGATCCATGTATGCTTATATGTAGGAGTTGTCGTTTCGGACATGCATCTCTAGCATACAATCCATGGTGATGGAACCCTTTGCCTTGACGAGAGATCATGGATGCCATTTATATGATCCTTCATATCCCATTCAAATTCTAATTAATTATTATGAATCGTATTCACATAATTAATTCTTTCAAGGGAATTACATCTCTATTCATAATAAAGCATTTATTTTAATTTAACTAATCAATTGAATCATATTAAATCAATTATTAATATAATCAATCAACCAACAAATAATTAGGGTTTGCTTGATATTACCGTACATTATTGTGCTCACACAAATATGTATTATTCTTGAGTTTTAGTAATTAGAGTATAATTTAATTTACTCATATCACTCTATCATCAATATGGATCAAGCTAGGTTAGACAAACAATGCTAACAGGGAGTGCTTCCACTCCAAATCCTATAGAGGGTGCCAATTAAGTAACCCATTATCATGTCCATGACCTAGACACTGTCACCATAACGATTCAAGAATAATAATAATTAGATCAATGTGCCTACGATTTTATTGATCATTCCTTTGATGATCGACATTATAATATATAATAATCTCTCATAAATCTTAGGCTTATTAAGAAAAATTTGAGATCTTAAATTTCTAATCATATCAAGAAAACATGATATGCATGTAAAAGTTAACTTACAACTATTTTAGGTTAAACTAGGGTTTTATCATGAAACATTAATTCACTGATAATTGATGTTTAATCACATATTTCTACAATAAATATTAAGAATCAATTAATCATGGCAAATCCACAATTCCTTGATTGCCATTGAATGGAAAAAATATTAAGAAAGCAATAGTAATGATCCAATCATCATCCGACCCATCTCCACTAAATATGGATTATCTAGGGAAAACGAAGTTGGAATTGCGTGAAATAAAATCTTTGAATTTGCTGGTTTAAATATCTACTCAATTAACTGTTTACTTTAAGTTTCATGATGGAAAATAATAATTAAAAATTATTTTTTACAGAAATATGAATACATTCAAAACTAATTCCATCGTGGGAACTATTCAAAATTTAATTTATGCACCTTTGGTGACAAAAATTAGCTACTATTTTGAGGACATATTTTGTAGTTTTAATAACAATTTATTACCAAAAAGTTCGTTGAAACAATACATAAACAGGGACTCTTCATTTTAGCGAAAAATAATTTGAAACATGCATCAAATGCAAAATGAGTCCCTGCACAACCGATATACAAAACCTCATTTATCTAGGGGTTTCGATCACATCTAAGACATTTGAACAAAACCCTAATAAACTTGAAGGCCATGGTCTAGGTCTTAGATCATCACGAAAGTGTGAAGATCACATCGAATATAATCTAGGTGAACTAGTCATAATAGTTGCGTGGGGCAATATAATTTAAATTTTTTAAATAGATGAAATCACATGATTCGAGAACACTTCTCGAATCATTTTACTATGATCATAAATGAGTTAAAGTAATACTTCTTGAAGTATGATTGTGATTTCTAATATCTAAAGTAAGAGATTCTCCCATCTCATGTCCGATTTGACGTAAAAGCACTTGTAGGCGTGCAGATGACACATGAAGCTCCCACAATCTGAGTTGATGATCTGAGCATGCAGTCTCCTGATTTCGTCACATGAAATCGATGTCCTTTCTCACGAGCAAGATGCACCAAAGAGGATGGAGATCCACAAGCAGTCAATACGATATCGCAACAGCGTCGCGACAGTTTCAAGATTCTCGAGGTAAACATGTGGATGCCCACAATATTGAGAAAGAGATAGAGAGAGTGAGGGCATGTAAAGAATAGAGAGAGAGAGAGAATCTTGTTTCTCTTTTTGATGTAGACGAAAGGATAGGACTCCCCTTCCTTTTAATCAAGGTGGACGACCACCACTAGATTGGAGAGAGAAAACTCTCTCCAATCCTAATGTAATCTTATTACATTCGATAATATTTCATGGAATCTTTTGTCAACAAAATTTCACCAAACAATTATTGTAAATTATTTGTTATAATTGTAAATAACACCATTGACTATTATGAATCAAATTCAATCACCCAATAAAATATAAATTACATTTACAATTAATTATACAATATGAATCCAATTCACATCAAGATTTAATTCGTAAATCCTATTCACAATTAACTCTATCTAATATATTATAAATCATATTTATAATATTTATTATTATTATGGACAATAATAACCATATTAATCACATCTCTGATAACTTAATCATATTTAGTCATCTTAGATGTCAATTCTTATGTGTCCAAAATAATATGAATCATATTCATATTATTTAAGATAATTAAATCACATTTAATTATCCATTTTCTATTGTTTAGATGTATTTATCAACAATTGAATCATTCTTGAACTCTTTCAAGAACAATGTGCTTTCTCCGTGGATACCTAGAAATACAGACCGGGCGACTGTATCATGTATGTGACTTAGATATTGAGATCATATATCAAATCCGAATATCAGAAACCTCACAAAGATGTTTGATTAAATAAAAGATGACAATATAATATTCTCATTGCATCTAAACCATATTCAAATCAGTGTCCAACATTTCGGCTAAGATTGATTTACTGGTCTATTGAGAGGAGTCACTAAAATCCAAATCTGTTTCATCACTCCCTCAGAATGGAAATATCATAGTTATATAATAGTTTACGATCACATTCCTAATGCCCCTATATCCTACATACAAGAAGACCTAGATTAAACTCATAGTTTAAGATCATATTCGAACTGTCTTCTTTAGGGTTTTATCATTAAGTTTGTCATTAGATCATTGGGAGTTGGCATTGATCATATACTTTCCAAAAGCATATATCGTACTATAAATTCTGTCATGCTTCCAAAGTAAGATTACCATGCATGGAATTTAATCCCTATATCTTATGAGTGAGCTCGTGTCTTCCGGTTCTATAATGAATATGTATGATTCCTTTGAGACATCGTATTCCTCATATGCCATCGTATGCATACCGGCTCACCGCTGCATAGACCATGATTAGATTATCAACCTATCGATCTGCTAAATGTACATACTCATACATATAGTAACATATATGTCTCCGGTTAGAGGATGCGTGCCTATATCATGACACTATACGACACAGGTCTTGGTTGTCTCAATCTTGCTGTCAACTTTTCGACCTAACTTATCTAACACCTCCAAATCTCTATTTCTATGTAGAGGATCTCCATTAAGAGATTAGTTAGACATCAAACTTTAAATAAGAATTTCCATCTTCTTCTTGAGCTGGAGATCATTTCATAATAATCATTTCACAGTACTTGATGAGCCATTAATCTTACTCTTTAGATATCATCAGGCACCAACTTCTATGATTCAACGTTCGAATCAACAACTATATTATCATTAAGATGGTCATGGTACATAACCTTAATTGTCCTTAGGGACCTTTCATGCAAATTAGTTATTCTTTAACTCAGATCAAGGAACGATTTTCAATAACATCTATTGCATAATGGCTCATCGCGAGCTCGCATGACCAACAAGCCTAAGGTAATTGCAAAATATCCCCGCACCTTTTATATTTATTTTTAATGTTGTAAATAATATATTAAATGTAATATTTCCATGAGAAACTGTAACCGGACACTTGTACTTTTGTATTATTGCACAATGTATCTTCACCTCACGTGTAGAGCCACATGAGGTGAGATAAAAGTTGCTTGTATTCCCATAACATTCTTGGATGGGTTATTAAATGCATACATAGTTTAATATAATAGCATTTTGGTTCTCTAAATTATAGTATTTTATTTGTGCATATATTATTCAACTTAAATATTTTCTTTATGAAAAATATTGTACGAAAATTAGTATATATGTTTGTAGCCTTGTTTGTTCACGCATAAATGCATTTAGGCATTTAACTTAGTATTCCTATTTTCTAAAATATAAAAACATTCTTTTGTTCTCTATTTAGCCATAAAAACCCATAAAAATTATAAAACAATTTCCAAAAATTACAAAACAATTATATTACCCGTAATAATATATTATCTATCATGTCCAAAAATCACTAAAAATACAAATTATAATACATATAAATCACAAAATTCTAAAAATCTTATTAAAATTAGCAAAAAGTATATAACAATCTAAAAATATTTCGTTATATTTCTAATTTTTCCTTATTATATATAGCAAGTACTAAAAATAGTTTTGATGAATTTTAGGATTATATATATTTATTAAACCCTAAACTATATTAGATATTAAATCTGTTCACCATTTCGTACATTAAATAATTAAAAATCCATAAAAATAGAAAATTACTTGAAAATTACCAAAAATATGAAAATATAAATGCCAAAAACATTTTGTTTTCTTTAATTTAATTTTATTTTGACTTAAGTAGAATTATAAATAGCTATATTAATGATATATTCTAGATATTAAATATATCAGATATAATATCTATAATATTATCTAGGGTAAAATGGGGCTGCCCCATGGGGGAGCTAACTTGGCTCCCCCGCGCCATTTCACCTGGTTTTTTTATTTTTTTTTGAAAATATCTTCTGTGAATTTTCATCAATATATCCCTATATTATGTCATTAAAATTTCACGCGCAACTGAGACTCCTACGACCTTCATCCAAACGGTATCATTTTTAGCAATTCTATTACCGTTAGAAAATGATTGTCTGGATGGAGGCCGTAGGAGTCTCTGTTTCACACGAAATTTTAATAACATAATATAGGTATGTAGTGATGAAATTCCACGGAAGAAACTTTAAAAAAATAAAAAACCGGGCGAAATGGGGAGGGGGGAGCCAAGTTAGCTCCCCCCAGGGGGCAATCCCATTTAACCCTATTATCTATTATTATATATTTTATTTAAAAATAAAAAAATTTAAAAGTTTGCAAAATGAAAATGAAATTATAAAATATAATATTAGATAATATTAAAAATATAAAATAATTATAATTTCATAAAAGTTAAATATAAATAAAAACACATATAAAAATAAGAAAAAATAGGAAAAATACAAAATAATTATTATTACTTTAAATACTTATTTATAATTACTACATACCAATTGTTCCTTGTAGTCGACACTATACAAACTTGCACCTATAAACATCTTTGTAGAGTTAATATAATATTTCACTCGCACACTTATTAATTTATTCAATTGTGGGT
Source organism: Ottelia alismoides (assembly GCA_037367405.1). NCBI lineage: Eukaryota > Viridiplantae > Streptophyta > Magnoliopsida > Alismatales > Hydrocharitaceae > Ottelia > Ottelia alismoides. Next base: position 178,195 of record JAZKJV010008479.1, on the reverse strand, counting down.
TAATTGTTGCTTATTTGGTAATTGGTCATCACAACGATTTCTAGGCTAGCTTATCAGACCTAGTAGACCTATCATACAAAGAGATGGTTCCATTGTCGGGGAGGAACACGTAGGCTTGCTTATGAATATTATCTATCTTGTTTATTTTATTTCATTTGCTCTTTTATCTTTATGTATATATTTTATATCTATTCAAACTATCTTCTTTGTTTGACTTTTTTTGGAGGGTCTACGGAGCTAGGGCAATTTTCTTAGGAGAGCCGAAGCACCCAAGCAAGGTGGAGGCCGGCTTCTTTTTCACGACCTGGCGAGAGAGCATGGCAAAGAAGACAAAGGAACTAAGAGGAGAAGAGTAGTTTATATTAGTATAGATTTTTGTCTTTGTTTTGTGTGTGTGAGAGGGACATTATTTTGTAATAATACAGGGCACTCTCAGACGCTTACACTTATAGATGTCCATTTCATCAGGTGGTTGTTCACCTGGGGGACCTGGCTGAATTTATCGTGTTTTAATAACCTTCTTCATTTTATTCTTCCATATTTTTCTCTTTATTTTATTCGGTTTATCGCAATTTGTGTTTTTGGCCTTCTTTTATTTTTACATCTTCGTTAGTTGAGCCCATAGAACTTAGGGTTGTTTGACATGGTACCTAGGTCCAAAGCCTTAATTAACTCCATGTACCTACTGTTATTTATGCTTAATTATCTCCATGTACCTATAGTTATTTATGCTTGGACTTAGTCAAATTAATATATTCTTCACACTAATAGCAATTCCGATATCGAGGATAATTTCATCATTGCATATGCTTATAGATTAGATCAATTTCTATGCGTGGATCACTATGCAAGTAGAGTGCTGGAGAAATGTTTGCCTTATATCCCACACATGCATTCATAGTTTTCTTGTGCATTGGCTTTTCTTACTTCTCCCTCAATTTTTATTGAACTGAGAATACTTGAGAATAAGAAAAATTTAGAAGGCATATATATTTGAAAAATACTTAAAAAATTGAAACCCAAAATAATTAAAATAAGGGGTCTGCTAAATAAACTTTAATCATAATAAAATGTGTAGTAGACTTCATTGTATTTTGTTCATAAAGCCCTCATTTTCAGGTACCTTCTGAATTGAGTGAGGTGTGATCCTTATGGAATAGAGCCCAATTCCCAACCTGTTTAATGCTTTGATTATCGTCTAGGTCTGTAAAGTAATAACACTTCTATAAATGAGGGGGCGAGTAAGGCTAAGTCTGCTTGCGAGCTTAGTCAGAATTACTTAAGCATAGGGTAATTACGACAACGGCTCCCAGTCTCATCGTTACACATCTGAGTATACAAAAAGGGGGATGTTTTGATTCTCTAGATCAGCTTCCTCTCTCTATATTCTTTGACTGAGTAGCGGGCCCATATCCGACATCAAGGACCATTAAAATGTACATATTACTAGTTACAAAGGAAGTGTGAAGTACATGATGCTTGTCTGGTAGTACTCACCCGAAAGGGGTAGAACTAAGCACCTAAGTTTTAAATATTTCTTGCTTATAATAAATAAAATTGTCAAGATAAAAAGTCAAACCTGTACAGCTTCACTAAAATTGAGTTGGTGAACCCAATTGCATTGTGACTTCCTTGGATCTAGTTTAGGTCAAAGATCACAACCCCATGCATTTGCGCCTTTTCTTTTTGCCATTTTATTTTTATCACTTTGAGCCTTTTCTCATTTTCTAATTCAAATTATTCCTTATCTCTCTCTGCGCTCACAATTCCTTATCTCCTATCTTTTTATTTTTCAAGGTGTCGACTCATGGATGGTTTAGTTTGGACTCCGTGGACACCCACATCATTCCACGATGCCTACAACAACAATAATTCGAGGTGATTCCAAAGAGAGCAGTTTGGACTTCGCAAACCATTCTCTAGACTCCTCGTTCTCTTTTTAACCAGATAATCAGGATCACTCTTGTTTCGAATTATTTTCCTTTTGGATGGAGATCAATCTATCTCCATACATGTTACCCACTACAATAAAGTCCAGGATGGATCCTAATCTTGGATACTTCTCAAAATATGGTGCTTATTTTCAATATGATCGCGGTACATTTGCTCTTTCAACTCAAAGACCTGATCTCCATTGCTTTTAAGATCAAGACACCAACATAACTCTTCAGAAAGACAAGCCACACCAAGTTAAGTAAAAAAAGGTTTTTGCACAAATGCTTGCGTCGATACAGGCGATCCGGTAGAAATTGACTGCACATGTCAATGCAGATGTCGTCTTCTAATAGATGCTCACGGATCAGAGGAGAGATAGAGAATCGAGAGGAGGAGGATGAGAACACAATGCCGATGGATCCCATGAAGGGGAGGAAGAAGAAAGAAGAGAGGCTCCAAATCCTACATTGAATGAGATGCATAATCATGACGCTGTCTAGATGATAGAGTGTATTCAAATACCACTGATCCATGAACATTTCGAGCTGAAACCACAACTCTTGTCTGTTCTTCCCTTGCTCCATGGTATCTTGAGCAGGGAACTCTGTATCCATCTACAATAGTTTGACCGCATCTGCGGTACCACTCACTACCCTAGCGTACCGTAAGGTGTAGTCAAAATGGAAGATTTTTCCCAGTAGCCTTCACAATAAGGATCTTTATTGTATAAATCATCTCAGGAAAGTGGTAATGACTTGGGATAATTTGAAGTCAGCTTTTCTCCCCAAATTCTATCCCTTGGGTTGTCTCAACCAGATGTGTGTTAGGATTTATAACTTCTCTCAGTAGCCCCAGGAGAGCATTCATGAAGCGTGAGGCAGATTCAAAAATTTATAGGAGAAGTGCCCTACTACAATATCTTGAGGACCAACGTGGTCGTAGATCCACAACAAGAGCGTCAACATGGTGGCTTCACATGGTGGCATCACATGAGGTGGACAGGGACAAGAGTTCTAATTTAAGTATCATTGGGAACCACATGTCCAAAGTGGACATTATTGAAAAGTGATCACATGATCTTGAGAAATTAGCAGTGATAAAAAAGAGAACGAAGAATCTGGACAATCTTGACCAGATTACCAATCAGCGGGAGCTGTTTATCAGCACCATCTATTCCTGCCAGTCTTTGAGCCCATCATCAAAGGCCTCTGCCGACCTGAAAGTACAACATACATAGTAGAGTTTAGGCCAACCATTGCTAGTCTAGCACATGTACTATGTGTAGACCCCTAACCATGTACCACAACAATAACCGCCATCTCAAATGATTGTCTACCATCCTGAGCCCCAGCCTCAGTATGTCGACCCATTTCCCCCACCTCCACAATAGATTCAGGAGGTGAATTGTGTATGGAGTAATGAATAACAACTGACATGTCCTTTAGGAGATTGTCCGGGTAAATCTTCTGCCATCAAGTCATACCACCAATCTCATGGTTGGAAACCCGTCGAGTATCGTCCTCAACAAAAACATCAATATCCACAACAAGCACACATAAGGAGATGAAGCTATAAGCAACTGGTGTACCACTAGCAGCAACAACATCCTCACTGCCCATAGGCTTAATACTTGAAGAAGTATCCTTCTCCTCCTCTATATTATCAGTAGTTCCCACCTCATAATTATTCTCAGAATTTTCAGTCGCAACCTCCGCATCACTTTCAAATTAGTGTGGTCAGCACACTGAATCATCAGAGGCCGCGTCCATGAACCATGCTATTGTCTGATTGGCTCAGTTGGTAAAGATCCTAACAGAGATGAGCTAGAAGCCCGATGACCTCACTACCATAAAATCCATCATTCCCGCGTAGGTTGAGCCGAGTACCAATAATTTCAAACGTAAAAGGTAGGTAGTTTTTGATGTGTTATCTTACCACACAATGAAGCAAAAATAATAAATTTATGTTATCTAATGTTGCGACTCTCAAGAGCGGTAGGATCGTGTAGCTGTCTACTAAGGGAAATAATCAAGCTTCACAAGGTGAATCATCATCTTTTGCATTAGGCAATCCAGGAGCAGGTTCAGGTGAAGATGGAGGAGCCACAATGGAAAAACAATAAAAAATGAATAAAGCAAAAAATCATAAAAACAAAATAACAACCAAGGTTATATGCCACGGAGACGCTTTCATCATTTTTCGATCCCGGGCCTGCTAACAATGTTGAATTTCTTGTTTTCATCTTTCCCCCTATGTTGGATGATTATACCCCTTTTAGTCATCTAATTGTAAAAGATGATTCTGATGTACATAATAGCAATGCTTTTGATTGTGTAAGTAGTCATTTTCCTTATGCATTGACAATGTTGAATTTCTTATTTTCATCTATCCCCTTACGTTGTATAATTATGCCCCTTTTAGTCATCCAATTGTAAAAGGTGATTCTGATGTACATAATAACAATGCTTTTGATTTTGTAAATAGTCATTTTCCTTTTGCATTGAAAAATTCGAAAAAAATCAGAAAATAAAAAACAACAGTATATGATCCTACCATCGTGGAAATATTAAATAATATATTTTTAGAAATGCCACAGTTAAGGCCCATAGAATACATGCACAGTGTTAGGAAAGGTCTGAAAGAGGCATGTACTTCAAAGCTTCATCCAACAATACGAGACCTAACAGATCAGAGAAGCATATCTTAACCATGGTTACAATGTATACGATCAAAGATCTACCATCAAAGAAGGAAGACATGTGAGCACCTTTAACTAAATGTAATATTTTTGATCAAATTTTTTAGCAAACTTTGTTTGATATCAATTCCTCCATTAACCACATGCCCATATATTTGCTTAAAGAATTTGGACTGGGTCTGCTTAAACCCACACACATGATCCTTCAGTTTGCTGATCGATCCACTGAGCGACTCGGAGGTTTATTGGAAGACATTATCGTAACCATGCATGACATGAAATTCCCACTTCGCTTTATTGTCCTAGACTTGGATTCCCTTGAACCCTCACATCAGACCTCAATTATACTTGGTTGACCGTTCCTTTGAATAACCGAAGTGGTGGTTTATTATGGTTCTAGAAAGTTCACATTCTGCTCTTGTAATGATATGGTCACAATGGGTATGATCACTGAGCAGAAAGTTGCAGAGAGCACATATGAAATAAGTAATACCAAACCATCTATTGAAGACTGTGACATTGCTGAAGATATAAGTGATCCAAACATATCTCCAGATGATATTGAAACCCATGAAATCCTCTTCTAAGAGGAGGACCTGTAAAGCACAATCAATTTATGTTCCTTTGACGATAGGGAGAGAAATGAAGAAGAGCTGATCGATTTGTTTCATGAAAATTCATTCAACACTGAATAAGAAGAAATCATTAAAGATATGTTCGGTACATATTTGTCTGAGCCAAGAGTGACTGAGGTGGATATCACCTCCTTATTAACAGATGATGCAATAGCAACTTTCTTGCTAAAGATTCTAGAGAAAAACTACAAGGCTCTTGGTTGGAATGTCTCATATATTGAAGGGATAAATCCGGCCTTGTGTTCACACCATATCTTTTTAGAGGATGATTGCAAACCATACCGTAAATTTCAGTGAAGACTAAACCCTAATCTCCGAGACACAATAATGAAAGCAATAATGAAGTGGTGTAAGGCTGGCTTCATTTATCCCTTCCGTGGCTCGAAATGGATTAGCCCATTGCATATAGTTATGAAGAAATCCAGAATTACGATGGTTATAAATGACCAAGGAGAGGAGATCTCTACTCGAGTGCATACATCATGGTGTGTTTTTGTTGACTACAAGCACCTGAACTCAGTGACCTAGAACGATCACTTTCCTCTTCCTTTTGACCAAGTTTTTGAAAGATTGGCAAGGAAAGTGTTCTTTTGCTTCTTGGATGTGTAACCAGGTAAAACCAAGTGACGATCTCTCCTGAAGATCAAGAGAAGATGACTTTCACCTGTTCATTCAACACCTATGATTTCAAGCAGATGTCCTTTGGATTGTGTTACACACCCGCTACATTACAAAGGTGTATGTTGGTTGTTTTCGTTGACATGGTGGGTAGTTTTCTTGAGGTTTTTATGGATGATTTCTTAATTTATGGTGATAGCTTTGATGCTTTTCTTGAGCATCTAGAATGAGTATTATAGAGATGCCATGATGTAAATTTGGTTCTATTATGGGAGAAGAGTCACTTCATGGTTATAAAAGGAATTGTGCTGACCCATGTCGTCTCCATATGAAGTATGGAAGTCGACCTAGTAAAGGTGGATGTGATTGCCAAACTTGAGCAAGCTCAAAAAGTGAAGAATGTAAGGTCATTTCTAGAGCATGTTTGTTTATATAAAAGATTCATTAATGACTTCAACAAGACTGCCTGACTTCTCACAAAATTACTAGGCAAGAAGACAGATTTTATTGTTGATGACAAAGTTATCCATCACTTTAATTGGTTGAAAGATCTTGTCACTCATGCACCTATCCTACAACCACTTGATTGGTCTCTTCTATTCGAGATCTTGATGGATGCATTAGATTTCACCACTAGGGTTGTGTTGGGAAAAAGACATGCTGGATTTCCCTATGGCATTCACTATATTCGCAAAATATTATATGGTACACCAGAATTACTCAATAACAGAGAAAGAGCTGCTAGCTATGGTCTTCACCCTTGAGAAGTTCCATTCACATCTTCATGGTTCCAAAGTAATTATTTATCAAGACCACTCTACTATCCGATACCTACATCAAAAGAAGAATGCCAAGTCACGTCTACTCTGTTGGATCCTTCTCCTCCATGAATTTGATTTGGAAATTAGAGATAAACTTGGAGTCAAAAATGTGGTAGAATATCATCTTTCCAGAACAGAATGTACAAAGACTATGACGAGTAGTGTGCTGATTGTAGAAACCTTCACTGACGAATTAATTATCAGTGTTGCTTCTATCATCTGGTATGCCGATATTGTAATCTATCTTGTCCTTAAGAAAGTTTCACAAGATTGGACATGAATAAGAAGGAGGATTTTTTATCTGATAATCATTTTTACAAGTGGAGAGATCCATACCTTTTCAGGGAAAGTGTGGATTGCATTTGATGTCAGTGTATTCCTCAAGAGAAGTAAACTTGTGCCCTTGAGCATTGTCATAAGATTAAAGCCAGATGACACAAATATGGAAGCCGAATGGTAGCAAAAATATTGTAGTGTGGCCTCTGGTGACCCACACTATTCAAATGCCCTAACTTATGTGAAAGGCTGCATCGATTGTCAGAAAATGGGTGGATCCCTTGATACCAAAGATTCTATGTCTCTAAGGTTTATTTATACTTCTGATGTTTTTGACTATTAGGGCATTGACTTTATGGGCCCATTTCCTAATGATGAATCTCTGACTCAACATACTAAAGTTAGTTAATTATGCTCTATTCCCCAAAATTCATAAGCATCTAACCATTTAAATAGCAATATTATCATGTTTAAATATTACTTGTATTTTGTCATGCATATTTAAAAAAATAAGGTGCGAAATATCCTAATGTAAATTGTTCTAAAAGCAGCTAATTTCCCTGATATTAAATTAATTCATCCTAACTCCAATAAACCCCAAGCCTCATCCATTATGTAGATATTACTAACAAGAATAAAAGAAAATGTTTTATGGGGTTTTTAATGTTTATATTTTTATTTTATTTTTTGTTTTTGATTTTATATTTTTATATTATATTTTTATATTTTTTAGATTTTTAATTTAATTTAATTTTTATATATAAGACAGTATTATAAGACTATATATACATTATAAGATAATATAATTATAAGTACTAATAAAAATAGTCGAAATACATAAATTAAGATGATTTTGGATTTTAAATTTTTTTTACTGTTTTTGAGATTTTTAAGGATTTTTCTAATTTTTGTGGATTTTTAAAGTCAAAAATATCTCAAATAGCGGATTTAATAAATATTAAAAATTATAATGAAGATTAAAAATAACAAATAGGTCCAAAATTCTTCAAATCAACTTTCATATGTAAATAATATTATAAAAAATTATTGAATGAAAAAATATATCTAGTGATTTTAAGAAATTTTTATCTTTTTAAATAGAATTTTGGAGCTTTTTAACTTTTCTGAATGTTGTTTTTATATTTTTAGGGTTTTTAGTTTTTGGAGTTAGAAAATAAACATATAAGCTCAAAATATATTTTCTTGGTTTTTTTAAAAATGATTTTTCTTTTTTGGTATTTTATAAGATAAATTGAAATAATTGTTCTCTAAATGATTTTTATAAAATAAAAAATGTTCCTAAGATTGAAATATAAATATATATATGAATCTACATGTCAGGAACACATCCCTATTTTTTAAGAACTTTCTAAGCGTAAATTATATTTTTAATAAATAGAGAAAATCCAAAAAAATTCATGTGCTGGCAGGGGTAGAAATGTAATTAAAATAAAAGCCACGTGCCTTGCTTTAATTTTCACAAAATATATAACATGAATAAAGAGTTTCAAGGCCATATCAAAATACAACAAACTCTAGGGGCCTGCTTGCAACATGCCCACCTTATGTGGGTCGACACACGAGGTGAGCTGGCACAGACTATAATGCAAATACAAATAATGCGACGGTCTTTACAAAATACACAAAAATAATATAATGGAAGAGGAATGTTTAAGTTCCAAATATTAAATACAAAAATATATTCAGCAAGGTGCAAAAATACCGAGAATTGAGGCACGATAATGCGGAGATGATTGATCCACTTATTCCATGTGTCATCACAGGAGCTTGCGATGAAGCTTCGACAATTATGGCCTAGATTAGACCGCCCACGACGATCTGACGGTGATGTCTCCGAAGGTCGGACGGTCCTCGATCGATATGGCGGAGGTAATCGGGTAATGACAAAGCCTCAAAGAATGATGAACTCCCTGGTTTCCAAGCTTCGATCGGTGGGGCACATGATTTTAACCACCTGAGATGCTCATTTGAGATGCAAAATGTTACCCGTGCCCCTCCGTACCTGTTGGTAGAGATAGAAAGGCTCTTGGAACCCTAGTGACAACCAACTATCTCGAAGGATGAGAGAGGCTCCAAGTACCTCTGATTTGCACAAGAATCAACCTTTGAAGGGTCCTTTGGCCCTCCAGTACCTACAAGTAAAATTCACACAAGAAAACAAGGGTCTTAGGGGGTTTTGATCGGTGGAATGGATGTAGGTGATGCGGGCAAAGTTGAAGCACCTAAACCCTGTTCTAGGGAGGGGCAGTTGAGTGGGAGGTGGCTGGTCAAAGAAGAAGCGATGTGTAGGAGATGTGAGGTGGTTGGCATGTTAGAAATGAGCGGGGGTACGATGATAAGTTCACTAAAGTGAATCTCTAGTGAACTATGAAGGGGTTTTCTATGGCTAGATCAGATGATTAACAGATAAAACTATAGCGAGAATGAAATCTAGGGATTAAATTAAGCTATAAAAGACAGGGAAAGTGTTACCTCAAGTGACCATTCATCCACGAGATGACCTCATGGTTGTGCTCCACTGGAGGTGGGTGGAACTCACCCAATCCTCGCTCAACTCCACCGCGAAAAAGTTGGAGAGGAGGCTGTCACCCTCCTCGATCCAGAGCTCCAAAGAGGGGGGCTGAGCTCGATCCAAAGCAATTCGAAAAATGAAACGAGGAAGAGGGGGAACTTATTTATTATATGGTGATGGGCGACGTTCAAGGCAAGGTCACATGCGTAGCAATGGTGGTCTGCACAAGGAGCAGGTTCAACATGGATGATGGAGGTACAAGGAAGATTTCATGTGAACAGTTGAAATCTTCTCAGCAACGTATCAGTGGCTAGAAAATCAAGAAGTAGCGTCGATGTTGTTCTGACAAGGGCTAGGGAGGCAGGTCAGAGAGATGACTAGAGTCAACTCTCAAAGCCACATGGTTGGTCCATGTGGACCAACCAAGAAAAACCTGCCCGAAAAAGATTTATAAAATCTGTAATAATAAAATGATTTTATTAATTTTATGTATAAAATAAAATATATATTATTTTCTATATTAGTGTATTATAAATTTTATTTATTTTTTAGAGGTTATTATTTACAAGTTTTAATATTTTTTGTATTTTTTGATTTCATTATTTTTCTTTCCTATCTATATATTTATCACTTATTTTTATATACCTAAATAATTTTTTATTATATTTTTTCTGATATAATATCTATACGTAAATAAATAGGTAAATTGAATATATATGTATAAGTATATGTATTTCATCTATGTATTTTAAATACATATTTTATTCTAATGTTTTCTTTATCGTTTTATTCTAATTTTAGTATGTACATATATTATAAGTAATATTTACGGAATTATAAAATTATGAAATTATAAAATAATAGATAATAAATAAAAATAAATATTTTATTCGAGTATATTGAACAATAGGGGTCCAAAACCTAACTTTCACCCCTTAACTCCAAAAAATATGAAACCTCTTCATTAAATAGCATATTAAAAGTTATATACAATTAAAGGTGATTTTGATACATTTCGAGTTTTTATTTGGAATATATGGGTATGTGAAACTAGGATTTTGGAATCATATTTTGTGTGTAAAAAAGTACAATGTATATTATTTTTACATGAAATCAATTTTGTATTTTCTATATATTATTATCTACAACTTTCATGTACATAGTTTCTTTATTTGATGAATAAATAATAAAGAAAAAATAGGTTCCAAAATGGACTTATTGAAGAATAAATAAATGAAATTTTTATTTTATTATTGGCCCTTATCCTCCCTACTTCATTCCTTGTTGACCTTGAAGGATATGGTATTATACTCAAGCGCATCACAAAAGCGTGATCCTCGTATTGAATACAACATTGAATGACTAGTCGTACTAGTTGTTCTATGCAGCGGAATTTAAAAAATTTCATGCGATGAAACCACATGATCCAAGAAAGATTCTCGGATCATTTCATCTAGAACCACATCAAAAAAAGGAATACCTCTTGAAGCATGGTTGATCAAGTCTCTACGAAAAGAGACCTCCTGTCTCATGTCCGATCGTTAGAGAAGGCGCGGGCACATGGATGAACCGCGTGATCCTCGTAACCAACAAGATGATCCAAGCATGGTAAACTCCTGATCTCTTCGTACGAGATCGAATGTCTTCTTCGTGAGCGTAGCACTCCAAGAAGACAGAGAACCGAAGAACGTCGAAGCGGCGGCGCAGTGACAAAGGCGACAACGAAGATCTTCTCTAGGGTTTTGGTGGTCGACCACCAAACAAAGAGGAAAAGGACTGACTTGTGGAATGAGAGAGAGAGATGCACTTCAAAAGCATAGCCTTAGAGAGCATGATATGCCTCTCTATTTATAGGGTTTTGGGATCCATGGGTCTCAATCCATGGGACATATAAAATCAGTGGATGAAATTGATTTATGTTCAATCCAATGGTCAAGATTGTTGTTGGTAAAAACCAATCAACAATCAATTTAATTTATATCAAATATTTTCGACAAATAAAATATAAATCAATCCTAAATTAAATCAAATAAATAAGGAGACAATTACCATGGAGATCTCATCTCCCATTAGAATACGACCACCAATTCCATATAGGACTTGGTAATCGTCCACTTGTTTCCAAGTGGGGCAATCTCATGAAATCTCATGAGATTGCATGTCTCCATGAAATTCTCTATTATTTATTCCAACAACTTTTGTTGTGATATATTCTTCAAAAATAATTCATAATTAATTTTGAGTGTATTGCAATCTTGCCATTGGAAATTTGTGACATTCACAACCCAAAACAAAATATAATTTACATTTTCAATTAATTACACAATGTGTATCAATAAACATTAAAAATTAATCAGCAAATATAAATTATAATTAGCTCTCTATAATTCATTATAAATCACAGTTATAATATATTATGAGTAATTGGATATTGCCATCCATATTATTCTTATCCACAATAAGTAAGTCACATTTAATTATATTGGATAATTTCGACACACATTAAGATAATTGAATCACATTTAATCATCAATTCATTAATGCTTAGATCTATGGAATTATTCTTGAACGCTTTCAAGAATAATTCCATTTTCCCGCATATACTTGGAGATAAGGACATGGCGATTGTATTAATCCACGTATAGTGACTTGGATATTGCAATCACATCTCAAATCCAGATCTCATGGACTTCTCATAGATGATTTATTAAATGAAGAGCGTAGACCTAATCTTCTCATTGCATCTGCATCTGATTCAGATCAACGTCCAATACATGGACTAAGATTAGGTCACTTCTCTACTGAAAGGAGTCACTAAAATCCAAACCTGTTTCATCACTCCCTCGGAATGGAAGCGTCATGGTTATACAATCGTTTATGATCACATCACCCTCAGGTATTCCCAACACCTGTACATCCTGCATACTGGAAGACCTATGATCATCTTGAAGATATAGATCACTTTTTTACTGTCATCTTAAGTGTTTGTCATTAAGTTTCTCAATCTTGGTTATTGGGAATTGGTATAGATCATATGCTTTCCCAAAGCATATATCTTACCTTCAAATTCATGTCATGCTTCCAAAGCATGACGACCATGCATGGAATTTGATCAGTCCCAATACCTCATGAGTGAGCTCATGTCTTCCGGTTCACAAGTGAACCTGTATGATCCCTTTGAGAGATCATATTACTCATATGTCCTTACATGCACACCAGCTTGTCGGTGCATAGACCTTGGTTAGGTCATCAACCTATTGGTCTGCCAAATGTACACACTCAGACATATAGCAACACATCTGTCTCTGGTCAGAGGATGCATGCCTATGCTGTGATAGCATTCAACACAGGTCTTTGGTTATCTTGATCTCATTAAGTCAACCCATTAAGTCAACTAATATAACACCTCCGAATCACTATTCCCATGCAGAGGACCTGCATCATGAGGTTAGTCATATATCAACCAGATGAGAAAGGATTGCCATCTCCTACTCAGGCTGGAGATTATCACTTAACAATCATTTGATGATGCTTAATGAGTTCTATATCTAACTCCTTAGATATTCATCCAAACATCAGCCTCTATGATTCAATCAATGAATCAACAGCTGTATGATTATCAAGTTGGCCATGCTACATAACTCTTATTGTATAGAGGGACCTTATAGTGTATTCATTCGTTAAATCTCAGAAAGGGAGTGGAAAATAATCAATAACTTTTATTGATAAATCATTTATTACAATAACATTTATTGTACGAATGGTTTGTCTCGGGCTCACATTGCTATCAGACTTAGTCATCAAGATGCATATGTTTTCGGGTTTAGGGTCATAAAATATCTTTGACATTTTATTCCTTTTCTTTTCTTTTCTTCATTTTATAATTTTAGAATTAAGAATAATATTTTATACAATATTTATACAACAAAGAATGAATGTTAATCTGAATACATTAAGGTCATTTACGTGCATTATCTAGGGTTTTTAAGGCCAAAATGATAGAATAAAGGAGATGAAATGGAGATTCATCAAGCTCCACGACCACTGTCCTCCGTTGGATTAGTGGATCCAACGGTTGCAATACAACCACGCCCCCCTCTGAGCCTAGGCCCAAGTCGCACGACTTTGGATAGCTAAACCATAGCCGAGCCTTCTTCCATCACCACATAGGCTCGGTACATTGAGCCTTTGCCAAGGTTCTTTGAATCTCCTAGCACGTGAGGCACACGTGCTTTGGTGGTAATTCGTACTAGGGTCCCCAAGTTTTATTATTTACATAGAGTCCTCATCAACTAAGGCACGCGTGAGGCACGTTCCCTTTGGTAAATTTGCAATAGCCCCTTCACCATACAAAATATTATAGAATTACCCTTGCCAGGAATAGTTTACACGAAGACCTCTAAGAGTTTTGGAAATTTAAGATAAGTCCTCCTGGGACCTATAGGAAATAAAAACTCACATTGTTATTACAATTTAGTTCCTTGATCATAATTTCATCATATCCTGCTCATTTGAATTCTAATTTTTACGAACAATACGTCATTTTGAAGCTTGTTTACATTATATCATTCATATGTTTTGTGAGACGATCTGAAGCTTATTTTGATGGTTATTATTTAAAGATCTCTAATAATTTATGTAGGCTGAATTTTGACAGTTTGTGCATTACTTTTTTGAGAAAACTAATGATCTATTTTGTAGAGATGCTAATGAGGATTTTATTTTAATCAATACATTTGTGATTTTTGAGAATCATTCTTTGATGACTTAATTTCCGTAGGGGGCTCGATCATGAAGATTTTCATTTATTCCTTTCGTAATTATTGATCATATAAATTGAGGATTTAATTTTTGGAGGGGTGTGATCATGAAGGATTTAACTTAATCTCTCATTATTTTACGTGATCAAAATCTATTTAATTGATAATTAGATTAGAGAGATTTTGGAGATTAAAAATTCATCGATAAAACCAATATTTTTATCTCCTTAATTTGCAGGATTATTCATAGATATATTTACTTTTTCGCTTACAGCTTTGATTCAAATAGAATATCCTTTTTGGGCAAAACTTCCTTTTGATCTGTGACTTATTTTGATGATACTTATTATTATGTTTATTAAAAATTCCAGTCACAGATCCTATGCTTTTTGAAAAATTAGAAGATGGGAGTCGCTAAATAATGGCCTGATAAATCAGGCTCACTGTCGTTGAGGAGACTACTCAAGTCCTCTCGTTGTTTCAATAATTAACCCTCACAATCTATATAGAAATTAAGCGAAGGAGTTAAAATTTATTATACCCTACCAAGAATGTATAATGGCAAGAAAGTAGTGGTCAAACACATGAAGCAAGGGAATAGAGTTGGCAAGATATGAGATCAAAGCACAAATTATCACTCAACTACTTGGCTAAGATGTAATTTTTATTTCTTTTTAATTTTTTCAAATTAATATTTTTTTTGATTTTTAGTTTTCTATTTTTATATTTTCTTGTTATATTTTCTTTTTTTATTTTAATTTATAGATAAATCTATATATATGATATACAAATAATATAGGCTAAGGTAGATATAAAAAATAATAATAATAAAATATAGAAAATAAAGTATTTTATCTTTTTAAATATTTTTTACTATTTTTATGATTTTTAGGAATTTTTGCTAATTTTCATATATTTTTAAATAAAAAATACTCTAAATCAAGGTTTAGATTAAATAACTGAAATTAAAATGGAGAAGAAAAATAACAAACAGAATCAAAACTTCTCCAAATTAATTTCAAAATAAATATTATTATATATAGAAAATTTAGAAATAGAAAGAGGATTTTTAAATTTTTTGGTGATTTTATATAATTTTATAAGGGTTTTTAAGGAATTTTTAGGAGGTTTCTTTAGTATTTCTTAATGGTTTTTGGTCTGAGCATTAAAATAAATAAACAAATAGCTTTATTAGGGAAGTTTTGGAAATGTTTTTATATTTTATTATGGGTTTTGTATTGCAAACATGGACAAAAGGAAACTTTTTTAATTTTTAAAACATTAAAAGATCCTAAAATTACAAATTTAAATAGAACATAAATCTAGATGCAATCAGGAGCAAATAACTATTTTTTTGAGACTTTTATAGCAATGTAGTTGTATGAAATAAATACAATAAACAAAAACAAAGTACATTACTAGCATCGACATTTTTGTAAATAAAATAAATTCTAAGGCCTTTTGCACAATTTCACCAGAAATATAATACTAGAATTGAAATTCAAAGGACTAAATAGAGTACAACAAATAACAGGGTCCTCCATACAAAAATCGCCAGCACCTCACACGTACAGGCACACGAGGTGATGTGGCTTAGACTATTAAGAAATTACAGAAAATCTTGAGGGATTAGTTGCAATTAGTAAAAAACTATTTAAACAACCAAGGAAAGTTTAAGGAAAATATAAAATTACAAAAAGGTTAGGACTAAAGATGCAAAATACCCAACAAAGGCATGGGCCAATGGCGGATCTTCATATTTTCATGGAATTGTATTAGGGACATACACTGCAGTCTCCACTGCGTATACCCGGAAACCAAGTGATAATTATCTTAATATTCACCATTGATTAACTCATGTCACACATGATCCAATTTCATGTCCCTATAACTTTATTAACCCGAGGTGTATAAAGAGTGAAAAAAAGAGAACATTTATTTATCTATAAGATATTCGTTAGAATTTATCTGACATGTACTACTATCTTGGTTCGATCAAAGTCTTTCCATCTTCCTTCTTAACTTTGGTTCTCTACGAAAATTGTGAAATCTCTAAATGTTTCAAAGGTTTCTAATGTGAATGGAAGAAATATTGTATCAAAAATAATCATCAATGGATATCATGTATCATTAGTGTTCATTATGATATAATAGATCCACATAAACCAATATGTATGAGGTATTGAATACCTCAACATCTTACACCATTATCAGAGAAGGGTGCCACAAACATTTAACTTTTAATACAAATATGTAAGCTTTGAATTTTTAGACAATCTAAAGTTTTATTTCTTACTAGTCTATTAATCTCATAAACGGACTAATGCCCTAGTCTTGATGCTAGATCATAGTAAAATGATCTTAATCCTTCAATTGATCTTTTAAGGTTTAATTTTACGTATTGGAAATGTTAATGAATAACTAATCAATACTCTAATTTAGTAGAGTCCTCTAGATGTTAAATTACTACCTAAAATATGTCCATCATAACTCTTTTTGATAGGTCTAGAAAACATGTTATTTAGAAATTAAAAATTATTGTATTTTCATATCTAGGTCATAGAGACATTCTCTAAGACTAAGAACTCTACAATGAAAATATGTAGTCTATATATCTAATAGCATATTACATCAACTCCCAAGTAGATGACTATTAAAACATAATATCAAGCTTTTTATTCTTCTAAATATATGCAACCAATTGCAAGTGTTATTAGAAGAATAAGATACAATTATCAAAATATAATCTCATCTAATAAGTAAGTCCATTTCAATGATTATATGCAGATGTAGAGTATGCAGATGTATTATATGATTCCTTCTCTATGTATTGTAGATAGTCTTGATAGTCATACTATTAGTATATCGACATATTGCAATATTGGCATTCATCCAAATCTTTGGATGCCATATGTATGGAAGTAAAAGAAGTATGGTCAACTCTATGACTTTCCTTCTTAGTTGGGTCGGACCCATGCTTCCACTATGCTTCCTTAATCAATAAACAATATTTGCTTAAGATAAATGATCTCTTAAATTGAATATGTCCACAAGGGACTTCTATACAAGAGTATTTCAACATTTATACATGCTTCATCTCTTCCATTCAACATGAATATTATGAATCTTTATGAAAGACTTAAGTTGAGATAGTAGAATGATGACGCTCATCTTATCCACATCGATCTTATCTCTTAAAGACTTTGGTTCAGGTAATACTCAAATATTTTGAGTACATCATCTCCTAGGAGTTTCCATGTTGCATAATGCAACGAACCATAACATTCATGATTAAATGTTGAGAGCACATATGTTATGCAAAACATCTTATTTAGTTTTTTAAGGATTTTCCACAATTGCGATCATCATCGACATGTTACTTCTAAAGCACACTTGATGAGAGATCAATGGTTTATAGACACACAAACCATATGTTGTTGTATTATTGTCTATTTAATTGTCATTCAT
Source organism: Ottelia alismoides (assembly GCA_037367405.1). Taxonomy (NCBI): domain Eukaryota; kingdom Viridiplantae; phylum Streptophyta; class Magnoliopsida; order Alismatales; family Hydrocharitaceae; genus Ottelia; species Ottelia alismoides. The sequence continues at coordinate 160,451 of JAZKJV010008479.1, read as the reverse complement.
CACTATGATGAGGAAACTTGCACATTGCAACCACATACATTATGTGTCCAAATATATGTACAATATCTTGATTATGGATCATGATATTATACTGGCTGTGATTGAGTACAATTTTGAGTGGGTTTAATGAAGATTATATGAAATAAGTTAATTTCTTAAATACATTTTTACTTTGATTTATGATTATATAAAAGTTGTCTCACCTTTAAAATCTGAAAGTTCATTCCTTTATTCACTTTCAAAGCAAGATATACACTTAACACTATATCTCTAACATGATTTGGGATCTCCTCTATACCTTTGTTATATCCTAAGAATATGAGAATGCAACTCATATAAAATAAGGGGGAACTCATTCCAGCTTGCATGTCCATCTTGCATTTCCCAGTTCAGTCTTTAACACCCAGACCTACCAGCCCTAAGGTTGATCTATTGTTAATTGAAAAAACTATCAACAAAAATAACACTCACTATGCACAACCCAATATCGACTCAATAATATGAGGAACCAATATTGGGGTCACTAAGCATATGACCTTACTCTTTCGAGAAGCAAAGTGCTTGATCCATGTATGCTTATATGTAGGAGTTGTCGTTTCGGACATGCATCTCTAGCATACAATCCATGGTGATGGAACCCTTTGCCGTGATGAGAGATCATGGATTCCATTTATATGATCCTTCATATCCCATTCAAATTCTAATTAATTATTATGAATCGTATTCACATAATTAATTCTTTCAAGGGAATTACATCTCTATTCATAATAAAGCATTTATTTTAATTTAACTAATCAATTGAATCATATTAAATCAATTATTAATATAATCAATCAACCAACAAATAATTAGGGTTTGCTTGATATTACCGTACATTATTCTGCTCACACAAATATGTATTATTCTTGAGTTTTAGTAATTAGAGTATAATTTGATTTACTCATATCACTCTATCATCAATATGGATCAAGCTAGGTTAGACAAACAATGCTAACAGGGAGTGCTTCCGCTCCAAATCCTATAGAGGGTGCCAACTGAGTAACCCATTAACATGTCCATGACCTAGACACTGTCACCATAACGATTCAAGAATAAAAAATAATTAGATCAATGTGCCTACAATTTTATTGATCATTCCTTTGATGATCGACATTATAATATATAATAATCTCTCATAAATCTTAGGCTTATTAAGAAAAATTTGAGATCTTAAATTTCTAATCATATCAAGAAAACATGATATGCATGTAAAAGTTAACTTACAACTATTTTAGGTTAAACTAGGGTTTTATCATGAAACACTAATTCCCTGATAATTGATGTTTAATCACAGATTTCTAAAATAAATATTAAGAATCAATTAATCATGGCAAATCCACAATTCCTTGATTGACATTGAATGAAAAAAATATTAAGAAAGCAATATTAATGATCCAATCATCTTCCGACCCATCTCCACTAAATATGGAATATCTAGGGAAAACGAAGTTGGAATTGCGTGAAACAAAATCTTTGAATTTGCTGGTTTAAATATCTACTCAATTAACTGTTTACTTTATGTTTCATGATGGAAAATAATAATTAAAAATAATTTTTTACAGATATATGAATACATTCAAAACTAATTCCATCGTGGGAACTATTCAAAATTTAATTTATGCACCTTTGGTGACAAATATTAGCTACTATTTTGCGGACATATTTTGTAGTTTTAATAACATTTTATTACCAAAGAGTTCGTTGAAACAATACATAAACATGGACTCTTCATTTTAGCAAAAAATAATTTGAAACATGCATCAAATGCAAAATGAGTCCCTGCACAACCGATATACAAAATCTCATTTATCTAGGGGTTTCGATCACATCCAAGACATTTGAACAAAACCCTAACACAACTTGAAGGCCATGGTCTGGGTCTTAGCTCATCACGAAAGTGTAAAGATCGCATCGAATATAATCTAGGTGAACTAGTCATAATAGTTGCATGGGGCAATATAATTTAAATTTTTTAAATAGATGAAATCACATGATTCGAGAACACTTCTCGAATCATTTTACTATGATCATAAATGAGTCAAAGTAATAATTCTTGAAGTATGATTGTGATTGCTAATATCTTAAGTAAGAGATTCTCCCATCTCATGTCCGATTTGACGTAAAAGCACTTGTAGGCGTGCAGATGACACATGAAGCTCCCACAATACGAGTTGATGATCTGAGCATGCAGTCACATGAAATCGATGTCCTTTCTCACGAGCAAGATACACCGAAGAGGATGGAGATCCACAAGAAGTCAATCCGATATTGCAACAGCGTCGCGATAGTTTCAAGATTCTGTAGGTAAACATGTGGATGCCCACAATATTGAGAAAGAGATAGAGAGAGTGAGGGCATGTAAAGAATAGAGAGAGAGAATCTTGTTTCTCTTTTTGATGTAGTCGAAAGGATAGGACTCCCCTTCCTTTTAATCAAGGTGGACGACCACCACTAGATTGGAGAGAGAAAACTCTCTCCAATCCTAATGTAATCTTATTACATTCGATAATATTTCATGGAATCTTTTGTCAACAAAATTTCACCAAACAATTATTGTAAATTATTTGCTATAATTGTACATAACACCATTGACTATTATGAATCAAATTCAATCACACAATAAAATATAAATTACATTTACAATTTATTATACAATATGAATCCAATTCACATCAACATTTAAGTCGTAAATCCTATTCACAAGTAACTCTATCTAATATATTATAAATCATATTTATAATATTTATTATTATTATGGATAGTAATATCCATATTAATCACATCTCTGATAACTTAATCATATTTAGTCATCTTAGATGTCAATTCTTATGTGTCCAAAATAATATGAATCATATTCATATTATTTAAGATAATTAAATCACATTTAATTATCCATTTTCTATTGTTTAGATGTATTTATCAACAATTGAATAATTCGTGAACTCTTTCAAGAACAATGTGCTTTCTCCGTGGATACCTAGAAATACAGACCGGGCGACTGTATCATGTATGTGACTTAGATATTGAGATCATATATCAAATCCGAATATCAGAAACCTCACAAAGATGTTTGATTAAATAAAAGATGACAATATAATATTCTCATTGCATCTAAACCATATTCAAATCAATGTCAAACATTTCGGCTAAGATTTATTTACTGGTCTATTGAGAGGAGTCACTAAAATCCAAATCTGTTTCATCACTCCCTTAGAATGGAAATATCATAGTTATATAATAGTTTACGATCACATTCCTAATACCCCTATATCCTACATACAAGAAGACCTAGATTAAACTCATAGTTTAAGATCATATTCAAACTGTCTTCTTCAGGGTTTTTTCATTAAGTTTGTCATTAGATCATTGGGAGTTGGCATTGATCATATACTTTCCAAAAGCATATATCATACTATAAATTCTGTCATGCTTCCAAAGTACGATTACCATGCATGGAATTTAATCCCTATATCTTACGAGTGAGCTCGTGTCTTCCGGTTCTATAATGAATATGTATGATTCCTTTGAGAGATCGTATTCCTCATATGCCATCGTATGCATACCGGCTCACCGCTGCATAGACCTTGATTAGATTATCAACCTATCGATCTGCTAAATGTACATACTCATACATATAGTGACATATATGTCTCCGGTTAGAGGATGCGTGCCTATATCATGACAATATACGACATAGGTCTTGGTTGTCTCAATCTTGCTGTCAACTCTTCGACCTAACTTATCTAACACCTCCAAATCTCTATTTCTATGTAGAGGATCTCCATTAAGAGATTAGTTAGACATGAAACTTTAAATAAGAATTGCCATCTTCTTCTTGAGCTGGAGATCATTTCATAATAATCATTTGACAGTACTTGATGAGCCCTTAATCTTACTCTTTAGATATCATCAGGCACCAACTTCTATGATTCAACGTTCGAATCAACAACTATATTATCACTAAGATGGTCATGGTACATAACCTTAATTGTCCTAAGGGACCTTTCATGCAAATTAGTTATTCTATAACTCAGATCAAGGAACGATTTTCAATAACATCTATTGCATAATGGCTCATCGCGAGCTTGCATGACCAACAAGCCTAAGGTAATTGCAAATTATCCCCGCACCTTTTATATTTATTTTTAATGTTGTAAATAATATATTAAATGTAATATTTCCATGAGAAACTGTAACCGGACACTTGTACTTTTGTATTATTGCATATATGTATCTTCACCTCACGTGTAGAGCCAGATGAGGTGAGATAAAAGTTGCTTGTATTCCCATAACATTCTTGGATGGGTTATTAAATGCATACATAGTTTAATATAATAGCATTTTGGTTCTCTAAATTATAGTATTTTATTTGTGCATATATTGTTCAACTTAAATATTTTCTTTATGCAAAATATTGTACGAAAATTAGTATATATGTTTGTAGCCTTGTTTGTTCACGCATAAACTTATTTAGGCATTTAACTTAGTATTCCTATTTTCTAAAATATAAAAACATTCTTTTGTTCTCTATTTAGCCATAAAAACCCATAAAAATTATAAAACAATTTCCAGAAATTACAAAACAATTATATTACCCGTAACAATATATTATCTATCATGTCCAAAAATCACTAAAAATACAAATTATAATACATATAAATCACAAAAGTCTAAAAATCTTATTAAAATTAGCAAAAAGTATATAACAATCTAAAAATATTTCGTTATATTTCTAATTTTTCCTTATTATATATAGTAAGTACTAAAAATAGTTTTGATGAATTTTAGGATTATATATATTTATTAAACCCTAAACTATATTAGATATTAAATCTGTTCACCATTTCGTACATTAAATAATTAAAAATCCATAAAAATAGAAAATTACTTGAAAATTACCAAAAATAGGAAAATATAAAATGCCAAAAACATTTTGTTTTCTTTAATTTAATTTTATTTTGACTTAAGTAGAATTATAAATAGCTATATTAATGATATATTCTAGATATTAAATATATCAGATATAATATCTATAATATTATCTAGGGTAAAATGGGGCTGCACCATGGGGGAGCTAACTTGGCTCCCCCGCGCCATTTCACCTGGTTTTTTTATTTTTTTTGAAAATTTCTTCCGTGAATTTTCATCAATATATCCCTATATTATGTCATTAAAATTTCACGTGCAACTGAGACTCCTACGACCTCCATCCAGACGGTATCATTTTTAGCAATTCTGTTACCGTTAAAAAATTATTGTCTGGATGGAGGTCGTAGGAGTCTCTGTTTCACACAAAATTTTAATAACATAATATAGGTATGTAGTGATGAAATTCCACGGAAGAAATTTAAAAAAAATAAAAAATCGGTCGAAATGGGGCGGGGGGAGCCAAGTTAGCTCCCCCCAGGGGGCAATCCCATTTAACCCTATTATCTATTATTTTATATTTTATTTAAAAATAAAAAAATTTAAAAGTTTGCAAAATGAAAATGAAATTATAAAATATAATATTAGATAATATTAAAAATATAAAATAATTATAATTTCATAAAAGTTAAATATAAATAAAAACACATATAAAAATAAGAAAAAATAGGAAAAATACAAAACAATTATTATTAATTTGAAATACTTATTGATAATTACTACATACCAATTGTTCCTTGTAGTCGACACTATACAAACTTGCACCTATAAACATCTTTGTAGAGTTAATATAATATTTAACTCGCACACTTATTAATCTATTAAATTGTGGGTTAATTGTTGCTTATTTGGTAATTGGTCATCACAACGATTTCTAGGCTAGCTTATCAGACCTAATAGACCTATCATACAAAGAGATGGTTCCATTGTCGGGGAGGAACACGTAGGCTTGCTTATGAATATTATCTATCTTGTTTATTTTATTTCATTTGCTCTTTTATCTTTATGTATATATTTTATATCTATTCAAACTATCTTCTTTTTTTGACTTTTTTTGGAGGGTCTACGGAGCAAGGGCAATTTTCTTAGGAGAGCTGAAGCACCCAAGCAAGGTGGAGGCCGGCTTCTTTTTCACGACCTGGCGAGAGAGCATGGAAAAGAAGACAAAGGAACTAAGAGGAGAAGAGTAGTTTATATTAGTATAGATTTTTGTCTTTGTTTTGTGTGTGTGAGAGGGACATTATTATTTTGTAATAGTACAGGGCACTCTCAGACGCTTACACTTATATATGTACATTTCATCAGGTGGTTGTTCACCTGGGGGACCTGGCTGAATTTATCGTGTTTTAATAACCTCCTTCATTTCATTCTTCCATATTTTTCTCTTTATTTTATTCGGTTTATCGCAATTTGTGTTTTTGGCCTTCTTTTATTTTTACATCTTCGTTAGTTGAGCCCATAGAACTTAGGGTTGTTTGACATGATACCTAGGTCCAAAGCCTTAATTATCTCCATGTACCTATAGTTATTTATGCTTAATTATCTCCATGTACCTATAGTTATTTATGCGTGGACTTAGTCAAATTAATATATTCTTCAGACTAATAGCAATTCCGATATCGAGGATAATTTCATCATTGCATATGCTTATAGATTAGATTAATTTCTATGCGTGGATCACTATGCAAGTAGAGTGCTGGAGAAATGTATGCCTTATATCCCACACATGCATTCGTAGTTTTCTTGTGCATTGGCTTTTCTTACTTCTCCCTCAGTTTTTATTGAACTGAGAATACTTGAGAATAAGAAAAATTTAGAAGGCATATATATTTGAAAAATACTTAAAAAATTGAAACCCAAAAAAAATTAAAATAAGGGGTCTGCTAAATAAACTTTAATCATAATAAAATGTGTAGTGGACTTCATTGTATTTTGTTCATAAAGCCCTCATTTTCAGGTACCTTCTGAATTGAGTGAGGTGTGATCCTTATGGAATAGAGCCCAAATCCTAACCTGTTTAATGCTTTGATTATCGTCTAGGTCTGTAAAGTAATATAACTTATATAAATGAGGGGGCGAGTAAGGCTAAGTCTGCTTGCGAGCTTAGTCAGAATTACTTAAGCATAGGGTAATTACGACAACGGCTCCCAGTCTCATTGTTACACATCTGAGTATACAAAAAGGGGGATGTTTTGATTCGCTAGATCAGCTTCCTCTCTCTATATTCTTTGACTGAGTAGCGGGCCCATATCCGACATCAAGGACCATTAAAATTTACATATTACTAGTTACAAAGGAAGCGTGAAGTACATGATGCTTGTCTGGTAGTACTCACCCGAAAGGGGTAGAACTAAGAACCTAAGTTTTAAATATTTCTTGCTTATAATAAATAAAATTGTCAAGATAAAAAGTCAAACTTGTACAGCTTCACTGAAATTGAGTTGGTGAACCCAATTGCATTGTGACTTCCTTGGATCTAGTTTAGGTCAAAGATCACAACCCCATGCATTTGCGCCTTTTCTTTTTGCCATTTTATTTTTATCACTTTGAGCCTTTTCTCATTTTCTAATTCAAATTATTCCTTATCTATCTCTGCGCTCACAATTCCTTATCTCCTATCTTCTTGTTTTTCAAGGTGTCGACTCATGGATGGTTTAGTTTGGACTCCGTGGACACCCACATCATTCCACGATGTTTACAACAACAATAATTCGAGGTAATTCCAAAGAGAGCAATTTGGACTTCGCAAACCATTCTCTATACTCCTCGTTCTCTTTTTCGCAAGATAATCAGGATCACTCTTGTTCCGAATTATTTTCCTTTCGGATGGAGATCAATCTATCTCCATACACGTTACCCACTCCAATAAAGTCCAGGATGGATCCTAATCTTGGATACTTCTCAAAATCTGGTGCTTATTTTCAATATGATCGCGGTACATTTGCTCTTTCAACTCAAAGACATGATCTCCATTGCTTTTAAGATCAAGACACCAACATAACTCTTCAGAAGGACAAGCCACACCAAGTTAAGTAAAAAAAAAGTTTTTGCACAAATGCTTGCGTCGATACAGGCGATCCTGTAGAAATTGACTGCACATGTCAATGCAGATGTCGCCTTCTAATAGATGCTCACGGATCAGAGGAGAGATAGAGAATTGAGAGGAGGAGGAGGAGAACACAATGCCGATGGATCCCATAAAAGGGAGGAAGAAGAAAGAAGAGAGGCTCCCAATCCTACATTGAATGAGATGTATAATCATGACGCTGTCTAGATGATAAAGTGTATTCAAATACCACTGATCCATGAACATTTCGAGCTGAAACCACAACTCTTGTCTGTTCTTCCCTTGCTCCATGGTAACACGAGCAAGGAACTCTGTATCCATCTACAATAGTTTGACCGCATCTGCGGTACCACTCACTACCCTAACGTACCGTAAGGTGTAGTCAAAATGGAAGATTTTTCCCAGTAGCCTTCACAATAAGGATCTTTATTGTATAAATCATCTCAGGAAAGTGGTAATGACTTGGGATAATTTGAAGTCAGCTTTTCTCCCCAAATTCTATCCCTAGGGTTGTCTCAACCAGATGTGTGTTAGGATTTATAACTTCTCTTAGTAGCCCCAGGAGAGCATTCATTAAGCGTGAGGCAGATTCAAAAATTTATAGGAGAAGTGCCCTACTACAATATCCTGAGGACCAGCGTGGTCGTAGATCCACAACAAGAGCGTCAACATGGTGGCTTCACATGGTGGCATCACATGAGGTGGACATGGACAAGAGTTCCAATTTAAGTATCATTGGGAACCACATGTCCAAAGTGGACATTATTGAAAAGTGATCACATGATCTTGAGAAATTAGCTGTGATAAAAAAGAGAACGAAGAATCTGGACAATCTTGACCAGATTACCAATCAGCGGGAGCTGTTTATCAGCACCATCTATTCTTGCCAGTCATTGAGCCCATCATCAAAGGCCTTTGCCGACCTGAAAGTACAACATACATAGTAGAGTTTAGGCCAACCATTGCTAGTCTAGCACATGTACTATATGCAGACCCCTAACCATGTACCACAACAATAACCACCATCTCAAATGATTGTCTACCATCCTGAGTCCCCGCCTCAGTATGTCGACCCATTTCCCCCACCTCCACAATAGATTCAGGAGGTGAATTGTGTATGGAGTAATAAATAACAACTGACATGTCCTTTAGGAGATTGTCCGGGTAAATCTTCTGCCATCAAGTCATACCACCAATCTCATGGTTGGAAACCCGTCGAGTATCGGCCTCAACAAAAACATCAATATCCACAGCAAGCACACATAAGGAGATGAAGCTATAAGCAACTGGTGTACCACTAGCAGCAACAACATCCTCACTGCCCATATGCTTAATACCAGAAGAAGTATCCTTCTCCTCCTCTATATTATCAGTAGTTCCCACCTCATAATTATTCTCAGAATTTTCAGTCGCAACCTCTGCATCACTTTCAAATTAGTGTGGTCAGCACACTGAATCATCAGAGGCTGCCGCGTCCATGAACCATGCTATTGTCTGATTGGCTCAGTTGGTAAAGATCCTAACAGAGATGAGCTAGAAGCCCGATGACCTCACTACCATAAAATCCATCATTACCGCGTAGGTTGAGCCGAGTACCAATAATTTCAAATGTAAAAGGTAGGTAGTTTTTGATGTGTTATCTTACCACACAATCAAGCAAAAATAATAAATTTATGTTATCTAATGTTACGACTCTCAAGAGCGGTAGGATCGTGTAGCTGTCTACTAAGGGAAATAATCAAGCTTCACAAGGTGAATCATCATCTTTTGCATTAGGCAATCCAGTAGCAGGTTCAAGTGAAGATGGAGGAGCCACAATGGAAAAACAATAAAAAAATGAAGAAAGCAAAAAATCATAAAAACAAAATAACAACCAAGGTTATATTCCACGGAGACGCTTTCATCATTTTCCGATCCCGGGCCTGCTAACAATGTTGAATTTCTTGTTTTCATCTTTCCCCCTATGTTGGATGATTATACCCCTTTTAGTCATCTAATTGTAAAAGATGATTCTGATGTACATAATAGCAATGCTTTTGATTGTGTAAGTAGTCATTTTCCTTATGCATTGACAATGTTGAATTTCCTATTTTCATCTATCCCCTTATGTTGGATAATTATACCCCTTTTAGTCATCCAATTGTAAAAGGTGATTCTGATGTACATAACAACAATGCTTTTGATTTTGTAAATATTCATTTTCCTTTTGCATTGAAAAATTCGGAAAAATCAGAAAATAAAAAACAACAGTATATGATCCTACCATCGTGGAAATATTAAATAATATATTTTTAGAAATGCCACAGTTAAGGCCCATAGAATACATGCACAGTGTTAGGAAAGGTCTGAAAGAGGCATGTACTTCAAAGCTTCATCCAACAATACGAGACCTAACAGATCAGAGAAGCATATCTTAACCATGGTTACAATGTATACGATCAAAGATCTACCATCAAAGAAGGAAGACATGTGAGCACCTTTAACTAAATGTAATATTTTTGATCAAATTTTTTAGCAAACTTTGTTTGATATCAATTCCTCCATTAACCACATGCCCATATATTTGCTTAAAGAATTTGGACTGGGTCTGCTTAAACCCACACACATGATCCTTCAGTTTGCTGATCGATCCACTGAGCGACTCCGAGGTTTATTGGAAGACATTATCGTAACCATGCATGACATGAAATTCCCACTTCGCTTTATTGTCCTAGACTTGGATTCCCTTGAACCCTCACATCAGACCTCAATTATACTTGATTGACCGTTCCTTTGAACAATCGAAGTGGTGGTTTATTATGGTTCTAGAAAGTTCACATTCTGCTCTTGTAATGATATGGTCACAATGGGTATGATCACCGAGCAGAAAGCTGCAGAGAGCACATATGAAATAAGTAATACAAAACCATCTATTGAAGACTGTGACATTGCTGAAGATATAAGTGATCCAAACATATCTCCAGATGATATTGAAACCCATGAAATTCTCTTCTAAGATGAGGACCTGTAAAGCACAATCAATTTATATTCCTTTGAAGATAGGGAGAGAAATGAAGAAGAGCTGATCGATTTGTTTCATGAAAATTCATTCAACATGAATAAGAAGAAATCATTAAAGATATGTTCGGTACATATTTGTCTGAGCCAAGAGTGACTGAGGTGGATAGCACCTCCTTATTAACAGATCATGCAATGGCAACTTTCTTGCTAAAGATTCTAGAGAAAAACTACAAGGCTCTTGGTTGGAATGTCTCATATATTGAAGGGATAAATCCGGCCTTGTGTTCACACCATAACTTTTTAGAGGATGATTGCAAACCATACCGTAAATTTCAGTGAAGATTAAACCCTAATCTCCGAGACACAATAATGAAAGCAATAATGAAGTGGTGTAAGGCTGGCTTCATTTATCCCTTCCGTGGCTCGAAATGGATTAGCCCATTGCATACAGTTATGAAGAAATACAGAATTACGATGGTTATAAATGACCAAGGAGAGGAGATCTTTACTCGAGTGCATAAATCATGGTGTGTTTTTGTTGACTACAAGCACCTGAACTCAGTGACCTAGAAGGATCACTTTCCTCTTCCTTTTGACCAAGTTTTTGAAAGATTGGCAAGGAAAGTGTTCTTTTGCTTCTTAGATGTGTAACCAGGTAAAACCAAGTGACGATCTCTCCTGAAGATCAAGAGAAGATGACTTTCACCTGTTCATTCAACACCTATGATTTCAAGCAGATGTCCTTTGGATTGCGTTACACACCCGCTACATTACAAAGGTGTATGTTGGTTGTTTTCGTTGACATGGTGGGTAGTTTTCTTGAGGTTTTTATGGATGATTTCTTAATTTATGGTGATAGCTTTGATGCTTTTCTTGAGCATCTAGAATGAGTATTATAGAGATGCCATGATGTAAATTTGGTTCTATTATGGGAGAAGAGTCACTTCATGGTTATAAAAGGAATTGTGCTGACCCGTGTCGTCTCCATATGAAGTATGGAAGTCGACCTAGTAAAGGTGGATGTGATTGCCAAACTTGAGCAAGCTCAAAAAGTGAAGAATGTAAGGTCATTTCTAGAGCATGTTTGTTTATATAAAAGATTCATTAATGACTTCAACAAGACTGCCTGACTTCTCACAAAATTACTAGGCAAGAAGACAGATTTTATTGTTGATGACAAAGTTATCCATCACTTTAATTGGTTGAAAGAGATTGTCACTCATGCACCTATCCTACAACCACCTGATTATCTCTTCTATTCGAGATCTTGATGGATGCATTAGATTTCACCACTAGGGTTGTGTTGGGAAAAAGACATGCTGGATTTCCCTATGGCATTCACTATATTAGCAAAATATTATATGGTACAATAGAATTACACAATAACAGGGAAAGAGCTGCTATCTATGGTCTTCACCCTTGAGAAGTTCCATTCACATCTTCATGGTTCCAAAGTAATTATTTATCAAGACTACTCTACAATCCGATACCTACATCAAAAGAAGAATGCCAAGTCGCGTCTACTCTGTTGGATCCTTCTCGTCCATGAATTTGATTTGGAAATTAGAGATAAACTTGGAGTCAAGAATGTGGTAGCAGATCATCTTTCCAGAACAGAATGTACAAAGACTATGACGAGTAGTGTGCTGATTGTAGAAACCTTCACCGACGAATTAATTATCAGTGTTGCTTCTATCATCTGGTATGCCGATATTGTAATCTATCTTGTCCTTAAGAAAGTTTCACAAGATTGGACATGAACAAGAAGGAGGATTTTTTATCTGATAATCATTTTTACAAGTGGAAAGATCCATACCTTTTCAGGGAAAGTGTAGATTGCATTTGATGTCGGTATATTCCTCAAGAGAAGTAATCTTGTGCCCTTGAGCATTGTCATAAGCTTAAAGCCAGATGACACAAATATGGAAGCAGAATGGTAGCAAAAATATTGTAGTGTGGCCACTGGTAACCCACACTATTCAAATGCCATAACTTATGTGAAAGGCTGCATCGATTGTCAGAAAATGGGTGGATCCCTTGATACCAAAGATTCTATGTCTCTAAGGTTTATTTATACTTCTGATGTTTTTGACTATTAGGGCATTGACTTTATGGGCCCATTTCCTAATGATGAATCTCTGACTCAACATACTAAAGTTAGTTAATTAGGCACTATTCCCCAAAATTCATAAGCATCTATCCATTTAAATAGCAATATTATCATGTTTAAATATTACTTGTATTTTGTCATGCATATTTAAAAAAATAAGGTGCGAAATATCCTAATGTAAATTGTTCTAAAAGCAGCTAATTTCCCTGATATTAAATTAATTCATCCTAACTCCAATAAACCCCAAGCCTCATCCATTATGTAGATATTACTAACAAGAATAAAAGAAAATGTTTTATGGGGTTTTTAATTTTTATATTTTTATTTTATTTTTTGTTTTTGATTTTATATTTTTATATTATATTTTTATATTTTTTAGGTTTTTAATTTAATTTTATTTTTATATATAAGATAGTATTATAAGACTATATATACATTATAAGATAATATATTTATAAATACTAATAAAAATAGTCGAAATACAGAAATTAAGACGATTTTGGATTTTAAATTTTTTTACTATTTTTGAGATTTTTTAAGGATTTTTCTAATTTTTGTATATTTTTAAAGTCAAAAATATCTCAAATCGTGGATTTAATAAATATTAAAAATTATAATGAAGATTAAAAATAACAAATAGGTCCGAAATTCTTCAAATCAACTTTCATATGTAAATAATAATATAAAAAAATTATTGAATGAAAAAATATATCTAGTGGTTTAAGAAATTTTTATCTTTTTAAATAGAATTTTGGAGATTTTTAACTTTTCTGAATGTTGTTTTTATATTTTTAGGGTTTTTAGTTTTTGGAGTTAGAAAATAAACATATAAGCTCAAAATATATTTTATTGGATTTTTTAAAAATGATTTTTCTTGTTTGGTATTTTATAAGATAAATTGAAATAATTGTTCTCTAAATGATTTTTATAAAATAAAAAATGTTCCTAAGATTGAAATATAAATATATATATGAATCTACAACATGTCAGGAACACATCCCTATTTTTTAAGAACTTTCTAAGCATAAATTATATTTTTAATAAATAGAGAAAATCCAAAAAACTTCATGTGATGGTAGGGGTAGAAATGTAATTAAAATAAAAGCCACGTGCCTTGCTGTAATTTTCACAAAATATATAACATGAATAAAGAGTTTCAAGGCCAAATCAAAATACAACAAACTCTAGGGGCCTGCTTGCAATATGCCCACCTTGTGTGGGTCGACACACGAGGTGAGCTGGCACAGACTATAATGCAAATACAAATAATGCGAGGGTCTTTACAAAATACACAAAAATAATATAATGGAAGAGGAATGTTTAAGTTCCAAATATTAAATACAAAAATATATTCAACAAGGTGCAAAAATACCCAGAATTGAGGCACGATAATGCGGAGATGATTGATCCACTTATTCCATGTGTCATCACAGAAGCTTGCGATGAAGCTTCGACAATAATGGCCTAGATTAGACCGCCCACGACGATCTGACGGTGATGTCTCCGAAGGTCGGACGGTCCACGATCGATATGGCGGAGGTAATCGGGTAATGACAAAGCCTCAAAGAATGATCAACTCCCTGGTTTCCAAGCTTCGATCGGTGGGGCACATGATTCTAACCACCTGATATGCTCATTTGAGATGCAAAATGTTACCCGTGCCCCTCCGTACCTGCTGGTAGAGATAGAAAGGCTCTTGGAACCCTAGGGACAACCAACAATCTTGAAGGACGAGAGAGGCTCCAAGTACCTCTGATTTGCACAAGAATCAACCTTTGAAGGGTCCTTTGGCCCTCCAGTACCTACAAGTAAAATTCACACAAGAAAACAAGGGTCTTAGGGGGTTTTGATCGGTGGAATGGATGTAGGTGATGCGGGCAAAGTTGAAGCACCTAAACCCTGTTTTAGGGAGGGGCAGTTGAGTGGGAGGTTGCTGGTCAAAGAAGAAGCGATGTGTAGGAGATGTGAGGTGGTTGGCATGCTAGAAATGAGCGGGGGTACGATGATAAGTTCACTAAAGTGAATCTCTAGTGAACAATGAAGGGGTTTTCTACGGCTAGATCAGATGATTAAAAGATAAAACTATAGTGAGAATGAAATCTAGGGATTAAATTAAGCTAAAAAAGACAGGGAAAGTGTTACCTCAAGTGACCATTCATCCACGAGATGACCTCATGGTTGTGCTCCGCTGGAGGTGGGTGGAACTCACCCAATCCGCGCTCAACTCCACCGCGAAAAAGTTGGAGAGGAGGCTGTCACACTCCTCGATCCAGAGCTCCAAAGAGGGGGGCTGAGCTCGATCCAAAGCAATTCGAAAAATGAAATGAGGAAGAGGGGGAACTTATTTATTATATGGTGATGGGCGACCTTTAAGGCAAGGCCACATGCGTAGCAATGGTGGTTTGCACAAGGAGCAGGTTCAACATGGATGATGGAGGTACAAGGGAGATTTCATGTGAACAGTTGAAATCTTCTCAGCAACGTATCAGTGGCTAGAAAATCAAGAAGTAGCGTCGATGTTGTTCTGACAAGGGCTAGGGAGGCAGGTCATTAAATTTTATTTATTTTTTGGAGGTTATTATTTACAAGTTTTAATATTTTTTTGTATTTTTTGATTTCATTATTTTTCTTTCCTATCTATATATTTATCACTTATTTTTATATACCTAAATAATTTTTTATTATATTTTTTCTAATATAATATCTGTACGTAAATAAATAGGTAAATTGAATATATATGTATAAGTATATGTATTTCATCTATGTATTTTAAATACATATTTTATTCTAATGTTTTCTTTATCGTTTTATTCTAATTTTAGTATGTACATATATTATAAGTAATATTTACAGAATTATAAAATTATGAAATTATAAAATAATAGATAATAAATAAAAATAAATATTTCATTCGAGTATATTGAACAATAGGGGTCCAAAACCTAACTTTCACCCCTTAACTCCAGAAAATATGAAACCTCTTCATTAAATAGCATATTAAAAGTTATATACAATTAAAGGTGATTTTAATACATTTCGAGTTTTTATTTGGAGTATATGGGTATGTGAAACTAGGATTTTGGAATCGTATTTTGTGTGTAAAAAAGTACATTGTATATTATTTTTAGATGAAATCAATTTTGTATTTTCTATATATTATTATCTACAACTTTCATGTACACAGTTTCTTTATTTGATGAATAAATAATAAAGAAAAAATAGGTTCTAAAATGGACTTATTGAAGAATAAATAAATGAAATTTTTATTTTATTATTGGCCCTTATCCTCCCTACTTTATTCCTTGTTGACCTTGAAGGATATGGTATTATCCTCAAGCGCATCACAAAAGCGTGATCCTCGTATCGAATACAACATTGAATGACTAGTCGTACTAGTTGTTCTATGCAGCGGAATTTAAAAAATTTCATGCGATGAAACCACATGATCCAAGAATGATTCTCGGATCATTTCATCTAGAACCACATCAAAAAAAGGAATACCTCTTGAAGCATGGTTGATCAAGTCTCTACGAAAAGAGACCTCCTATCTCATGTTCGATCGTCGGAGAAGGCGCTTGCGGGCACATGGATGAGCCGTGTGATCCTCGCAATCCAACAAGATGATCCAAGCATGGTAAACTCCTGATCTCTTCGTACGAGATCGAATGTCTTCTTCGTGAGTGTAGCACTCCAAGAAGACAGAGAACCGAAGAACGTCGAAGCGGCGGCGCGGTTACAAAGGTGACAACGAAGATCTTCTCTAGGGTTTTGGTGGTCGACCACCAAACAAAGAGGAAAAGGACTGACTTGTGGAATGAGAGAGAGAGAGATGCGCTTCAAAAGCATAGCCTTAGAGAGCATGATATGCGTCTCTATTTATAGGGTTTTGGGATCCATGGATCTCAATCCATGGGACATATAAAATCAGTGGATGAAATTGATTTATGTTCAATCCAATGGTCAAGATTGTTGTTGGTAAAAACCAATCAACAATCAATTTAATTTATATCAAATATTTTCGACAAATAAAATATAAATCAATCCTAAATTAAATCAAATAAATAAGGAGACAATTACCATGGAGATCTCATCTCCCATTAGAATACGACCACCAATTCCATATAGGACTTGGTAATCGTCCACTTGTTTCCAAGTGGGGCAATCTCATGAAATCTCATGAGATTGCCTGTCTCCATGAAATTCTCCATTATTTATTCCAACAACTTTTGTTGTGATATATTCTTCAAAAATAATTCATAAATAATTTTGAGAATATTGCAATCTTGCCATTGGAAACTTGTGAATCACATTCACAACCCAAAACAAAATATAATTTACATTTTCAATTAATTACACAATGTGTATCAATACACATTAAAAATTAATCAACAAATATAAATTATAATTAGCTCTCTCTAATTCATTATAAATCACATTTATAATATATTATGAATAATTGGATATTGCCATCCATATTATTCTTATCCACAATAAGTAAGTCACATTTAATTATATTGGATAATTTCGACACACATTAAGATAATTGAATCACATTTAATCATCAATTCATTAATGCTTAGATCTATGGAATTATTCTTGAACCCATTCAAGAATAATGTCATTTTCCCGCATATACTTGGAGATAAGGACATGGCGATTGTATTATTCCATGTATAGTGACTTGGATATTGCGATCACATCTCAAATCCAGATCTCATGGACCTCTCATAGATGATTTATTAAATCAAGAGCGTAGACCTAATCTTCTCATTGCATCTGAATCTGATTCAGATCAACGTCCAATACATGGACTAAGATTAGGTCACTTCTCTACTGAAAGGAGTCACTAAAATCCAAACCTGTTTCATCACTCCCTCGGAATGGAAGCGTCATGGTTATACAATCGTTTATGATCACATCACCCTCAGGTATTCCCAACACCTGTACATCCTGCATACTGGAAGACCTATGATCATCTTGAAGATATAGATCACTTTTGTACTATCATCTTCAGGGTTTGTCATTAAGTTTCTCAATCTTGGTTATTGGGAATTGGTATAGATCATATGCTTTCCCAAAGCATATATCTTACCTTCAAATTCATGTCATGCTTCCAAAGCATGACGACCATGCATGGAATTTGATCAGTCCCAATACCTCATGAGTGAGCTCATGTCTTCCGGTTCACAAGTGAACCTGTATGATCCCTTTGAGAGATCGTATTACTCATATGTCCTTACATGCACACCAGCTTGTCGATGCATAGACCTTGGTTAGGTCATCAACCTATTGGTCTGCCAAATGTACATACTCAGACATATAGCAACACATCTGTCTCTGGTCAGAGGATGCATGCCTATGCTGTGATAGCATTCAACATAGGTCTTTGGTTATCTTGATCTCATTAAATCAACCCATTAAGTCAACTAATCTAACACCTCCGAATCACTATTCCCATGCAGAGGACCTGCATCATGAGGTTAGTCATATATCAGCCAGATGAGAAAGGATTGACATCTCCTACTCAGGCTGGAGATTATCACTTAACAATCATTTGATGATGCTTGATGAGTCATATATCTAACTCCTTAGATATTCATCCAAACATCAGACTCTATGATTCAATCAACAACTGTATGATTTTCAAGTTAGCCATGCTACATAACCCTTATTGTATAGAGGGACCTTATAGTGTATTCATTCATTAAATCTCAGAAAGGGAGTGAAAAATAATCAATAACTTTTATTGATAAATCATTTATTACAATAACATTTATTGTAGGAATGGTTTGCCTCGTGCTCACACTGCTATCAGACCTAGTCATCAAGATGCATAGGTTTTCGGGTTTAGGGTCATAAAATATCTTTGACATTTTATTCCTTTTCTTTTCTTTTCTTCATTATATAATTTTAGAATTAAAAATAATATTTTATACAATACTTATACAACAAAGAATGAATGTTAATCTGTATACATTAAGTTCATTTACGTGCATTATCTAGGGTTTTTAAGGCCAAAATGATAGAATAAAGGAGATGAAATGGAGATTCATCAAGCTCTACGACCACTGTCCTCCGTTGGATCAGTGGATCCAACGGTTGCAATACAACCACACCCCCTCTGAGCCTAGGCCCAAGTCGCACGACTTGGGATAGCTAAACCATAGCCGAGCCTTTTTCCATCACCACATAGGCTCGGTACATTGAGCCTTTGCCAAGGTTCTTTGAAACTCCTAGCACATGAGGCACACGTGCTTTGGTGGTAATTCGTACTAGGGTCCCCAAGTTTTATTATTTACATAGAGTCTTCATCAACCAAGGCACGCGTGAGGCACGTTCCCTTTGGTAAATTTGCAATACCCCCTTCACCATACAAAATATTATAGAATTACCCTTGCCAGGAATAGTTTACACGAAGACCTCTAAAAGTTTTGGAAATTTAAGATAAGTCCACCTGAGACCTATAGGAAATAAAAACTCACATTGTTATTACAATTTAGTTCCTTGATCATAATTTCATCATATCCTGCTCATTTGAATTCTAATTTTTACGAACAATACGTCATTTTGAAGCTTGTTTAATTATATCATTCATATTTTGTGAGACGGTCTGAAGCTTATTTTGATGGTTATTATTTAAAGATCTCTAATAATTTATGTAGGTTGAATTTTGACAGTTTGTGCATTACTTTTTTGAGAAAACTAATGATCTATTTTGTAGAGATGCGAATGAGGATTTTATTTTGATCAATACATTTGTGATTTTTGAGAATCATTCTTTGATGACTTAATTTCCGTAGGGGGCTCGATCATGAAGATTTTCGTTTATTCCTTTCGTAATTATTGATCATATAAATTGAGGATTTTAATTTTGGAGGGGTGTGATCATGAAGGATTTAGCTTAATCTCTCATTATTTTACGTGATCAAAATCTATTTAACTCATAATTAGATTAGAGAGATCTTGGAGATTAAAAATTCGTCGATAAAACCAATATTTTTATCTCCTTAATTTGCAGGATTATTCATAGATATATTTACTTTTTCGCATACAACTTAGATTCAAATAGAATATCCTTTTTGGGCAAAACTTCCTTTTGTTCTGTGACTCATTTTGATGATACTTATTATTATGTTTATTAAAAAATCCAGTCACAGATCCTATGCTTTTTGAAAAATGAGAAGATGGGAGTCGCTAAAAAATGGCCTGATAAATCAGGCTCACTGTCGTTGAGGCGACTACTCAAGTCCCTCGTTGTTTCAATAATTAACCCACGCAATCTTTATTGAAATTAAGCGAAGGAGTTAAAATTTATTATACCCTACCAAGAATGTATAATGGCAAGCAAGTAGGGGTCAAACACATAAAGCAAGGGAATAGAGCTGACAAGATACGAAACCAAAGCACAAATTATCACTCAACTACTTGGCTAAGATGTAATTTTTGTTTGTTTTTAATTTTTCAAATTAATATTTTTTATTTTGATTTTTAATTTTCTATTTTTATATTTTCTTATTATATTTTTCTATTTTTTCTTTTAATTTATAGATAAAGCTATATATATGATATACAAATAATATAGGCTAAGTTAGATATAAATAATAATAATAAAATATAGAAAATAAAGTATTTTATCTTTTTAAATATTTTTACTATTTTTATGATTTTTAAGAATTTTTTGCTAATTTTTCATATATTTTTAAATAAAAAATACTCTAAATCGGGGTTTAGATTAAATAATTGAAATTAAAATGGAGAAGAAAAATAACAAACAGAATCAAAACTTCTCCAAATTAATTTCAAAATAAATATTATAATATATAGAAAATTTTAGAAATAGAAAGATGATTTTTAAATTTTTTGGTGATTTTATATTATTTTATAAGGGTTTTTTAGGAATTTTTTAGGAGGTTCTTTAGTATTTCTTAATGATTTTTGGTCTGAGCATTAAAATAAATAAACAAATAGCTTTCTTAGGGAAGTTTTGGAAATGTTTTTATATTTTATTATGGGTTTTGTATTGCAAACATGAACAAAAAGGACACTTTTTTAATTTATAAAACATTAAAAGATCCTAAAATTACAAATTTAAATAGAACATAAATCTAGATGCAATCAAGAGCAAATACCTATTTTTTGAGACTTTTATAGCAATGTAACTGTATGAAATAAATACAAGAAACAAAAACAAAGTACATTACTAGCATCGACATTTTCGTAAATAAAATAAATTCTAAGGCCTTTTGCACACTTTCACCAGAAATATAATACTAGAATTGAAATTCAAAGGACTAAATAGAGTACAGCAAATAACAGGGTCCTCCATACAAAAATCGCCAGCACCTCACACGTACAGACACGCGAGGTGATGTGGCTTAGACTATTAAGCAATTACAAAAAATCTTGAGGGATTAGTTTGCAATTAGTAAAAAACTATTTAAACAACCAAGGAATGTTTAAGGAAAATATAAAATTACAAAAAGGTCAGGACTAAAGATGCAAAATACCCAACAAAGGCGTGGGCCAATGGCGGATATTCAATCATTTATACCACGCGTCGACCATCCGACGACCGATACTGATTTGTCTGCACAACCTGGATTAGAAATTCCCAGGATGATCCGGCGACTGAGGGGCAATCAGATCCGACGGTAGCAGGAGCTCGCTAAGAACAAGGGATGATCTTGCGACCCTCGACAAAGCGGAATGAATTACCCAAGAACTAGGCTGAGACAAGATTTGATCTTCCAAATCTCATTGAGCAATGGTCCTGCATCACCGCCGATAGCCCAAAAAGACTCCTAGGCCCCTCCCTCATAGAGTGGATACTTCAGAAAGCTCCGAAGGGCTCCAGAGATGGCTGGCGGTAGAGTAGTCCTGATGGGTGTTCACCAAGTCTCGATGGGGCTCCGTTATTTGTCGTTTCCTGCATGGGTTAGGCTAGGAACAATAATGAAGTTCGATGAAGCTTTAGTACTGGGGATGAACGTAGGGGGCATCAGAATGGTGTTCTTCCATCAACAGTGGAGGGAGGAGATGGGTGACTCGTTCTATGTAAGAACGAGGTGGTTGGAGATGCCTGAGGTAGAGAGAATGTAAAGGGGGAGATGATGGAGATGCTAATGGAGGTGGAGTTTGGCGGGGATGGTCGAGATGAAGGGGCAGAGCCGAGGCTCCGACGATCGTGGATTTGGGGTTTAACGTGAAATAGGCTTATACTAGAGGCAAGAATACAGAGAAGTACTCGGATCGACCAAGAAAAATGCAAGAAAGGAGGTCAAACTACATGTTTGACACCCCTACGACCTCGGTCAGAGAGTCGATCGATGTTAATTGGGGGTGGAAGGTGGTTGGTCCACGTGGACCAACCAGAAAATCCGACCTGAAAAAGATTTTAAAATCGAAAATAAAATAAGATTTGATTTTTAATAATTTTAATTTATAAAATAAAAAATGTTTATTATTTTTATTAGTATTTTATTATGATTTTTATTATTTTTAGAGATTATTTATTACTAGTTAATTATCCGGGATGTATTTATAGGTACATTTATCTATGTTTTAAAGTATTTTATTTTATTTTGTATTTTTGATTTTATTAATTTAGTTTATTATTTTATATTTTTATAACTTATTTTTGGATGCTTAAAATATATTTTTATTATATTTTTTGATATGATATATAAAATTTAAACAATAATTTTATTTATTATATGGGTATAGATATTGGTAATTCATCTATGTATTTTATATACATATTTATTTTAATGTTTTCTTTATGTTTTAATTCATATTTTAATATTTACATATATTATTAATAAATTTTAAAAAAAATTATAAAACACAAAATTATAGAAATAAGGAATAATAAATAAAATGAATATTTCAATTTGGTATACTATACAATAGGGGTCCAAAACCTAACTTCCACACCGTAACTCCAAAAAATATAAAACCATATTCATTAAATGGCTCAGAAAAAGTACATTCAACTAAATGATTTTGATATATTTTGAGTTTTTATTTGAGAGATGGATCTAGGAAGTTGGGATTTTGGAATCTTATTTAGACTATATTTTGTACATTGTATATTATTTTTATATAATCTCAATTTTGTTTTTTTTGTACAGTTTATTATCCACAACTTTCATGTTCAAAGTTTCTATATTTGATGTATAAAAAGTGGAACTAAAACTAGGTTCCAATAAAAAATAAAGAATGAATAAATAGAAGGAATTTTATTGTATTTTGGATTTTTATCTCCCCCTACTTTATTTCTTATCGATCTAATCATGAAGGTCCCTATGTCTCAAGGTTTAGCGTCATAAAATATCTTCAATATTTTATTCTTTTTCTTTTATTTTCTTTACTCTATAATTTAGCATAAAAAATAGTATTTTATAAACATTTTGTACAATAATGCACGAATGCTAAAATGCATGAATTTATGGTGTTTAGACATATTTACTAGGGTTCTTAAGGCTAAAATGATAGGGTAAAGGTGATGAAATGTAGATTCATCCCCCCTATACTTGCCTTTTCTAGTCCCAAGCAAATACTTATTCAATAAGTGCATAAAAGAAAAACAAAGAAAGGAAAAAGGAAGAAATTAGATTGAATTTAAATAAGAAACTCATCTTCACAAAATCAAAGTTCGGAGCTTAAGTCAGACCTTTGAAATTTTAGTGCGGGCGGAACCTAAATGGGAATCGAATTTGAAATCCAATAGCCTTCGAGAATCCCAAAACTCTGCTCAAGTCCCCATAATAGCCAGGTTAGAATACTTCAACTCATACACAATCCCTTACGGCTATGAATTTGACTCGCATAATGTAAGTGATGGTGGCTCCCCTCAATTGAAATGACAAAAAGATTGACTTCTCCAACATGACAACCAAGTGATTCCCCAATCCAGCAACTCCTTCCTCGAGTATTGTGGTATTATCTTATAAGTTCAAGTGACAACCAACTTAAAAGGAGGGGGTGAAGAGAAGAATTGACGGTACCCAGTGTAGCTACCTATCATAGGATGCAAGACTAGTGTAGTCAAGTCATCCAGCTGCAATCTCACATGATTTGAATTTAAGCTCAAGCTTCCTTATTGACCATAAAAATATATACACTACTACAAACATTTTATTTTCAATCAGGCCTGTCCACTTTTTTGGAGTTTTTTTTGAAATACTATATATAACAGCATTTACTAAAGGAGTTTTTCCTCTTGAGCCAGTAGACTATCCCTCTTTTGAACCATTATTGCAACCCACAATCTCCTGTCTTTAGATATCAATGCCACTAGATGAGTTGGGGTACACTTCCCTCTCTTAATGAGGACAAATGTTTCCACTTGTGTATGTCTCATATCGGCAAATCCAATACCCTCACCACTCCAACTGCGTTGAGCCAAGTGAAAGGTACATATGTCAAAGTTAGGTCATTATCAACAAGAGTCGTACATGTGCTCCGAAATGCTCTACTTAGGCAATAAAGAATCCATTAAACCAAGTCTCGTAATCCTCAAAGAATTAAGTCCACTAGACCAGAAGTATCTCAATTCCATCCCCGATAAGGTTCTTGTTATTATGTATATTTAAGGTCCAACCAAGCTCCAATCTTCAGATTTTACTAAGACTTGTTCAATTATCAACCTTAATCCGAAAAATGCGATGCACATGTTACGCAAAAATATTTTTATGATGCAATTTTTTAAAGATTTTGAACTTTTTATGGATGTTTGAAAGATGCATATGCATTTGTATTTTCCAAAATGATTTTGAAAATGTTTAGTCTCTTTTATTTCTCCAAATGTTTTTGGAACTTTTGAAAACAAAAGGTTTTGGATCAAAAACTAGGTACAAATATTTACATGGGGACGCATCTTATAATTACAAGAATTGGACTTTTAATAATTTACATGAGGTAAGTGGTCAATTTTATAGATATATATATATACAGTTTAATAACGAATTTTAATGAGATGTATATATTCCTCAAACATATATGAAAATCATTTTACAAACAATTTCAAATACTTTTTACAAACATGTACATACATTTGAAAATCATTTTGTAAAGGTTTTTCAAATAGTAAATATGGATTTTTCAAATATTTTTTGCAACCATTTATCAAACCATTTGCAAATTGTTTTTGAAACATTTTATTTTACACAAAGAAAATAATTATTTCAAATAAAATATTTTTACAAAGGTTGAAAATATTTAACAAAACATTTTCCAAATAGTTTTCAAAAGATTTTTCAGAGGAGTCCAAACTGTTTATCAAACATTTTGCAAAAAACTTTTACCTGATTTATTAATCACTAAGTACAAAAGGAATTTGAGGAATAATATGCATCTTTTTATTAAGTGTTTTTAATGATTTTAATTGCATTTTTAGCCATTTTTATTTAAAAAGTACGAAAGTAAGAGTTATGGCTAGAGTATATACTCAGTATATACGCCCCCTATACTTCGACTGAGCTATATCCTCATAGAACAGAGAGAAAAGAGAAGACATAACTTGTACTGAGTATAGAAAAGTCGTAAGAATAAATGAACGAAGAAATGAATGAATGAGAAGTTGACCGTCCCCCCTATACTTAAGATCAAATAATCCTAAGTATAACAGACTATACACAAAGCAGGGAGGGCCAAGGGTGGAAATAAACAGATAGTACTCATATTGTCTCCCCCTATACTTAGGGTAATATATTCCTAAGTGTAGATAAGAAGAGGAGACAATGGAGAAGGTCAAAGAATAGAAGAAACTTGGATTGCACACCCCCCTATACTTAGGAAAAATTATGTCCTAAGTATAGAAGACTGACAAAAAGGAGCAACACCTTTTCTGTAGTAAAAGAAAAATGAAAAGGAAACAATAGAAAAGAAGAAAAGAGATATGAAGCTGAAAGAAGAGATTAAGTAGAATGTACACATCACTCCCACTATACTTAGGGTAAAAGAAGCCCTAAGCATAGAAAACAACAAGTGTGATTAAATGGAATGAAGAGAGAACACTCGGCTCGTCCACCCCACCTACTTAGGACAAAGTACATCCTAAGCAAGGTCCACACGAGAATGGGGTGGATAAACAAAACGGGAGATGGACAATGGTAAACGAAAACGAATATACAACAGAGTAGATGTACTGAGGCCACGAAGGTCGAAAGAGAACCTTCTTGCAAGATAATTGAGGTATGGATCTGATATGGTGGAGGTCGATATCGGAGTCCACAGTTGACGGAAGCCGATCAAAATCAGCTCGGTAATGGTCTTCAATGGTCCTAGTGTGAATAGGCACATACGTATCATCGAAAGTAGTGCAACTAGGTCCGATCTTGGGTGTCTCACAAATGTCATCTTGAAAAGGGACAAAATCATCATCGGAAGAGGTAAACTCAAGGTCATCCTGCGATGTCTCTCCTATGTCAAAACCAAAAGGAACGAACTCATCGATGTAAGTAGTTGAATCATGTTTATCCTTAAGAGTCATAACTGGATCATCATTCTCATCAAAAGTACTAAATTCTTGGATAAAATCTATAAGATCAAATTCAGCCTTGGTCTCATCAATATTTACCCTCCGCTCAATAGTGTCAATCATGTAAATCCCGTGGATGTCATCAACGCATCGCGAAACACTAAAAGAAGGAACTCCGAGGTCTATGGTTTCCGAGTCTCCCTCCTTAGTGAGGAATTCTCGGGCCTCAGTGGAATCCAACATACAACAAAAATCTCTGATAGTCTCCTCTAGGTTACAGTCCTTGGGGTTAGCTAGAATCAGTGAAGTCACATCAAGTGTAGGTCTTTGATCGGTAGTAGGTGCAGTGATTATAACTTCTCTCTCGTCAACATGACAAAAGCGAATCTCTCCTGATCCATAATCAATAACGACACTCGTAGAGACGAGGAATGGTCATGCCAGGATGATTGGAGAATGCTCCCTAGTGGAGGTCTCCATATTAAATACTACAAAATCAACAGTATAGATCATGCTCTGAATAGAAATGATGGGGTTTTTAAGGATACCCTTTGGCCTCTTGATAAACCCATCAATGAATTGTACAATCTTACTAGCCTTCTTTAGAAGACCTAAGTAAAGAGACTGTACCACCAAGAAGGGTATAATGCTAATCAAAGCACCACCGTCAAGGAGAGTGTGATCACAAGTATGGTCAGAGATGGTGCATCTAATGAAAGGTGTAGCAGTATTCCTTTTCCTAGGGATAGGGTAGCGAGTGATGGCCTGGGCAGTGGCCATGGTCAGAATGTGACGCTCAAATATGCTCCTCCGCTTTCTCTTATTATGATGAGGAACAAATAATTAGGTCATGGCCAGGGGAAGTGGTGCATGAATGATCTCATGAATATCAACCACCACTTCAGGTTCAAATAATAATTTTTTAATTTTTGGACCTCCTCCATACAAGGGAGGAGATCAGAATTGTCATGTACACGAGGAATGCCAAGAGCTGTCTGTACATCAGCATCTTTAAGGTCAAGGATGGGATACAGTATGGATGGATGTATGGTTAGAAGATCTGGCAGGTCGGCACTCTCCTCACAATTTGACTCAATCGTGTGTCTCCCAATTTCTTTTTATTTTTCATTTTTTCTCATTTTGTGTATTTTGGGTGATTGCAAGCTCTCATGTTCCTCCTCAAGTGAATCCATATCCTCAAAGAATGGACTGCCATTCTGGATCTTATTTATGCTAAATAGATCACTCATCCTTGAGTTCATATGCTCCATCATCTGATTCAAGGTCTCAAGAGTAGAAATCATCAGAGGTGACTCAAAAATCTCAGGATCGGGTGAATGGGATGAGGGTGGTGGTTGCGAGCAAAAATCACATTTCGAATCAAGGTATTCTATGAAGAGTGGGTTGTCGAAATATGTGGGAGATGGTGGTGGAAATGATTGGTGAAAATCAAAGTTCGAGTTGGGTTGATAGGATATGTACAAAAATCAGGAGCAAAGTCCTCCTGGAAAAGGGAGGTGGAGCAGCTGGAGCGTACAAGGGATCCGCAAAGTCCGGATAGAAAATGCTCTAGTCGGCCATCTCCAAACAAAATGAAAATAATCACGAGAGCATGATGGTCAAATCAAGAGAAGTGAGAAGAGGTGCAAATGTGCAGAGACGATCTAGAATGCACAGAAACAATCCCAATCAAAATTACACAAAAGAAACCCCTCAATTCACCAAGTCAACTCGGTGAAGACCGTAAAAGTTCGATCTTTTTATCTTATATGTTTTAGAGTTAGGTGAGAAGTCAAAAAGTGTACAAACACTTAGGAGTGCTGAATAGGATTTTGGCACTAATCATTAGTGTGTATGTGAGCAATGTAGAACAAAGATAATGAGGGGATTACTTGCCCTAAGATAATGATTTTCTTTTTTGACAATTATAGGGTCAAGTAATTTTAGCAGTCCAAATTTTATTTATTATCACTATGTTTTGGAAATTTTTAAGAAGAATGCATAAATCCTATAAGGGATTCAATTCCTTTAAGTACTTTGTCAAAATCGAAGGAAGAGTTGGAAAAGAAATGCAAGCAAAAACAGTGATGAATGTTAAAGAGAAATGCTCACGTTGCCTCCAGCACTCTTCATGCAAAGATACTGAGCAAAATTGAAACCTGCGCTATATGAAAATACAAGCCGATGAAATTGCCCTAGGTTCACAAATTGTTATTATCATGAAGAACCAATGATAATGACTTAGAATGAAATCTAAGAGTTTGGTCGTGGAGCCTCCATGGTGCCAACTACAGTGGATCCTACAAGCGTTGTATGGAGGACTCTCGCGACGCACGACTCCGAGACTAAGTGAGAAGTAGTTTGATATTTGACCCAATCAAAACGTTTTCTATTGGCACAAGCAAATATAATTAGGTGTTTGGATCTAATGCTATCAACAAGCAATCTTAAATCAAAGGCTCAATCACACAAAAGAAAGAAAACAAAATCAAAAAACAAATAAAATAAAAAACGCGAAGAAAGCATGAAAAAAACCGACGAGGCCCCAAGCGAACAATCCCTTAGGCACAAGACCTCATGAAGTGTGGAGAGAGGCAGAGTCCTATATAAGTTATTACAATAAAATTGGTCGCTCTCTTACTTTAATTACAAAAATAAATGCTCAAATAAGTGCAAGAAAATTGTCTTCAAAATTCCCTCCAAGTTCTCCTTGGTGCCAGGTCAAAGCTGATTCACGTGGGTATGCAAGTACTAATAATCACAGTCTGTCAAAAAACCAATCTATGCATTATTTCTCCTTGACAACAGTGCTATTTGGAAAACAAGAAGATAGGTGTCCTTAAATAATGTCCTGACAAATCAGGCTCACTGTTGCTGAGGCGACTACTCGAATCCTTTCGTTATTTCATCAACCTACATAGATAATAAAGCAACTACGAGCAGGAGTTAAAATTTATTATACTCTACTACGGACATATAATGACAAGCAAGTAGGTGATAAATATTCATTTCATCATCTTTATTTTATCATTTTGGATTTAGAAACCTAGTAAATGTGTGTAAATATGCTTAATTCATGCAATTTATCATTCATGCATTGTTGTGCAAAAAGTGTATAAAATATGATTTTAAAGGCAAAATTATAGAATAAATAAAAGAAAAGAAAAAGAATAAAATTTTGAAAATATTTTATAACCCGAAATCTCGAGACCTAGGCATCTTTATGACTAGGTCGACAAGGAATAATGTAGGAGGATATAAGGGCCAAAATACAATAAAAACCCCTTTCTATTTAATTCATTCTTCATTCATTTTTTGGGACCTATTTTTAGTTCCACTTTTCATACTTCAAATAAATAATTTTCGAACATAAAAGTTTTATATAATTATATATAGAAAAATACAAAATTGATTTCATACAAAAATAATATATATAGAAAATATACCCAGAATAAGTTTCAAATATCCTAACTTCCCAGACACATATCTCTAAAATAAAAACTCAAAATATATCAAAATCACCTTTAATTATATATAACTTTTAATAAGTTACTTAATGAAGGTGGTTTCAATTTTTTGGAGTTACAGTTTGAAAGTTAGGTTTTGTACCCCTATTGTATACTTGTACTGATTAAAATATTTATTTCATTTATTATTAATTATTTTTATAATTTTAGATTTTTATAATTTTGTATATATTATTTATAATATATGTACATAATAAAACAAGGATAAATATTATAGAAAAAATTAAATAAAATACTTGACCTAAATAAAATTTATTAATTGGACTCATTGCTTTGGGTGAGAAAAGCCCTCGTTTGTTTTTAGGTTACATTGGAAGGTCTTCTTCCTAGTGAGAGAGAGGCTTTGTATGGATTATAGACCTTCCTTGTGTATTTCCTGGATTTCCGAAGTATTGACGCTTCTATCATACGTGGTAAAGTAGGGCTTGGTCGATACTGATGCGCTCTGTTGTATAGAGCATCAACCTCGTCTGAAGTATTGTGCACAGGCCACGCCTTCACGGGGGTGCTTGTCTCATCATCTTGCGTCCGAGTAGGTTCTTGCACGCTCACAGATGATTCCATTGCGAGCGAGTTCCGAAGTATTGGTTTCGCCTATTAGCTTCCTCCCTCTATTTATTAGGCTGAGTAGGGAAACATGAAGGGTTACAAGGACCTCAAAAAGTGTAGACCACATGTTACAAAGGAGGAGGAGAAGTACGGGATACCTTTCCGATAATACTCTCTCTTCTATAGGCGTAGCGCTTTAAGGACTCATTAAAAGATAAATTGCCTGAATTCAAATCGAAAACCAACAAAGATAATGGCCAAACTTTCATGGCTTCACAGGTTCAGTTGGTGAATCCATTGTTGAGGTTTTATTAATTAGTCTTATTAAGGTCAGGATCAAAAATATTGTGCACTTGAACAATTTTTCTCTCCTTCCCATTTGACCCCTACTCATTGTGAGCCTTCTACTGGTATACACTCCTTTTATTCCTTTTTTACCTCCATATTCTTCATCCATCATAAATCTCTTTTAACCTTATCGAGATGTCAGCACACAGATGGTTTAGTCGGGATCGCGCCGACGCCCACATCGATTCCGTGTCGCCAACGTCTTTAATAAGGAGGGGTGGTCTTCAAGAAGTTAGCTCGGATCTCACGAACTTCTCTGTGGAATCACCCATTCTCTCCTCCTTCAACACTTGTCTTTCTCCAGTAAATCCATTGTTCAGGATGGACTCACAACCAGAATCAACTCTTCCCCTACATATAAATTGGGATTACTCTTCTTCTAGAATTTGCCCCCTGTGGATGGAGATTGATTTCAATCAATATCCTACAGTCTGTTCACAACATCTGGAATTGTGCTTAATTCCATATTCATCTCAACAGTTGGTGTTAAAAAGGAAACTGATCAGGATATACTCCGTCATGCAAATCCTCAACCTGATCACGAGCTCAAGGTTCATGTTGATTATGATATGGCTCCAATTGGAAGAGGAAAGGGTCCGCAACCCCAACCAGCCGAACCAACAAATCATGGGGGGAGGACAATATACTACGCAGAATGAGGTCAAAAGTCAGTTAATTGCTTCCATCCATGCTATCCAACAGCAACTAATTAATCAGTATTTGGCCTACACAACATTCCAAGATATGCTTAATGACTTAAGGAGAAGGGCCAATGAGAGAGATGACAGAAGGGATGGAGAACCAGAACCTGAATATGAACCAAATCAGGGAGGTGCGGGAAATGAATTTTCCGTTGGTGGACCATATTTCGGGAGAAGGGAGGAAGGACCACCACTGTCGAAGCCCACTCTGAAGAAAACATATAACCCTGGAGTAGGCCGCATTACCGAGTGGATTCAGATTCCACAGATCCACGCCCACTTCGAGCTAAAGCCACAGTTTCTATCTCTACTCCCCACATTCCATGGGAACACCACCGAAGAGCCTTATATCCACCTCAAGAATTTCAACCACATCTATGCCACCTCTCATTACCCCGGTAATCCATTGGTGGTAGGCATGATGACTGCCTTCCCTTTCAGCCTACATGATAAGGCCTTGTATTGGGTCGACCACTTGGGAAAGGTAGTCACGACATGGGAGGAGTTAAAATCTGCATTTCCTCACAAATTCTACCCTCTTGGTCATCTGAACTAGATGCTGTGCTCGCTTCTCTAGCTTCTGCCAACAACCCCACGAGACGATAAATGAAGCATGGGAGAGATTCAAGGAATTACAAGAACAATGTCCCCACCACGAGATTCCTAAGACTAGTCTCGCACAACATTTCTTTGGTGGGTTGACACTGGAATGCCAGAGACTCGTCGATGCTACTTGTGGAGGCTGGAATTTTAATAAAGATGAGGATGTTGTGTGGAATATTTTTGAGGAGATGGTCGAAGGAGAGATTGCTCAATTCTCATCACGAGCTTACATGAAGTTGCTGACAACCATTAAAAAGACGGTAAACATGGCTACCCATACTGAAGACGAGGATGAGAGCTCCAACCTTAACATTATCAGGAGCCACTTGTCTAAGATTGACATCCTTGAGAAGAGGTCACAAGACCTCGAAAAACTGTCTATCATTGAGAAGATGACTCAAGGCCTGGAGAAGCTCGATCTGATCTCTCAACAACTGGAGCAACTAGTCCGTCCTTTGAATGCTAATACTTGCAATTTTATGTCTGCCACTACAAAGAATCATGTTAAGAAGAAAGAATTAACACATATGCAACATCCACATCCAAGTCTCCCGCAACCACCTCCAGCTCAACACATATATTACGTGCAGGTCCCCGAGCAGCCCCTGCAGATCCAGAACCAGATGGTTGTCTATCGACCGGAGCTACAACCAATTTACTCGAAGAAGTTTCCTTTACCACCGCCGCAAATTCAAAAGATTAATGGTGTATGGGAGCACGATCAGCAGCTGACCCACCCTTAGGGGCATCCCCTAGGTCAGAACTCGGCGAACCGGTCACCTCACCAGCAACAATAGGGAGGGAGAAACTTCCAACCCTTCTATCCTCAAAATCAGCAACCTCAGCAATATGGGAACACATGGAGGCAAGGATATCAGCAATAACAGATCGGATACTGTAATCAAAGCTATCCTCCACAGCAACGTATAGCATCATATCACAATTCATACCATCCCAAAAGTATTCACAGTATTCCTCTCGTCCTCCGCCCCACCATTTTTCACAGGGTTACCAATAACAACCTCCCCTACATTATTAGAGCCATAGACCCCAAGTGGGTGATTCCTATGAGGTTGCACCGGTGAGCCTAACCCTCGCTTGTCTAGAACAACTCGTCAAGAATATGGCTGAGATGACCCAGAAGATTGACGACCTGACAGCTAGCAAAATTGTCATACCAGCCCATGTCATGGCCAATCCTAATAATTTCCGATGCAAGGAGTAGGTAATTTGCAGTGATATGCCTGATTCATGTAGAAATGATTTGTTTATATCTAACGATGTGACTTTCAGGAGCGTCAGAGCACTGCAAGCATCAACAACTACAAAGGGAAAGCACATTGCATCTGACGAGGAGTTGTCAGTCCAACGAGCACGAGGGCCACACAATGTTTTTAGGGAAACACCATATGCAGAAAATTTAAGAAAAATGAAAAAATACATAGAGACAAAAAGATCAAGATAGCCTCGATGGAAGCCAGCCAGCATTGGAGACGCCTGCACATATTTATGATTAGCTCCTAACATGAAGAATCTTGCACCTGCAGCTAGTCCAACGCCAACACCAGAAGCTGAGCTGGCAGTTTTTGGTCCACACATTGTAGATGATCCAGTACCTTTTTTTCATCTACCTGTAACTAATGATATGAACACAATATTGATTGATCTATTAAGGAGTCTGTAAATATTCCTTTTCCTAAAGTAATGAAAAAGCATAAAAAAATAAAAAATTTGAAAAATGCTTTATCTAGTCCTGCCATTGTGAAGATTATCCAGAATTTGGTATTGAACATGCCATTGATGAAAGCTCTTGAGTACATGCCAACCATGCAGAAAGGACTGAAAGATGCATTTACAAATAAGCGTAGGCCTCATCCTCACAACTCTAGAAGCAAAGGTGGCAAGTCTGAGAAGCACATTGTTACAATGTCCACCGTCAATGCAATCAACAATCTCCCAGATAAGAATCCAGATAAGGGAGCTGCCCTTCTATGATGTCAGATGTTCAATCAGGAGTTCGACCACACTTCGTTGGATAGTAGGTCTTCTGTCAACTTAATGCTAGCCTCATTGCTCACAAAATTCAGGTTAGGACCGCTCAAGCCCACCAAGATGATTATGCAATTTGCAGATAAATTAGTAAAGCGGCCGAGGGGCATGTTGGGGGATATGATTGTCACAGTTTAGGGGAAGCAGTTCCCAGCCAATTTTGTTGTACTAGACATGGACGTCTCTGCGCCTTTGCTCTTCACCCCAATTATACTTAGACGATCATTCCTGTGAACTGCCAATGCCATGTTGAATTATATAACTAGAGAAATTACCTTTGGCTCCGTCAATGAAAAGATCAAAATAGAGACCATGTCTGAAGTAAGACCATCAGAGGGAAAATCTGCAGCATGTCCAAGGGTGATTGATTATTCCGAAGACCGTGACTTTTTAGCTACAATTCAAGACACCAATCTCTTTGTGGATGATAATGAGATCCATGAATTCCTCTATCCCAAGGATGGATTGGAAAACACAATCGAATTTCTCCTTATCGATAATGATTAGAAGATCAATGATTTACTTAAGGAGACCTAGGTGGCAATGATGTGCATTCAAGATTTAGAGCAGATAATTGAAAAGTTCTGCGATGAAGAAGAAATCATTGAAACATTCTATAAATTATTGAATGATGAGGCAGAACAGAGTACTATGGATGCCAAACAGATGAAAGAATCACCACGAGCAATAGTAGCTGAAGTCACCCATGAAGCAGCTCCTAACCCACCTCAGCTGAAATCTTTGCCCTCTAATATGAAATATGACTTTCTTACAGGAGAACCTAATATGTATCCGGTCACTATCAATGCTCATCTTACCGCAGACCAGGAATCTCATCTGATGGAGGTTTCAACCGTAAGGCTATAGGATGGAAAACTTCGGATCTTCACGGGATCAATCCGTCCTTGTGCTCGCATTGTAATTTCTTGGAGGAATACATCAAACCCTCTTGAGAACTTCAGAGAAGACTCAATCCTAATATGCGGGAGGTTGTTATGAAAGAAATTCAGAAATGGTGTGATGCATGATTCATTTATCCCATCTTCAATAGCAAATGGGTGAGTCCTCTACATGTAGTGCCTAAGAAATCAGGAATCACCATAGTAAAGAACGATAAAGGAGAGGAGATCGCGATCAGAGTACCGAATTTTTGGCGACTGTGTGTAGACTACAGAATACTTAATCTTGCCACAAAGAAGGACCACTTTCCTTTACCCTTCATCGACTAGATTCTTAAGAGATTGGCGGCGAAGAAATACTTCTGCTTCTTAGATGGTTACTCTAGGTATAATCAAGTGGCTATAACTCCAGAAGACCAAGAGAAAACCATGTTCATCTGTCCCTCTGGTACATACGTCTTCAGACGAATGTCGTTCGGCCTATGCAATGACCCAGCCGCATTTCATAGGTGTATGCATCTAGTCTTTGCTGATATGGTGGGCAGCTTTCTTGAGGTCTTTTTGGATGATTTTTAAGTCTACGGGGACTCCTTCGATCAATGTCTAGATTATTTAGATGGAGTCTTACGGAGGTGCTGTGAAGTAAATCTAATGCTCTCATTGGAAAATAGCAACATCATGGTGACCGAAGGAATTGTTATAGGTCACGTTGTTTCTAACATGGCATGGAGGTTGACCCGACCAAAGTGGAGCTAATTTCTAAACTTGAGACACTTACAACAATCAATCAAGTCAGGTCATTATTGGGCCAAGTCTGTTTTTACCTGCGATTCATCAAAGATTTCATTAAATTAGTAAGACAATTGACTGAGTTACTAGGCAAGGAGAATGATTTCATTGTGGATGACCATGTGCTCCTTGCCTTTAATCAACTAAAAGAACTTATTAGTCAATCCTCTATCTTGCAGCCACCGATCTGGACTCAGTCTTTTGTGATAATGATAGATGCGTCAGATTATGCCATCGGTGTTGTGCTCAGATAGATGAAAGATAATGTGCTATTTGTAATTTACCACACTAGTCAAACACTCAATGAAGCCTAGCGAAACTAGACAATCACTTAAAAGGAGCTTCAAGCGCTAGTCTTTGCCTTGAAAAATTTCACATACTATCTCCTCGGATCCAAAGTGATCATCTACACATATCATTCAGCCATCCAGTGTTTACAACAGAAGAAGGACTCTAAACCACGTCTTATCCGATGGATACGTCCCCTCCAAGAATTTGACCTTGAAATCAGAGATAAATCGGGAGTGAAAAATTTGTTGCCGACAATTTATTCAGAATTCTCAAGCCTGAATCTCCTTAGCAGAACTTACAACAGATCACAGAAACCTTCCCAGATAAAGAAATTCTGTAGTCACCTCGCTCCCCTGATATGTTGATATTGTGAATTATCTTGTGTCCAAGAGAACTCCACAAGATTGGCCGAAGCTAAAAGTGGATATGAATGAGAGACATGATGCCTTTAAA
The DNA here is from genome assembly GCA_037367405.1 of Ottelia alismoides. NCBI lineage: Eukaryota > Viridiplantae > Streptophyta > Magnoliopsida > Alismatales > Hydrocharitaceae > Ottelia > Ottelia alismoides. The sequence goes on along the minus strand of JAZKJV010008479.1, from coordinate 123,620 downwards.
GTTCTTTCGGATATCAGACATCTTCGATGCATAGGGCATAGACTTTGTGGGCCCATTTCCCAACAACTAGGGTTATGAATATATTCTGCTTGCTATCGACTATGTGAGTCGCTGGGTGGAGGATATTCCCATCTGAACCACCGACAGTCGGACTGTCTATTGATTTTTGAGAGATTACATCATCGCACGGTTCAGGATTCCCAAGATTCTAATATCTTATAGGGGTAGTCATTTCAAAAATAGAGAGATGAAGAATCTAACTCAAGAATTCTAAAGAGAACATTGTGTTGCTTCACCATACCACCAACAGTCCAATGGCTTAGCTGAATGTTCAAATAGGGAGATAAAAATAAATTTACAGAAGCTTGTGTGTCCAGATTGCAAGAACTGGTCTCAACTGTTTGATTCGATTCTTTGGGCATACAGAAGCACGTACGTGTCACCTTTGGGAATGTCTCCCTATCGCCTTGTGCATGGCAAACCATGTCATCTTCCCGTTGAGCTAATTCACAAATCTTTGTGGGACATTGATGACACGAAAAAACCAGAGCAACTAAGGTAAAGAAAATACAACTAAGGCCGTTGCGACCTCAGTCGCTCAAGAGTCCCTCAGTCAATCAAGGAAATTAGGTTCAGACCACCAAAATCAAATAAAAATCAAATCAAAACGATAGCGGTCTTGGCTATTGGATTAGCCCGGTATAGCGATCAGGGTCGGACTCAGGGAGCACGTGATGTTCTTGGGTCCTACGAAGTACTATAAAAAAAGAAATAAAAGAGAATAAAAGTCCTTTTTTGGTGGATTTTAAATCTTTTTATAATAATTTTTTTTTGATTTTTAATTAATGAAGAAAATAAAGAAAGCAAGTAAACAAGCCAATACACACAATTATTTATCTACTCAAAAATAACGCAAAAATTCAAATAGAAATGTTTTTATGTTTTTTTATATTTTTTACTGTTTTTGGTTAATTTTTGGTATTTTTCTGATGTTTATTGGATTTTCTAAAAATCAAACAAGGCAAGAACACAAGGGTATCATCCAACCAGGTGTCAAGGGCCAATTTAAAATGCAAAATGGCCTATTCACACCTGGAGGTAATTTTCCTGTAAAGGAGAAGAAACAAGGAAAATTTAGGCACCAGAATTATTATTTTTGGGTTTTTCAATTAATTATTAGAATTTTTATAGGTTTTTAGGGGTTTTATGACTTTTATGAGTTTTATATATCCAAAAATGACCAAAATTGGTCACTGAATCAAACAAAGTAAAATAAATACTAAGTAATTTTTTTTGTAATTTTTAGAGGTTTTTTAATATTTTCTGTGAATTTTCAAGTCAGACAGTAAGAAAAAGCTTGTTTTTGAATTTTTAAAAATAGTAAATGAAATCAAAAAATGTCTCCAAAAATTGGAGAAAATTTTACACTATAGCAGGAGCCATGTTTCCAATTTTCATCACATTTGGAGTTGGTTTGATATTTTATTTAAAATCAAAACTAAGGTACAATGCACAGGGACCTGTACGCAATTAGTAGAAGTTCCAGGGGGTCCGGTGCAAATTTCCCAAGAAAACACGCGAGAGGCACGTGACCTGGGCACTCAGGGACCTAATTGCAAAGAAACTAAAGTTCTGGACTGTTTAATAACAAGTATTAAAAGTCCAGGGGCCTCAGTGTAAAATACCTACTAATAAACGCACATGCACAATAAACCACGCACATGGGTATTTCTGCAATTAATAAAAACTTTAATTCATTCAGTAACACCTTAGAACAACAGGTCTATACGTGCAAATAACCCAAACAAACACGTGTCGATGCACGTGATCCACTACAGGTAGGGGTATAAAAGCAATTACCAAATACTACAGGGTCCACAATGCAAATTACCAAACTAAATAAAATATCTAAAATATTTACAGGACTACAGCATCACCACTAGAAAACTAAGGGCCTAAGAAGTAATTTACCCTTTATTAATTCGAGGGCCGGATGCGCGCCACGTGGAGATCAGACGGCTGGGAAAGGGGCGCGCCTCAACATGGATCCCTCGGTGCTGATCGACGGCTGGGACCTCGCCACGTGGTGGATCGGACGACTTTGAGGCGCTGTGGCTAAGCCTCGCTGAGCTGACGGCCAGGATCGCTCCTCCAAGGATCGAACGGTCGGGGCTGCTCCTGGCGTGGACGGCTAAGATGCAAACTAGAGCTGGAAGAGGATCGAACGGTCACGGAGGTTCCTCGAAGAACTGGGCTTCGGCGAAGTTTGCCAGACTCGTACTGGCACTGGAGGCCTCCTCGCGGGCAGCTGAAGATCGGGGAAGAATCGCTGTGGGCTCCCGCGTCCAATGGCACCCTCGGATGACTCGACGGAGCTCTGGGGAGCTCAGGCGAGTCTGGCGGAGGTAGAGCTGCTGCTGCTGTGAGTTGGAGCCCTCAGATGGGCTCGAGTGGACCTGAAAAGCACAGTGGCAGACTCGTGGGTCGAGGGCAAAGTGCCTCGACCCTGTAAGCGGGGGTGACGGTGATCGGAGCGGCGGGGCGTAGGGGCTCCGGCGATGCGACAGCGAAGAAGCCCCAATCCCAGCTCCTGTACGACCTAGGTTGGATGGAGGGGTGGAGAAGGTGTGCGGGGAGAAGGCGATCGTGATGGGATGCTCCGATGATCGAATAGGTGGCTCGTGTGGGCGGAATCGAAGCTCGAAGGTGACGAGGAGATTTGGGCGTAATGCGAAATTAAAGAAATAGAGAGGGAGAAGGGGCTACCTACTGGATGGATTCGACTGGGGAAGAGCAGGGGGTGCTCCTGGTCCTTGCCTCGAGGACCGTCGGTGTCCGAGGCTCTGGCGCTACCTCCAGGTGGCGCACGGCGGCGTAAGCTCGCCGGATCAGTGGTCTTCACGCTCCCTCCTCGCTGCTACACCACCTGGGGCGAGCTGTCACTCTCGCGGAGATGATGGAGGTCACTGGGTGGAGAATGGATGAGCCAAAGATGAGGAACAGGGAGGCGGAGCTCAGATTTTATATGGGTGCAGGTCCGAGAAGAATGGATCGGGCAGGGTTCCGCGAAGCGTGGATCCCCACGATGATACGTCGGCGAGGATCTCGGATGCAAGGGGGACGATCAGAGCTCGGGGGTTGTGGATTTGGAGGTCGGGTCGTGACGCAAAAAATCGAGGAAGTGGGGTCGGGCGTCACAACCCGTGGGAAGTGGTCCACAGGGGGGAGTTGACCAGGGGGTCAACATCCCCCGTGGACCAATGAGGATCAACCATTTGGAAAAAAATTGGAAATTCAAAAAGAAATAATAAGTGGTTGAATCATGAAAAACTTAAAACATAGAAAATGTTTATTTTATTTTTTTTCTATTTTTTGGTGATTTTTAATTAATTTTTCAAAATAAAAAAAGGTATTTACACTAGGGTGCTATATATAGGTATATATACAATATAGGATTTTAATTTTTGATTTTTAATTTGTTATTTTTGTATATTTTTATTCCCATATTATATTTTATTTATTTATAGCATAAAATTAGGAATAAAAGGGTGTTTTTATTTTATTTTTATTATTTATATAAAAGGGTGAAATAAATAAATATATATATATATATACATGGTATATGTACAACGTTATTTTTGGTTTTTAATTTTGTTCTTTTTATTTTGGTTTTTGTTTTTGGTGGTTTTTATTTTATTTATTTACAAAATAAAAGACAGAATATGTACAAGTTTTATGAAAATTAATTTATTTATTTATAGGGTGAAATAAATAGTGATGGGGTGTCTATGTACAAGGTGAATATGTACAAGAGAGTCATTTTTATTTTCTTTTTGATTTTTCAATTTTTGTTTTGATTTTATATTTACAAATATTTACAAATATGTACAAACCACTTTTATTCTATTTTTAGAGGAAAATATATTTATTGTATTTACAGGTATATTTACATACATAAGCTCCCTATCTCTCTCTACTCTGGCTTTTATGCGGTCAGGCCCATGCTGAGCCCTCCCTTGGAATTTGGTCGCTCAATATTTATTCTAAATATATCCCTCTTTTTCTTTTGTCTCCTTATTCTTTTATTTTTGCACAAAAACATGCTAATTATTAGTTTTTACACAATGCATGCTCTTGGTAATTATTTGTATTTACATGAATATACATGTATTTGCAAAGGTTTTTGTAGCTAAAATATAAGAATAAAGAGTGATGAATGGGTATTCATCACCCCCTATACTTAACTTTGCTAGTCCCTTAGCAAACATTTATTTGAAAAAGAAGTGAAAAAGAGAAAGAAAAAGAGGAGAATATACATGGATTAAGGCTGATTATTAAACCAGCCTTCATTAAATTGAAATATGGAGCTCGATCAGATCTTTGGATTATTAATGTGTCGGAACCTTATTTGGACTTAAGATTAAGACTCAACAGCCTCTAAGTTCCACCAATCTATGGACAAGACTCCTCAATAAACCAGATCAGAACAAGTCTACATACACGAACTCTAATGACCATGAAATTTTCCATGCAGTGTAAGTGATATGTAGCTCCCCACCTCAGAAGTAACAAAGAAACAACCTCCCCCAACCTGATAACTCTAATGCCTCGGTCTAGCAACTCTTTCCTCGAGAAGCGGGGTATTCCCTTCTAAGTTCAAGTGCAACCGGCTCAAGAAGAGGGGGAAGAAGATGAAGAATGGACCATGGCCAGTGTAGTCACGTATCCCTGGGTGCCCAACCACTGTAGCTAAGTCTCCCGCTGCAAGCTTCATGAGATGTAACATGGATACCATAAGCTTTTGCTTTTATTGACTATATACACTCCAGTGGGGTTATTAAATTTTCAATCCCACCCACCACTTTTTTGGAGTTCTTTTTCTTTTTGCACATTTTTTTCATGTGCAACTGTATAACATATCTACATGGTGCAACATATATACAAGGAGTTTTTCCTCTTGAGCCAGTAGACTATCCCTCTTTTGAATCATTAGTGCAACCCATGTCTTCTGTATTTAGCCTTCATCACCACTAGACCAAGTTGAGGCGCACTTCCTTCACTAGAAGAAGAAGAGAGGTTCCGCCTAGAAGTACTACCCTCATATGCTACCCCAAGCCAAAGGAAACTGCCTCCTCACCACCTCATCCGTGTAGAGCTATGTGTAAAGTGCTGGTGCAAGTCATGCCATTGTCTCTAAGAGTCATGCGTGTGTTGTTAAGTGCTTTACTTAGGCTCATCAAGATGACATATGCTCATAGCCTAGTGGACTCAAAGAATTAAGTCCTAATGTACCTGAAAAGCCTTAACCCTAAGCCCTATAAGGTTCCTCTTAGAATTAGGTAGATTAAGATCTTAATAAAGCTCCATTTCCCAATTTAATTCCAGGCAAGTTTAAATGTCAACTATGATCCAGGAAAAACTCTACAAATATTTACAAAGATGCTATTTACAAATATTTACAATCGTGCAAAATTTTTGAAAAATGTTTTGAAACCATGAATGTGTGCATGAATGCAAATTTTGCAAACAATATTTACAAACATTTACACAAGGTTTTTGCAAACTTTTTGTTTTCAAAACATTTTGGAAAAATTTTGTATTATATACATAATTTTGATATGAAAATATTTACAAATACTTTACACAAATCATTTTTCAATCATTTGTACAAACATAATTTGTATAAATAAATAGGTATGTGCAAGATGAATTTTATATACAAGGGAAAAATTTTAAATTTTATGGGTTTTTAGCCATTTTTATTTATTCACACACTCACACGAAGTACGAGTTATGGATAAAGTAAATATGAAATATATACACCCCCCTATACTTAGCTCGAACGATGTCCTCAGAGTGATCAAGAGCGATGAAGAAGACATAACTCGTGCTTAGTATAGGGACGTGAAAAGGGATGGCTATATACAGAGATGAATCAAAGAATAGAATGAATAGAAGATCAAGAGAGTCTCGGCTTTTCCCCCTATACTTAGGATCAAGTAATCCTTTTGTATAGCAAGCTGTACATGAAGGGAAATCCGAGTGAAGGATGTACAGAATCTGCCCCCCCCCCCATACTTAGGGTGAAATATCCCTAAGTATAGGCAGCAAAACAGGGGTAGAAAGGATAAAAGAATACCCGAAGGTCCTACATCCCCCTTATACTTAGGGTAAAGTACACCCTAAGTATAGCATAATCATAAGATGAGAAAAGGGATGTGGGACTAAAGAATAGAGTGATATAGACAACTGGATCTATACAGGTCGGAAGAACAGTGATAATCAGGCGTGCGATGCAATAGATGTGAGTCGAGAGACCACATCTCACGCAAAATGAATAGGTGCAACATCAACGACCCGCGTCTCATGATCTAGAAATGGCTTGAGCCGCTGGCCGTTCACTCAAAAGGTACTCTCAGAAGACAACTCAGATATATCAATGCTCCCGTTGTCGTGTACCTTTCTCACAAGATAAGGTCCCTTCCATTTGCTCTGTAGCTTTCCTGGAAATAGACAAAGCCTAGCATCAAACAACCATACTCTCTGTCCAGGCTCAAAATGCTTGTGGCTGATATGAGAATCATGCCACTCTTTCACTCTCTCCTTATATTGTAGGCTGTTTAAGAAGGCGGTATCACGAAGCTCCTCCAAGGCTGCTAACTTTGCCCTCCTCTGCTCTCCTACACTATCTCGATCTAAAAGAATATCTGTGACTGCCCAGAGTGACTTGTGCCTCAACTCAACAGGTAAATGGCACGGCTTGCCAAAACCAGGCGAAAGGGAGATGTGCCCAAAGGTGTCTTAAAAGATGTCTTATATGCCCACAAGACCGAGTCCAAAAGCTGTGACCAATCCTTTCGGTCAGGGCGGACGACTTTCTGCAATATAGTCTTGATCTCCCTGTTCGACACTTTAGCGAGACCATTAGTCTATGGATGGTATGGTGTGGCAACTCGATGGTCTATACCGAACTCGCTAGCAAGGGCCTTCACCTGGTCATTGATGAAATGAGACCCCCATCTGAAATCAATACTCGAGGTACCCCAAACCGCGTAATGATGTGCTTCCTTAAAAATCTGCGAACTGTCCTGGCATCAGCGGTTCGGGCGGGGATGGCCTCAACCCAACGACTCACATAATCGACGGCCAACAGAATGTACTCAAATCCTTGACTATTAGGGAATGGACCCATGAAATCGATGCCCCTTGCGTCAAAAACCTCACAGAAGTGAATGGGCTGCGTCGGCATCATATCACGCTGTCCACAAGTGCCCATCCTCTGACAGTCAGTACACCTCTTCACGAACTCATCAGAATCCTTGAAGTGGGTAGGCCACCACAAGCCGGATTGGAGCACTTTCTGTGCCGTTCTCCTCCCAGAATGATGTCCTCCTGCCTAAGCTTGTGGAAGTAAGTGAGGACGCTATGGTGCTCCTCCTGAGGAATGCACCTACGCCAGACGCTATCCCCTCCTTCGTGGTAAAGGATGGGATCCACCCAGTGGTAGGATTTGGCCTTCGCGAGGAAGGTCTCAAGCCTCTGCCTGGGCCAACCTTGTGGGACTTTCTTAGCAACGAGAAAGTTCACAATGTCGGCAAACCACGGGAGTGAGGCGATAGCAAGGATCGCCTCATCTGGGAAGGTCTCACAAATGGGATCAATCTGCTCAGACTCCTCAGGCTGCTCTAAACAGGAGAGATGATCCGCCACCACATTCTTGACTCCAGGCTTATCCTTGATCTCAATGTCAAACTCCTGGAGTAGAAGGATCCATCTAGTAAGTCTGGCCTTGGCATCCTTCTTTGCCATGAGGTACCTGATGGCGGTATGATCTGTGTACAAAGTCACTGTAGATCCAATAATGTACGATCTGAACTTATCTAGGGCGTAAACTACGGCTAGCATCTCCTTCTCTGTGACTGTATAGTTCCGCTGCGCGGAATCCAATGTGCAGATAGCGTAGTGGATAGCAAATGGGACTCCATCCCTCCTCTGTCCCAGCACGGCCCCCACGGAAAAACCGGAGGCGTCCGTCATGATCTCGAATGGGAGAGACCAATCTGGTGGCTGAAGGACAGGAGCCTCAAAAACACAATGCTTGAGAGTCTCAAACGACGAAAGACACTTGTCATCGACAGGGAACTCGGTGTCTTTCGTCAGCAGATCAGTCAACGGTCGGGCAACCCTACTGAAATCACAAATGAATCGTCGGTAGAAACCGACGTGCCCCAGGAATGACCGTAACTGCCGCAAATTAGACGGCGGTGCAAGTTTTCTAATGACATCAACCTTGGCCGGATCAACCTCCATGCCCCTGCTGGAGATGATATGGCCAAGCACCATCCCTTGAGTCATGATGAAGTGACTCTTCTCCCAAGATAGAACCAAGCGAACCTCTATACATCGCTGACTTACTCGGTCTAGGCAGTAAAGGCAGGAGTCGAATCCGTCGCCATAAACCGAGAAATCATCCATGAAGACCTCCAAGCACTCCCCTACCATGTCCGAAAAGATCGACAGCATGCATCTCTGAAAAGTCGCAGGGGAATTGCATAGCCCAAATGGCATGCGTCGGAAGGCGTATGCGCCGAAGGGACATGTAAAGGTAGTCTTGTCCTGGTCCTCTGGAGCGATGGCCACCTGGTTGTAGCCCGAGTACCCATCCAGAAAACAATAGTGGCTTTTCCCTGCCAGTCTCTCAATGATATGATCTATAAAGGGAAGGGGAAATGATCCTTCTTGGTGGTTTGGTTGAGTCTCCTGTAGTCAACACAGACCCTCCAAGAAGTGGGTACTCGTGTAGCGATCTCCACTCCGGACTCCGTAACCACTGTAGTGATGCTCGTCTTCTTGGGTACCACATGTAACAGACTGACCCACTTGGAGTCGGAGATGGGATAGATAAAATCGGTGCTCCACCACTTCGAAATTTCCTTCATGACAACCTCTCTCAGATTCGGGTTCAGCCGCCGCTAGAACTCACGCGACGGCTTCGCCTCATCCTCGAGATAGATATGGTGGGAGCACAGGGCTGGACTAATTCCCTGGAGATCTGCTACGCTCCATCCTATCGCCTTGCGGTTCTTTTCAAGAACCCCCATCAAGCGGGATTCCTGCTCTCTTGTCAAATCAGCTAAGATAATGACTGGGTACATCTCCGGCTCTCCCGCAAGGAGCCTATACTTCAACGACGCAGGAAGCGGCTTCATCTCTGGACAAACTGGTGCTGGCAAATCTGGCTTCTGAAGAATCTGAGTGTATGCGGCCAAATATGCCCTGGAGAATGAGAAGTCTCTCTCACAAACTGGATCTGTAAAAGGCTGCTGAATTGAACTGTCTCTGCTCTGCTCGGCATCTACCTCCTCCCTATATGCAGGCTCAGTGGAAATCAGATCTGGCATATAGTCATCACAATCTGCCCAATCAGACTCTGACTCCGAGGGATCTGTGTCATCGAAGGTGGCATCAGCACCACCATCATCACAAGAATATGTCTCACGGTCAAGAACCGGCTCTGCTGCCTCTGAAGTATCCTGGGCCAAGAATGTGCTCTCCAAGCTCTCCTCTGTTGTGGTCTCTGGATCAGCGGAATCTGAAAATGAGAGGATGGCCTGTGCTGCTGGCTCTGCCCAAACTGCCTCATCGTTTGTGATCACAAAGTCACAGTCCTGGTGGATGTCTAGCCCTGCCTTTGTCAGCTGCTCTATGTCTGAAGTCGTCTCGGAGCATGATCTGTCTCTGGCTCTACTGTCCTCGACCGTCTCTATTTGTACACTTTTGCCCTCAATGCGAAAGTATTCCTTCCCGCTATCATGGTCGGTCACTGCCTTGGCTGTGGCCAAGAACGGGCAACCTAGAATGATGGGGGTATCGGTCACTGACTCAGGGATCTCCATGTCCAACACTACGAAGTCCACGGGGAATTGCAGGCCCTGAATCGTAACGACAACGTCTCGCAACAACCCCTTCGGCCTCTTGACAGATCGATCCGCAAACTGAAGGACTGTCCTGCTCTGTCTAAGAGTGCCCAACTCGAAGTGGTCGAGAAGGGCTACCGGAAGTAGGTTGATCGACGAACCGCTGTCTAATAGAGTACGGTCGAACCTCTGCTCACTGATATGGCATCTGAATATGGGGCTCCTGAATCTGGCCTCTTGGCCGACAGACGGTTCTGGATTGCGAAACACATGGCTTTCATCAGCACATGGATCTCTGAGTGGTGGTTCCTCCTCTTCCTCCTGACTGTTGTGCTGTCTCTAAGGCAAAGCTGAAGAAGGGGGATGTGCTGCAAAGCCTCCTGAAGAGTCAGTTGTATGTGGAATCGATCTATCATCTGCTGGCTGAACTCTTCCTGATCTCTCTTTTTTGGATTTTCTTTTTTTCTTCCCCTTCCCCATCTGAAGGGCTCTAGGGAAGGGGATCACAGGTTTCTCTCAGATGAAGGAGTAGGAAAGGGTCTGGACGGTTCGATGACCATATCCACACATACATCATGCACCATAGTAGGACTAGAAGAAAATAAACCCTTTCCTTTATTCACCGAAATATTCCGAGATACATGTGCAGAAGAAGGAAAAACTACAGGTCTCTCAACAAAAGCATGGGTGGCCTCAGTACCACCATCGGCTGGATAGTCTGCAAGACTCGCGGCCTCAGTACCGCGCTCTGGCTCGGCAAAATGGGTGGCCTCAGTACCACCTCCTCGAACTGGTGAAACAACGGCCTCAGCATCGCCTGTGGAATCAGCATCCTTAGAGGCATCAGTACCACCGTCATCGTCTCTAGCAGCCTCAGTACCGCTCTCCTCCTCCTCGTCAAGCACTCTAGGTGTATCCTCATGATGTAGCTCAGACGAGGCGCCGCCTGCTGGCATCCTACCACTCCTAAGTGTGACAAAGTCAGTATCAAAAAGATATGCAGACATATCACCAAAAGTATAACTAGGAGTGGCATACTCAGTACAAACTACCTGCTCAGATTTCCTCTTCAGGCTGTTGGGGTTCGGCTCAATATGGGAAGGATGGCGTCCTTCCCTCTCACGATGTCCCGCATCTCCTGGTAGTGAGGCTGCTGGATCTGCTGCTGTGGCTGAGAGGGGTATGGGTGATGCTGCTGCTGCTGGTGGTGAGGCTGCTCACGCCTCCACGACTGTCCCTGCTGATAGGGACGAGGACCATAGGACGACTGCTGCTGCTGTGATGGGTACACTGGGGGCTGCTGCTGCTGCTGGTGCTCTCTCTGATGGCCGTACTGGCCACCCTGTCCTGACGGCTGCTGCTGGGGTTGTGTACCTCCGGTCCCCCACCGGAATCCGGGATGGTCTCGTCGGATACCGGGTTGAGGGCGGTCATACCAAATTCTGTTGACATCCATCAACGACTCTGTGTCGTACTGGGGTGGCGGGAGCACTGCCAGAGGCTAATTCAGCTCGTATACCATCATCTGCAAGTCTGGAGATGGTGGTGACTGGTACGTGGGCTGCGGCTGCTGGTACGGCTCCGCCTGTACAAGGTGAATTTGTTTAGGCTGCTGGTGTGAGCTAGAGCGCTGGGACGAGCTGCTGCTGCTGTCGGAGTCACCTCGCGACTGAAGATGGGGCTGGGAAGCATCTATGCCTCCTGGAGACACATGAGCTGGGTCTTCATGTCGCTCAGAGTCTGTGCCATCTGCTCCATCTAAGTGATGCCCTGGCACTGCTTCTTCTCAATCAAATCCATCCGGTCCAGCTTCTCACTGATGATCCCCATGTCCGTGGCTGATGACTCGGCCTGTGCTGCTGCTACTGCGGACGCACTGGAAGGACCGACGTCGACCCGTGCTATCCTCTAGTACTGTACGGATTGTGGCTGCTGGGGTCTGCCCTGAGTGTACAACCGGGTCTGGGACATCACCATGTAGTTCTCGGCCATCTCCTCGTAGATGGCCCAGACCTGGTCGTGATCCTTGACGAAGTAAGACCCGCCACAAGAAGCGTTCACCAAGCCCTAAAGCTCTGGTGTCAGTCCGTTGAAAAAGCTCTGAGAGGTTCGGCTTGGAAATGTCGTGGTGCGGGCATCTATCAGTCAGCTCTCTGAACCTCTCCCATGCCTCATGGAACTGCTCGTTGGGGAGCATGGAGAAGTTGCTGATCAGGGCTCTCACGGCATTGGTCCGCCCGAGTGGATAGTACTTGTGCAAGTACTCGGCACAGAGCTTCTCCCATGTGTAGACGAACTTCTCTAGATGTTTCAGCCAGGTGGCTGCTCTGTCTGCTAAGGATAAGGGGAAGGCAATCATCCTGATGGTATCCTGGTCCACCTGATGATCGTGGACAGTACTGCAGGTCATCCTAAACTCCTGTAGGTGGAGATGGGGCTCCTCAGTGGCCAACCCGTGAAATCGGGGAAGAAGCTGCAAAGTGTTCGGGGGGAACTTGAAGTCCCCCACGATAGCTGGTAGCACCACCCAACGGTGCATCAAAGTCGATCCGGAATTATGATTCTCCCGCATCGGTCTCGGTGGTCCTCCTGCTGCTGTTACTGCCGCTGCTGCGGCTGCTGCCGCAGCCATCGTCGGGTCCTCCTATGCGGTTCTCGTGGTAGGCTCTCATCTTCTCAAGATCTCGCCTCATCTCTATCATGAATGCCCCCTGATCTCTCAACTGCTACTGCACTGACTCAAGGGAGGTGATCAGGGTGGAGTTGATCGAACCCTGGTCTAGAACGAAATGCTCCTCCTGCGGAACTCTGGAGCGATCATTACTAGCGCCGGCCATGGTCTCTGAGAAAGCAAAAGACCCAAACTCAGGTGCCGAAAAATCATCTGTCTGTCTCTCCTCTGGCACTAGTATCTCGGTATCAGAAGAAGAAGGGTGGTCGAGGGGGAACATGGCGGAGTCGTACTCGTGTTCGGAGAGCAGGTCTGAGCTCCCACGAACCGACCTACATGAATGGGCCGGAGTGCTAAAAAGCGGTGCAGCCAGAGGATGCCTAAGAGACCTCCTGCCCATCATCGTGATCTGGCGAGTAAGGTGGATGAGATCTGGAAAAACTATGATCACAAGCAAACCCCCGGTTCACCAACACAACGCGAGCTGAAGACTGTAAAGGCTCGGTCAATTTATCTTGTCAATTTTATTTTGGTGAACAATCAAGATATCAGAGCGATTACGTGACCTGTTGGGATACCCGATACTTTCCCAACCGACTGTCCCTCACAGAATAAGTCTATAATCAGTCGAGAATAGTATCGGAGGGTTTTACCTACTGTTTGGGTCACTCTCTCGCACAATCAAACCAAGCAATGAGGGGGTTGCTCTCCCCAAGACAAGTTTTTAAGTCAAGTGTCTTTTAGTGATCAATAGTTTTAGCAGTCCCAATTTTATGGTTTTTCTTTTTAGGTATTTTTCAATAAAAGAAAAAACGCCTAACGAATTTTTCGGTTCTCCAGGTTATTAAGTCCAAAACAGGGGGAGAAGTCGAAAAAGTTGATGCACGAAAATCAATGATGCATGCAGAGTAAGAGATGCGTACCTAACTCCAGCAGTCTACATGCAAGATGATCCGCGCAGAATTGAAAGACAGAAATAAAACTACCTAAATGGTGCAGGCAGAAAACCGAGTCCCTAAACAGCAGTGCTACTCGAAAGAACGGCTAGCCGAACACCAGCCTCCAATCCAGAGAGTCCGGTCTAGACCCACCCCTCCTCTTCTCGATAGGTCAAGTTCAGGAGTAGTGCTTAACGAGTTAGGCTCGCAGTGTGTTGGATCGGAGGTGATGGAATGGCTATTTTATTATTATTATTTTTTATTTTTGTTCCAATTACCGATCTATAGGTGCAGGCAGATATATTAGGGTACTTGGATCCTAATTTTTTTACGTCACAATCAAGCAGAAAATCCTGCGGCTAGGGGCTCGGAAAACCGTGAGAAACTGTAAAAGGCAGTAAAGGAAAACTGCGTAAAAACCGTTTAAAATCCAAACTAGCTAAAGGGGTCCTCCGAGCACACTGGTGCTCGGCGAAACAGACCCCGAATAGTCCAAGTCTCTATCTGAGTGTCTTGTCCATGTATTATTACAACAATTGTTCAAATAAAGCTGGAAAGAAATCCTAATCTAAGCTATGCTACTCCAGGGCTATTCCGCGGCTCCACCGCTCATGCTCGCTGCTCGCGTCCTCCTACGGCTCTGTAAAGAAGAGAGCCGCCTCTGGTTCCCGCGGTTGCTCGGCTTCCGAAGAGAGCCGCCTCGGTCCTCGGGCCCTCGCAAGAAAGCAAACAAGAGTGATCAGAACAAATTATTATATAAACAGTGTCAGAAAAATATATCTACAAAAGTCTATACAGAAAACCGCGAAAAAGAAAACCTCGGAAAAAAGACGACTACTAAGCTGTCCTTCCCGGCAACGACGCCATTCTGATGACACGAAAAAACCCGAGCAACTAAGGTAAAGAAGATAGAACTAAGGCCGTTGCGACCTCTCTTTCTGGCTAGAGTGAAAAGAGAGATTAACTCGCTCAAGAGTCCCTCAGTCAATCAAGAAAATTAGGTTCAGACCACCAAAATCAAATAAAAATCAAATCAAAACGATAACGGTCCTGGCTATTGGATTAGCCTAGTATAGCGAGCAAAGTCGGACTCAGGGAGCACGTGATGGCCTTGCAGCCTACGAAGTAGTCTAAAAAAAGAAATAAAAGAGAATAAAAGTCTTTTTTTGGTGTATTTTAAATCTTTTTATAATATTTTTTTTGATTTTTAATTAATGAAGAAAATAAAGAAAGCAAGTAAACAAGCCAATACACACAATTATTTATCTACTAAAAAATCACCCAAAAATTCAAATAAAAATGTTTTTACGTTTTTTTTATATTTTTTACTGTTTTTGGTTATTTTTTTGTATTTTTCTGATGTTTATTGGATTTTCTAAAAATCAAACAAGGCAAGAACACAAGGGTACTGTCCAGCCAGGTGTCAAGGGCCAATTTAAAATGCAAAATGGCCCTATTAACACCTGGAGGTAATTTTCCTGTAAAGAAGAAGAAACAAGGAAAATTTAGGCACCAGAATTATTATTTTTGGGTTTTCCAATTAATTATTAGAATTTTTATAGGTTTTTAGTGGTTTTATGATTTTTATGAGTTTTATATATTCAACAATGACCAAAATTAGTCAGAAAATCAAACAAAGTAAAATAAACACTAAGTAATTTTTTTGTAATTTTTAAGGGTGTTTTAATATTTTTTTGTGATTTTTCAAGTCAGACAGTAAAGAAAAATCTTGTTTTTGAATTTTTAAAAATAGTAAATGAAATCAACAAATGTCTCCAAAAATTGGAGAAAATTTTACACTATGGCAGGAGCCATGTATTTAATTTTCATCGCATTTGGAGTTGGTTTGATATTTTATTAAAAATCAAAACTAAGGTACAGTGCACAGGGACCTGTACGCAATTAGTAGAAGTTCCAGGGGGTCCGGTGCAAATTTTCCAAGAAAACACGTGCGAGACGTGTGACTTGGCCACTCAGGGACCTAATTGCAAAGAAACTAATGTTCCTGGACTGTTTAATAACAAGTATTAAAATTCCAGGGGCCTCAGTGTAAGATACCCACTAATAAACGCACATGCACAATAAAACCACGCACAGGGGTATATCTGCAATTAATAAAAACTTTAATTCATCCAGTAACACCCTAGAACAACAGGTCTATAAATGCAAATAACCCTAACAAACACGTGTCGATGCACGTGATCCACTACAGGCAGGTGTATAAAAGCAATTACCAAATACTACAGGGTCCACAATGCAAATTACCAAACTAAATAAAATATCTAAAATGTTTAGAGGACCCTCGGTGCTGATCGACGACTAGGACCTCGCCACGTGGTGGATCGGACGACTTTGAGGTGCTGTGGCTAAGCCTCGCTGAGCCGACGGTCAGGATCGCTGCTCCAAGGATCGAACGGTCGGGGCTGCTCCTGGCATGGACGGCTAAGATGCAAACTGGAGCTGGAAGAGGATCGAACGGTCACGGAGGTTCCTCGAAGAACTGGGATCCGACGAAGTTCGCCAGACTCGTGCTGGCGCTGGAGGCCTCCTCGCGGGCAGCTGAAGATCGGGGAAGAATCGTTGTGGGCTCCCGCGTCTAATGGCACCCTCCGATGACTCGACGGAGCTCTAGGGAGCTCAGGCGAGTCCGGCGGAGGTCGAGCTGCTGCTGCTACGAGTTGGAGCCCTTAGATGGGCTCGAATGGACCTGAAAAGCACAATGGCAGACTCACGGGTCGAGGGCAAAGTGCCTCGACCCTGTAAGCGGGGGTGACGGTGATCGGTGCGGCGGGGCGTAGGGGCTCCGGCGATGCGACAGTGAAGAAGCCCCAATCCCAGCTCCTGTGCGAGCTGGGTTGGATGGAGGGGTGGAGAAGGTGAGCGGGGAGAAGGCGATCGGGATGGGGTGCTCCGATGATCGAATAGGTGGCTCGTGTGGGCGGAATCGAAGCTCGAAGGTGACATTGTGATTTGGGCGTAATGCGAAATTGAAGAAATAGAGAGGGAGAAGGGGCTACCTACTGGATGGATTCGACTGGGGAAGAGCAGGGGGTGCTCCTGGTCCTTGCCTTGAGGACCGTCGGTGTCCGAGGCTCTGGCGCTACCTCCAGGCGGCGCACGGCGGCGCAAGCTCGCCGGATCAGTGGTCTTCACGCTCCCTCCTCGCTGCTACACAACCTGGGGCGAGCTGTCACTCTCGCGGAGATGATGGAGGTCACTGGGTGGAGAATGGATGAGCCAAAGATGGGGAACAGGGAGGCGGAGCTCAGATTTTATATGGGTGCAGGTCCGAGAAGAATGGATCGGGCAGGATTCCGCGAAGCGCGGATCCCCACGCGGATACGTTGGCGAGGATCTCGGATGCAAGAGGGACGATCGGAGCTCAGGGGTTGCGGATTTGGAGGTCGGGTCGTGACGAGAAAAATCGGGGAAGTCGGGTCGGGAGTCACGACCCGTGGGAAGTGGTCCACAGGGGGGAGTTGACCGGGGGGTCAACGTCCCCGTGGGCCAATGAGGATCAACCATTTGGAAAAAAATTTGGAAATTCAAAAAGAAATAATAAGTGGCCGAATCATGAAAAACTTAAAACATAGAAAATGTTTTTTTTTATTTTTTTCTATTTTTTGGTGATTTTTAATAATTTTTTCAAAATAAAAATAAGGTATTTACACTAGGGTGCTATATAGGTATATATACAATATAGGATTTTAATTTTTTATTTTTAATTTGTTATTTTTGTACATTTTTATTCCCATTTTATATTTTATTTATTTATACCATAAAATTAGGAATAAAAGGGAGTTTTTATTTTATTTTTATTATTTATATAAAAGGGTGAAATAAATAGATATATACATCTATATACATGGTACATGTATAATGTTATTTTTGGTTTTTAATTTAGTTCTTTTTATTTTGGTTTTTGTTTTTAGTGGTTTTTATTTCATTTATTTACAAAATAAAATATAGAATATGTACAAGTTTTATGAAAATTTATTTATTTATTTATTGGGTGAAATAAATAGTGATGGGGTGTATATGTACAAGGTGAATATGTATAAGGGAGTCATTTTTATTTTCTTTTTGATTTTTCAATTTTTGTTTTGATTTTATGTTTACAAATATTTACAAATATGTGCAAACCACTTTTATTCTATTTTTAGAGGAAAATATATTTATTGTATTTACAGGTATATTTACACACATGAGCTCCCTATCTCTCTCTACTCTGGCTTTTATGCGGTCAGGCCCATGCTGAGCCCTCCCTTGGAATTAGGTCGCTCAATATTTATTCTAAATATCTCCCTCTTTTTCTTTTGTCTCTTTATTCTTTTATTTTTGCACAAAAACATGCTAATTATTAGTTTTTACACAATGCATGCTCTTGGTAATTATTTGTATTTACATGAATATACATGTATTTTGCAAAGGTTTTTGTAGCTAAAATATAAGAATAAGGAGTGATGAATGGGTATTCATCAGCCATCAACATCTGTAATTTGGATTCTGAGAAAGCCGGAAGAATCGAAAAGTGGATCTGAATAGATTATTGGAATTCATTTACTATGCATACGATAACAGCCTGATGTACAAGGAGAAGGTCAAAACTTGGCATGACAAGCATATCCGCTGCAAATCCTTTGAGCCGGATTAGAATGTATGGTTGTTTGATGTGAAATTAAAGATCTTTCCAGGTAAACTGAAAAGCAAATGGCCGGGCCGTTTCTAGTGAGTCATGTGCATGACAATGGAAGCATACCGATATCTAGTTTATCAGCTGACGCACAACCATTTGTAGTTAATGGACAACTTCTGAAACCTTACCTTGAACACGATACATTTATGTCTATCGTTGACTCCATTCAAGTGATTTATGAGGATGAACTGAATACTTACGAAGTGGCAGTCGAAGACAAATCAAGTCAAAACATTTTTGAATTATTCTGCTTCTTTTCCTTCTCTTCTCTCTTATTCTACCGACAAGGTGCCATCCTCTTCATCATTGCTACACTTAGGATGCACTCTATCCTAGTGTAAGAGGGATGTGCAGCCCGAGATGTTCATATTCCTTTTTCTATCTCTATTCTTCTTTTCTTCTTTTCCTTTTCTATTTTCTTTTTATACCGAAAAGGTGTCACCACTTTTTGCTAGTCTTCTATATATAGGACGTACTTTGACCTAAATATCGGGGGTATGCACCTCGAGATGTTCTATTCTTTGGTCCTCTCCACTGACTCCTCTTCTTGTCTATACTTAGGGATATCTTACCCTAACTATAGGCGGAGACAATCTGAGTATGATCTGTTCATTCCCACCTTGACCCTCCCGGCTTTGTGTACAGTATTCTATACTTAGGATTATTTGATCCTAAGTATAGGGGGGAATAGTCAACTTCTCATATGTTCATTCATTCCTTTATTCGTTCTTTATTCTTTAGACATTTCTATACTCAATACGAGTTATGTCTTCGCTTTTTCTCTCCGATCTATGAGGGCATAACTCAAGCTAAATAAAGCGAGGTCATATATACTACGTTTATACTTTAGGTATAACTCATACTTTCATATTTTTCTTAATATTTATGGATAATTATACCTATTAAAATTCATTAAAAATTCTTAACAAAAATATTTTAATTTTTCCTTAAATTCTTTTTGTATTTACTGGTTAATAGATTAGGTGAAGAAGTTTTTTACAAAATGTTTGAAAATAATTGGTAAATACTTTTGAAAAATTTTAGAAAATGTTTTGCTACATATTTTCAACCTTTGTAAAAACATTTTGTTTGAAAAAAAATATTTTCTTTGTGTGAAATAAAAATGTTTGAAAAACTACTTACAAAATGGTTTGAAAATGGTTGCAAAAATATTTGAAAAATCTATATATACTGTTTGGAAAACCATTGCAAAATGATTTTCAAATGTGTGTACATGTTTGTAAAATTGTCGTAAAAATTATTCTGGACTATATTTTTTAAAAAAAGTGTTTGTAAAATGATTTTCAATTAAATTTGAGGAGTATAGACATCATACCAAAATCCTTATAATATTGACCACTTATTCCTTGTAAATTCTTAAAAATCTAATTCTTGTAAATATAAGATGCATCATCGTGTAAATATTTGTACCTAGTTTGAGCCAAATTCTTTTATTTTTAAAAATACCCAAAAACATTTGCAAAATTTAAAACACCAAAAGCATTTGAAAAATCTTTTTGAAAAATCCAAAAAATGCATATGCATCATCTTTTTTGAAAACCCATAAAAAATTCAAAATATTTGAAAATTACATCACAAAAATATTTTCTGCATATCATTTGCATAGCATTAGCATTTTTTCAGATTGTGTTTGATAAATGAACAAGTCTAAATAAAATCTGAAGATTGGAACATGGTTGGACCTTTAAATGTACCTAATTAATAGGAACTTATAGGAGCTAGAATTGAGGTACTTCGGGTCTAGTTGACTTAATTATTTGATGATCATGAGACTTAGTTCAATGGATTCTTTACTTCCTATGTAGAGTATTTCGGAGCACACACACAACTCTTGTCGATAATGACCTAACTTGGACACCTACACCTTTCACTTGGCTCAACTCAGTTGGAGTGGTGAGGAGGTTGGATTTGCCGGTATGAGATGCACACTAGTGGAAACATTTGTCCTCCTCTAGGGAGGGTAGTTCACCCCAACCCATCCTGTGACGATGACTTTTGAAGATAGGAGAGTGTGGGTTGCAATAAAGCTTCAAAAGAGGGATAGTATACTGGCTCAAGAGGAAAAAATCCATATGTAAATGCTGTTGTGAATAGTATTTAAAAAAAGAAAAAAATCAAAAACTCCAAAAAAGTAGACAGGCCTGTAAAAAATAAAATACTTGCGGAGTATACATATTTGTATAGTCAATAAGCAAGCTTGAGCTTCAAAGTGAAATCATGTGAGCCTGTAGCTAAATGACTTGACTACACTGGTCTTGCATCCTATGATAGGTAGCTACCCTTCATTCTTCTCTTCACCCCCTACTCTTGACCTGGTTATCACTTGAACATAGAAGGGAATAACCTTCTCCTTAAGGAATGAGTGATTGGATTGGGGAATCACTGGTTGTCATACTAGAGAAGTCAATCTCTTTGTCATTTAAGTTGGGGAGAGCCACCAGCACTTACATTGTATGAGTCAGATTCATAGTCATAAGGGTTTGCATATGAATTGAGGTATTCTGACCTGGCTATTGAGGAGACTTGAGTAGAGTTTTGGGATTCTCGAAGACTGTTGGATTTCAAATCAAGTTCCCATTAAGGTTCCACCCACACTAAAATTCCAAGGGTCGACTTAAGCTCCAAACTTTGATTTTGTGAAGAAAAGTTTGAGAATTAAACTTAATCCAATTTTCCTCTTTTTCATTTCTTTGTTTTTCTTTCTCTGCACTTATTGCATAAGTGCTTGCTAGGGACTAGCAAAGGAAAGTATAGGGGGATGATGGATCTCCGTTTCATCTTCTTTATTCTATCATTTTGGCCTTAAAAATCCTAGTAAATGCGTGTAAATATGCTTAATTCAGGCATTTCATCATTTGGACATTATTCTTATGTAAATAGTATATAAAATACATTTTTTGAAGACAAAATATAGAATAAAGAAAAGAAAAGAAAAAGAATAAAATATTGAAAATACTTTATGATATGAAACCCCGAGACATAGGCATCTTGATGAGTAGGTCAACAAGGAATCAAGTAGAGGGAGATAAGGGCCAAAATACAATAAAAATCCCTTTTTATTTAATTCATTCTTTATTCTTTTTTTGAGATCTATTTTTAGTTCCACTTTTCATACTTCAAATAAAGAAAGATTGAACATAAATGTTGTAGATAATTAAATATAGAAAAAAAATAAAATTGATTTCATACAAAAATAATATATAATGTACAAAATATACAGAGAATAAGTTTTCAAAATCTTAACTTCCCAGATCCATATCTCACAAATAAATATTCAAAATATATCAAAATCACATTTAATTATATATAACTTTTAATAAGCTATTTAATGAAGGTGGTTTCATATTTTTTGGAGTTACGGTTTGAAAGTTAGGTTTTAGACCCCTATTGTATACTTGTATCGATTAAAATATTCATTATTTAATATTTTATAATATTATATTCATTATTCAGTTGGTAAGGGTCTTTATTTACTGCCTATTAATGTAGTTTCAAGCGTAAGTTCACTTGGAGCATTTGATCTAGTTTTTAATCCAATTCCTTAGTCGTAAATCGAATCTTCGAAGTTCACCAGAGCTTGCTTCGGGAAACCTTGTCTTCACCTTCTCTGCACGTATTCACCGTGCCCGACATCCCATCTTTCCACCCTGATGCTTCCCCCGTGCCCTAAGCACCACTCATCCACCTCGTTCTTGAAAAGAACGAGAGTCTCACCCCTCTACCTCCATTGATCGCCGAAGGGGCGCCACCCACTTCATCCACCATCCATTCCATCCCCCGAACTTGCCTGGATCCTTTGTTTTCTTGTATATGTGCTAACCATGCAGGAGTCAGTGTGAGAAGGCCTCAATCGATGCTAAGTTTTTCAGGAGCGTGGTACCTGGACCCCATTACTTTCTCCGACCTCGTCGCAACACTTCGAGGATTGTCGAGCCATTTTGGATCCACCGGCAGATCGGGGACCCTTCTAGGCATCTTTGGAGACCTTTTGCGGAGCTGAAGGTGGCCGAAGCAACGTTCCATTGTCAATCGAAGTCCGAGCCCTCTTATGTTCTTCCTTTTTCTTACAAGGGGTCTAGGACTATCGGATCGAGCATCACTTCCAGAACCTCAAACCATCGTTCAATAAAGTCTCCTCCAGCCGTTTGATTGCCCACACACGTTCTAATCTGGGCCGCTCATGCCGAACCATCATCGTGCGCCCTGGGCTCACCACATGTTGAAGTGGAGGCACCTCTACCATTCGATCTACGCCTATGATTGGGTATTTTGCATTCTAACCCAGGAAGTTTTTGTATTTAATATTAAAGAATCAATCTTTCATATGCTGTTTATATATTTTTGTAATATTTATCATCAGGCCCCTCAACTTTGCAATATTTACAAGTAGGTCCGAGCCACGTCACCTCACGTGGGTGACCACATAAGGGAGACATTTTATAGCTTGGCCTCCTTAGTTTGGTGTATTGCATTCTAGTCTATAAATTTCTTATAACGTTATAACTTTTTGTTAAACTTGCAA
Organism: Ottelia alismoides; assembly: GCA_037367405.1. NCBI lineage: Eukaryota > Viridiplantae > Streptophyta > Magnoliopsida > Alismatales > Hydrocharitaceae > Ottelia > Ottelia alismoides. Next base: position 100,855 of record JAZKJV010008479.1, on the reverse strand, counting down.
TTAGGCCCCTGGAATTTTGTAAAATTACGAATTGGTCCCCACTAGTGGCGCAGGTATTTGTACGCGTGATGTTGGAGAATTTGCAGGGAAGCCCTTGTGTCTTTATCTATTTCTATTTAGTCCTATTTCTTTTTGAGTACGCTATAATTTTATGTAAATTTACACTTTGGCATCGTACTTTTAACTATTTACAAAATTACCCTTGCTTGTAGTGTAGTTTCTCCTTATTGTATCTATTTATTTCATGCCTCTATAAAATCCGAAAAAAATCCCCAAAAAATAGATATAATTTAATGTTACATCACTCTTTTGTGACATATTTTTATTTTACAATTTAGCATTTATTTTTAAAAAAAACAAAAACATGCATTTTTACCTCAATTTGCATTAGAAAGAATATAAAAATTACAAAAACTTTTTGAAAAATTCCAAAAAAATATATTTTATATTTATTTAATCGTTTTACGCCTTGAGACCAAAAATCACTAAAAAATACAAAATAAAAATCATAAAAATAGGGAAACCCCTAAGACAATTATAAAAATATAAAAAAATCATTAAAAAATCATAAAAATATATTTTATTTACTTGAATATCTTCATACTTATTATTATTTTAAATTTAATTTGTAGAATTTTTTACTCTATTTAAAATTTTTCATCTCCATTTTGATTTCGACTATTTATTTTCTTCACCATATTGAGAAATTTTACTTTAGAAATACCAAAAAAAATTAAAAAAATACATAAAACTCATAAAAAAATAGAAAATATAAAAACCACAAAAGATTTTATTTCCTGTATTTTAATTATTTTTACGTAATTTTCTATATATACTATCTCTCTCTTTCCTTTCTTGTATATATGTGCTTTATATATATATATATACTTTTATGTATTTTTTTAAAAGGAAAAAGGAAATATATAATATAAAATGAAAATACAAATCAGAAAATTAAAAATCAAAATATAAAAATATAAAATAAAAAATCAAATAAAAATTTATAGTTAAAAACCCACAAAAAAGTGTAGCTTGGCTGAGTGTTTGAGAAGATATTTGGTGCTTGATTTCTATCTTGCTTGCTCTACTCCTTTGCTTCCTGTGATTGACCCTACTTGCTTGCCACTATACAATCTTAGTGGGGTATAATAAATTTTAACTCTTGCTTTTAATTGCTTAATTACTTGTGCGGGTTAACTGTTTAACAACGGGAGGAATCGAGTAGTCGCCTCATCGATAAGGAGCCTGAATTGTCAGGCCATTACTTAGCGACTCCAATCTTATCATTTTTCAGTAGGGATCAAACACAAGAGGCAAGGGAAAAGAGCATGCAATATATGAAATCAAAGAACAAATTATTACTCAACTACTTAACCAAGATGCAATTTTTGTGTATTTTTAATTTTTTTAATTTTAATTTTTTTGATTTTATATTTTTATATTTTGATTTTTAATTTTCTATTTTTATATTTTTTGTTACATTTTTATATATTTCATATTTATTTTTCTTTTTATTTATATATAAAAGTATATATAGGATATCTATACAATATAGCTAAGGTAGATATAAATAATAATAATAATAATAAAAATAAAGAAAATAAAATATTTTTAGGTTTTTCATATAGTTTTTACTATTTTTGTGATTTTTAGTAATTTCTGCTAATTTTATATATTTTAAAGTCAAAAATACCCTTAATCAGGGGTTTAATAAAATATCTGAAATTAAAAAGGAGAAGAAAAGTAGCAAACAAAACTAAAATTTCTCCAAATTAATTTTAAAATAAAGATAATAATATATTGAAATATAGAAATAGAAAACACAATTTTTGAAATTTTTGGGGATTTTATATATTTTTATAAGGGTTTTTAGAATTTTTCAATTTTTAGGAGTTTTCTTTTATACTTCTTAATTATTTTTTGTCTAAGGGTTAATAGTAGATAAATAAAGAAAATAGATTTTCTGTGAATTTTTTGAAATGATTTTATATTTTTATGGGATTTCTATTGCAATTAGGGACAAAAAGGACACTTTTGAGTTTTTAAAATACTAAATGATCTTAGAATTGCAAACTAAAAGTAAGACGTAAAATTAGATGCAATCAGGAGCAAATTCTTATTTTTTGAGAATTTTTATAGTAATGTAGCTATAAGAAAAAAATACAAAAAATAAAGAGAAACTACATTACTAGTAGGGGAATTTTTGTAAATAAAATAAAGTCTAAAGCCCTTTATACAATTTTACCAAAAATATGATACATGAATTGAAATTTAGAGGTATAAATAAAAATATAACAAATAACAAGGTCCTATGTGCAAAAATCGCCAGCACATCACGCACGTAAGCACGTGAGATGACGTGGCTTCGACTCTTAATTAATTGCACAAAATCTCAAAAGCTTAGTTGCAATTAGTACAGAACTATTTAAACGACCAATGGAAGTTTAATGGATAATATTAAATTATAAAAAAGGTCGTGACTACATATCCAAAATTCCTAGTAAAGGTGCGGGCGAACGGTGGATCCTCGACTGATACTGGTTCATCTACATGGCCTGGATTAGATGGTCCCAGGATGTTCTGATGGCTAAGGGGTAATCATATCCAACGGTAGCTGGAGCTCTCGAAGAACAGGTGATAATCGTGTAACACTCGATGAAGGAGGATGAACCACCCAAGAATTAGGAAGAGATGAGCTTCGATCTTCAAAATCTCATTGAACAACGATTCTGCATCGTCGCCAATGACCCAAAAAGACTCCATGGCCTCTCCCATGTTGAGTGTATGCTTCAGAAGGCTTCTAAGGGCTACGGAGACGGCTGGCGATGGAGTGGTTCAGGGAGGTGTTCCCACAGGTTGCTAAGGCTCGATAGATCTCCTTGTTTCTTCATTTACTGTAGGAGTTAGTATAGTAAGAAAAATGATGTCCAGGGAAGCTTCAGGACTAGGGATGAACATAGGGGGTGTCAGAATGGTGCTCTCCAGCGAAAGGCGGAGGGAGGAGAACGGGTTACTCATTCTATGCAAGAACGAGGTGGATGGAGATGCCTGGGGAGGAGAGAATGTGAAGGGGAACATGTTGGAGATGCTAATCGAGGCGGAGGGAGGCAGAGATGGTGGGATGAAGGGGCAGTGCCAAGGCTCCAATGATTGTGGATTTGGGGTTTAACGTGAAATAGACTAATATTAGAGGCGAGAATAAAGAGAACTACTCTACAACTAATACTAGAAATCAAAAATATAAAAGAAAATGATGTAAGCTCACCGGGACTCAGCTGAGACAGAGCTCGGGGAGGAGATGGTAGAGGAGCTGGATTTTCTCGATTCGACACCTAAACCTCACGCGCTTGGGCGGAGGTGACTCCTGCTGTCACCAAGACTTCCTCACGAATCTCAAAGACATGTATAGAAGGCAGAAGAGGGATCAAGAGATGAGGTTTGGACAAGGGTGTATTTTATGCTGATGATGGTGAGTCATCAAAAGGCAAGGCGTGCCAGGCACAACAATGATCCAAAGGCCAAGGTTTCACTCGGGCGTGGATCACCTGTGAGAGAGGAAAAAACACAGAAGATATATCTCAGAGTCGATGCTCGGATCAACCTGGAAAAATGCGAGAAAGGATCTCAAACTGCAGGTCTGTCACCCCTACGACCTCGGTTATTGAGTTGACCGAGGTCAATTGGGGGTGGAAGCTGGTTGGTCCACGTGGACCAACTAGAAAATTCGACCTAAAAAAGATTTCGAAATTTAAAATAAAATAAGAAATAACTTTAATAATTTTAATTTATAAAATAAAAAATGTTTCATATTTTTAAATATTTCCTTATGATTTATATAAATATATAAAGTTTATTTATTAGTAGTTAAATCTTAGGGGTGTATTTATAGGTATACTTATCTATGTTTTTAAGTATTTTGTTTTTATGTTGTATTTTTTATTATATTAATTTAATTTATTAGTTTATATATTTAAAACTTATTTTTGTATGATTAAAATATTTTTATTATAATTTTCTAATATGATATATGCAATTAAATAAATAAGGTTATTTATTATATAGGTATAGATGTAGGTAATTCATCTATGTATTTTATATAAGCATTTTATTTTTATGTTTTATTTATGTTTTATTTCCTATTTCAATGTGTACATACATTATAACTAATATCTACAAAATATAAAAATACAAAATTATATAAATTTAATTAATAAGATATATAAAAAATATTTTAATTGAGTATACTAAGCAATAGGGGTCCAAAATCTAACTTTCACATCTCAACTCCAAAAAATATAAAGCCATCTTCATTAAGTAGTTTATAAAAAGTTATATACAATTATTGGCGATTTTGATATATTTTGATTTATATTTTAGAGATATGTGTGTGGGAAGTTGGTATTTTTGAATCCTATTTTGATTGTATTTTGTACAATGTATATTATTTTTGTATAGATTCAATTTTGTATTTTTCTATTTTTTATTATATACCAATTTATTGTTTAAATTTTATTTATTTGAGGTATAAAAAGTGGAACAAAAATTAGGTCCCAAAATTAATAAAGAATGAATAAAATAAAAGGAATTTTTATTGTATTCTGTATCCTTATCTCTCCCTACTTTATTCCTTGTCAACCTAGTCATCGAGATGCCTAAGTCTCGCAGTTTAGGGTCATAAAATATCTTCAATATTTTATAATTCATATTTTCTTTTCTTTATTCTATAATTTTGACATAAAAAATAGTATTTTATACACATTTATGCAATAATGCATGAACACTAAAATGCATGTATTAAGGGTGTATATATGCATTTTTAAGGGTTTTAAAGCCAAAATGATTGAGTAAAGGTGACGAAATGTAGATTCATCACTTATCGTAGTTTTTTTACGTCACATTTTCATCACATTTCTTTTTGCTTATTTTAATCTGATTTCTGACACAAACATTAACTTAATAATCAATTAAGTTGGCAATTAATTTGAAATCACACAATTAAAAATCATTGTTCCCTGTGTTCGACCTTGGTAAACTTACCAAGTAAATTACTCCACATATTAAAATTTGTGATTTTTGATCGAGCGTAATTTTCCTCCTATACTATAATACTAAATTATTAAATACGCATTTGTAGTGATCATCAAATGGTATCATTCCAGGCATACCATCTGATTACTCAGAGCAAAATTTTGGATATAATTCAAGGGCATGTGAAGAAGACTGAATTTTATTCTTTTTATGAAAGAGTTAGATAGTTTTAATTATTGCGTTATTCACAGGGTCCCTCTCTCTACACCCTAATAAATTATAATAATTTGGATTGGACTTCTTTATGGTGTATCAGGTCTGTTTCAATCTCTATCGTGTGGATGGGACCTGACTTGAGGAGCTTAGGAGTTGGGCACATATGCTAGCTTAATTATTTACTTTTGATTGTACTTGTAATTCTTAGGCCACACTTATACTAAATAAACACACAAGTATATCGTTCAACATTAGCCAACATTTGAAGTCATTTTCTTCCCTCTTATAGAACTTTCTGCCTAGGACGATTTCATCTGTGCATATCATTTATTGTAAATTTCCATTTTCCTGTATTGCATCTCACATCAAGTATGCGAGGAATCACTATAAGACTTTTTCTTGAGCATGCATCATTGAATTTTCTCCAGCATCAACTATTTTCGATTTCATACTTCTATTTTAACTTAACATTTAAAGGAATTGGGGATGTTCATTAGGCATTGTCTTTCTGTGCTCAGATTTAAATGAAAGTGATAACTAATCTTAAAATCAGGGATGCTAATTATGGTGAGTGTAAATAAATCTACTTAAAATCAATTGTTTTCTATGAAGTAGAGAAACCCACTCATTATTTGTAAGGACAATATTACACACTTAGGGCGGAGCCAAACTAAACATTTTCATTCAGACTACTGTTTTTAGAAATAACTAGCTACTTTACAGTGAGGGAACACAAGTAGCCATTCTACGGTCCGTACTTCCCTTAAAAGAGTGGGACTTTAAAGGACATTGTGTAAGGCACACTCCCTAAGTAACGGTTAGCTGTTTTACGATCCGCGCTTACACTTATACTAATTGAAAGTAGATGCAACTACTTGTATGAACTCAGATAGTATTTGTGAATAATTTCAGCACCTAATACCTCTACTTAATCTTCAAGATTGTGTGGTCAATTCAAAATCGAAAAGATAAGCGGTCAATCCCTAACATACCTTCACCTGTTTTAAGTGGGAGAATTGATTAGTTTGTTTTGTGTTTTGTTTGTGTTAGTCTTCTGTACATTTGTACTTCCCGTGTATTCTCTCTCCTAAGTATTTCTTTATGCTCCAAAATCGGTCCGTTCATCAAAGATGGATTCTTCTGGAGTTCTTCGTTCGAACTTTGCAAACAAATCCTTGATCTCCACAAGTAACTCATCTGCTTGGTTCCAAGATGTCCCTCTTCTTGAAACCCCTTGGTATTGGGATGACCCTCTTCCCAAGTCCCCCTTCAAGGTTTGGTCAACCCTGGACTAACCCTCTCTCCTACTCCTCTCCTGCTAAAGAAATTTTCATCTTTGGCAGAACCCCTAAACCTTTCAAGAAAGAGCTTAACTCAGATCTATCTCCAACTAGAGGTGAATAAGAAGTCAAGATACCTTCCAAGAAAAACCCAGGCGAAGATGAGGACAATGAATCAATGCGAGCACTTTTAGCTAGGATAGCCGCTGTCGAACAACACAATTCACTACTTAGAGCACTGGTGGAAGAACTACAACAAGGGGAGGCTACTATGGAAGATACATACATCCTTGAGATAGATGAAGACTACAATTGGTTGAGGCATGTACCTCCCGAGGATGCATTTGAACGCAAACTACATTACCTCGTATTATTGCCAACGTTTGGAAGGAATAATCATGAAGAACCATATGCCTTCCTTCGAGACTTCGAGCTAGTATGTGAAAATCTGTGGCATCCTAGGGTTTTTCCAGACTACGTAAGGTTGAGAGCTATCCCCTTCACCGTGACTAATAAGGTGACTTACTGGCTGAAAATTTTAGGGGAAGTGGTCATCACTTAGGCCACCTTCAGGTTCATATTTCTTCAGAAATTCTACCCTATAAGTAGAATTAATCAAATGTAGATCAATCTCATAAGCTTCACCTAGCACCCAAGCGAGTCATTCCATGAAACCTGAGAAAAGTTCACACATCTATTCAGAAATGCTCAGGGCACGGGATAAGAAAAATAATGTTGGTCCAAAGTCTTATCAGTGGGCTGAACCCTGAGACCCAAGGGTTAGTAAGTGCATCCTATGGAGGAAGCTACAGGGGATGCCACGAGGACACCGTCTACAAGGTATTCGAGAGACTTGCGGAAACCAACCAAGCACAAACCACCAGTCGGGCTTACAGAACTGGCTCCACGAAGATTGTAAATAATCTAGTGACCGATCATAAAGACGATATGGGAATAATAGCTGATAGCTGACCATGGTCGAACAGATCTATAAGAAGGTGGACAAACTCCTTAAATCATTAGATATGGAAAAATCGACTAAACTACCTAAGCAAATGGAGGAACTAGCTGACAAGGTATCCAAGATTCAAAAACCTGCCCTAACTTCACCTCCAACCCCCATTCTTCAAATTCACTACATTCAATGGCAGGTGATAGGTTTGTTAGCCATGTGAGCCGGAGGAGAACCATTCCTACAATAAATGTTATTGTAATATATATGATTTCTCAATAAAAGTTATTGATTGTTTCACTCCCTTTCTCATCCATTGATTTTGTGTGTCCCATGGATTGAGATCCATGGACTTCCAAACACTATATAAAGAGAGGTAATCCATGATCCCTAGGGTTACAAAAAGAACAAACATCATAAGCTCTCTCCTCTCTCATATTTCACACGCTTACTATTCTCTCTTCCATTGGTGACCGTCCACCTTAAGAGTAGAAGAGATTTTCTTCGTCGATTCTCTGTTGTGACGCCGCTTCAACGACTCTCGGTTCTCCAACTTCATTGGTGTGTTTTTCTTACGAAGAAGGCATTTGATCTCCTGCGACGAGATCAGGAGTTCCACGCTCGGATTCAACATCTTGGATTGCGAGGATCACACGGTTTATCCCCGCGCTCGCAAGTGTCTTCTCCGAAGATCGTACTTGAGACAGGAGGTCACTTTTCGTAGAGACTCGATCAACCACGCTTCAAGAGGTATTTCTATATACATTATGTGGTTTAGATGAAATGATCCAAGAATCGTTCTTGGATCATGCGGTTTCATCACATGAAATTTTTTGAAATTCCGTTGCATAGAACAACTAGTTGGACTGGTCATTCTTCATCGTATACGATATGATGCTCACGCTTTCATGATGCACTTGAGAATTACTCCATATCCTTCATGTGGTATCAGAGTCAGGTTGAAAGGTTTTGGATACGATCCGTAAACGTAGGACGACTTGGGTTCATTAGGGTCACGAAAAATGTTTATCGCATCTCATTTTTCGCACCTCTATTTAATGAGTAATTTCGGCCATGTTTAAAATATTTAAACACGAAATATTTTTTTTCATTTTGTTTCATATTAAATATCGAAACCATAGGATCTGATTTTACGTAATTTCGATTCCGTATACTCAAGATATGATCATTTGAATGAACATGTATCCACAGTTTCGGGGGCTGCGAATCTTAACCCAATAAATAAGTTAATTTGTATTTTGAAACGCCTTAAAATACGTGTAAATCACTTTGATTCTATTGTAAATAAAATTAGCAATCTTTGGAAACTGATTATGCATAATTTGGATTTAATTTGGTTGAGATATGTTAACTTTCGTAAGTAGGGGTCACTACTGAAATTACAATCCTAATCAAGAACCATGTGATTGTCAATTAGTGAAATTAATTGCTAATTTTCTGGAATAATTTTGGAAAATATTCTGAGAAATATTTAGTGATAATTATTTCATTAATTGACATGGCCTCAACCAATAATTTGATTAGATGAGATCTAGATCACAATTGGTTACATAATCATAAAACAAACTTGCGTAAATAGGATCGAGAATTTGTTTAGCAAATTTCCTTATAATCAAAATAGTTTTGATTATTACTATATGGTATAATTTCGGTTGAATAATCGATGATCATCTTAAGTACACAATGATCTATTTGGCATTATCCTTTCCTAAGGTGGATATGGTGTATAGTCGGGGAGCGTTGGGGTAGCAGGTTGCACCGTATGCAGTCTGCCCCACTCACATCAGTACTGGCCATGACAACGGGTAGGGACTCGATAATGAAGGAGAAATCAAGGTGTATTTTTATTATTAAAATTCAAATAATACGCACTTCGAGATTATACCTTCCCTTCAAGTAATAATCAAGTTTGTTTATTAAGATTGGATAGGTAATTAATTTAATATGATTAAATTGATTATATCCATTTGTGTATTTCCCTTGGAAGAATTAATTATATGAATGTGATTAATAATAATTAATTATTGAATTTTAATAAGAGGTGGAGGATCACATATGTGACATCCATGGTCTCCCGTCAAGGCGAAGAGTCCCGTTGCCAGGGATTGTTTGTAGGAGACGCTTGTCCGAAGTGACAGCTCCTGTATACAAGCGCATCTAGATCGTGCTCTTTACTTGTTGAAAGAGTAAGGTCATATGCGTAGTGACCCCAATATCGGGTCCCCATATTATTGGGCAATATTGGATTGCGCATAGCGAGTTCTGATCCTGTTAATGGTTGGTTCAATTAACAACAGGTCAACATCAACTTAGGGGTGGTGGGCCCAGGTGTTAAAGACCGAATTGGGAAATACAAGTTGGACTTAAAAGGCAGAATGTGTTCCTTCTTCTCTTTATTAGAGTCACAGATTCTCATATTATTGGGATGTGACAAAGATAAAGAGGAGATCCAAGCTCTTGCTTGAAATATAGCGGTAAGTATATCTCTTGCATTGAAAGATAAGAAGGGAATGAACTTTCAAAGTTGATCGAGTAAGACTAATTTGATTTAAAATTTCTTAATCAAATGTTTTAAAAATGAATATATAATTATTTATATGTTCTAATATAGTGCATTTTTAATTTCAAAAAATGAAGTCCATGAACCCTCTGAGCAGGATCCTGGAGGTCAATCTATTAAACGGACATAATTTTTTTGACTGGATATGAAATTTGGATCTTGTCCTTTCTGGGGAGCGCATCTCGTATGTGCTATCCAAGGACAAGATTGCAGACCCAAGGACATCGGAAGATAAATCTTTTAATGAAAAATACGATGAAGATCATAACTTGATGAGATGTTATATTCTTGACTCACTATCCAATGTGCTTCAGAAGCAGCATGTGGAAATGAACCATTATAGAGAAATCATGTTGAATCTGAAAGAAATGTTCGATGACGTGAACCGCACACAATGTTACAATGTGATGAAAGAGTTTATTCACTGCATGATGCAGGAAGGGACCTCTGTCAGAGAGCACGTACTCAAAATGTTTGGGTACTTCTCTTAATTGGAAACCCCGGGAGCCTTCATGGATTCTGACATGCAGACTGATTTTATTCTATTGTTGCTCCCTAAGTCTTTCAACAACTTTGTTGTGACATATCACATGAGCAAAGGTGATTTTACTAATGCTAGGATGTTAACTGCATTAAAGTATGTTAAAGACGTAATGAGGAAGGACGTCCCTGCCGCTAGTGCGATGGTTGCACAAGTTAAAGGAAAGCGCGGTCGGAAGCAAGGTTTTCGGAAGGGCCCACCCCAGAAGAGAAAGAAGAAGAGTCAAGGAGTTGGATGATCTTCCAATGTATGAACGTTAATAGCGTCGAAGAAAGCCGATGTTTGTCAACACTGCAAACGAGGCACTGGTGGCGTAATTGTCTAGAATACCTGAAGTCGGTTGACAAAGGTAAATCCCCAGCATGTATGAAATCTACTTTCATCATTGAAACTAGTTTTCTCATTTGAAGAGAAGGAAGTTGGGTAGTTGATTCTGGTGCTTCTGTTTATGTATGCAATTTGTTGCATTTGTTTCAGGAAACTAGGAATCTGGAGCAAGGGAAGATAGTCATCTAGATGGGATCTGATGCAAGTGTTGCAGCAGTTGCCGTCGGGACCTGCCGACTATCATTATGTAGTGGTGGAGTCTTAGTACTTAAAGAGTGTCTTTATGTACCTGAAGTTAGAAGGAATTTGATGTTTGTATCTAAGCTTGTTAGAAGTGGTTATTTTTTGCTTTTTTTATAATAAGTTAATCATAAACCGTTATGATAAATATATTGCGGATGGTATTTTGACTTCTGTGGACTCTATGAATTGTACATTGATGAATGTGTCATTAATGTTACTACCACTAATAATAAAAACCCTAAAAGATCCATGGAGGATGCAAATCATTCGGATATGATTTGGCATCAAAGGCTTGGTCATTTATCTGTTGATAGGATCAATAGACTGATAAAGGATGGACATTTAGATTTTCTACAGGTCCAATCTTTGCCTACATGTGAACATTGAATTCGAGGAAAAATGACTAGAATGCCTTTCCTTAACAAGGTTACATGATGCGAAGGTACTCTTGACCTAATACATACCGATGTATGTGCTCCCTTCAGTACTGCGACTCAAAATGGATATCGATATTATTTGACATTTATTAATGACCATTCGCGATACGGGTTTATCTTCCTACTACGTCATAAATATGAAACCTTTGAAAAGTTCAAAGAGTTTAAGGCTTTGGTTGATAACCAAACCAATAGGAAGATTAAAGGGATTCGATCTGACTGAGGTGGCGAGTACCTATTAGATGAATTCAAGGAATGCCTTAAAGAGAATGGAATTATCTCCAATCTCACTTCTCCTGGAACCCCTAACTTATTGGTGTTGTTGAAAGACGCAATAGGACCATCATGGATATGGTCCGTTCATTGATGAGCAAGGCACATTTACCTCTTAGTTTCTAGAGATATGCAGTAGAGACTGCTATATATATCCTGAATAAGATTCCTAGAAAATCTGTACCCAAGACTTCTCATGAGCTCTGGTATGGAAACAAACCTAGTGTTAATCACTTGAGGGTTTGGGGTTGCTTGGTCCATGCGAAGAATGTGGACGCAGGTAAGCTAGAATCTCGCTCTCGTGAGTGCTACTTCATTGGGTATGTTAAAGATGGTATTAGATATCTACTTTATGACCTTGAGACCCAAAAGGTTTTTCTTTCTTGAGATGTGAAATTTCTAGAGGATGATTTCCTTAAAGGTAAAGAGAGTAATGAAGTTGAGGAACTCATTGAATCCCCTGAGGATTCTGAGCTTCGTAAACCAGAAAATGAAGAGATAAATAAAGATGTAACACCTATACCTCTTCAAAGGAGTTTGAGGGTGGTTGCACCACCTGAAAAGTATGGATTCCATGTGTCATGTGAAACTGACAATGATCCTTCTTCATTTAATGAAGCACTCGCGGATCATGACACAGATATATAGATACTAGCAATGAAGTCAAAAATTGACTCCATGCATAAAAATGGTGTATGGAACCTAGAGGATCCACCTAAAGGGGTTAAACCCATTGGGTATAAATGGATCTTCAAGAGAAAAAGGGGACCTGACGGGAAAGTTGAGACTTTCAAAGCACAGCTCGTGGCCAAGGGCTACACACAAAGAGAAGACGCCGAATACGATGAGACGTTCTCTCTTGTGGTTATGCTTAAGTCCATCAGGACACTGTTAGTTATAGCTGAATCTCTTGACTATGACATCTGGCATATGGACGTCAAGACGACTTTCCTCAATGGATACCTCGAGGAGGATATTTATGTGGATCATCCCCAACGCTTCATAGTTGAGGATGACAAAGTATGCAAGCCAAATAAATCCATTTATGGGCTCAAACAAGCCTCTCATAGCTGGAACATCAGATTTGACGAAACCATAAAGAGTTATGATTTTGTGCAGAATCCTGATGAACCTTGTGTGTACAAGAATCTTAGTGGGAGTGCCATTGTATTCATCATGCTTTACGTAGATGATATCCTTATCATTAGGAATGATACATGAATGATGACGAGTGTGAGGATTTAGCTATCTCATACCTTCGAGATGAAAGACCTTGGAGAAGCCTCTTACATCTTAGGCCTGAAGTTGTTAAGAAAACAAGAAAAGAGGATATTGGGATTGTCAACATGGTACATTAAGAAGATTATTGAACGATTCCGTATGGATAGTTCGAAGAAAGGTTTCCTCCCCTTAAGATATGGTATCCATCTATCTAAAGGAATGGCTCCTCAAAGTGTTGAGGAAAAGAAGGCCTTGGCCGGATGCCCCTATGCATCAACAATAGGAAGCTTAATGTTTGCCATGGTGTGTACTATGCTAGAAATTGTCCATGCAGTGGAGTGGTAAGTCGTTACCATTCCTGCTATGGAGAGCATTACTAGAATGCAGTAAAGAACATATTCAAATATCTAAGATGGACGCAAGATTACATCTTGGTCTATGGAGATGGTGATCTCCAAGTCTTGGGATATACAAATTCAGACTTCCACTTAGATATTGATGATCGAAAGTCGACGTTCGGGTTTGTATTCCTTTTGAAACCCTATACTTAAACCATGCTTGTCCCTGAGCATCAAAAAAATGCCATGAGGTGAAATGAGATTAAGTTCCATACCAAGATCATGAGCTGAAGTTGAAAACAAAACTAGACTCGACCTTTGGATTATTATTTTGGAGGAACTTCTGTGAGACTTAGAATTTTAAAAGCAATACCCTTCGAGTTCTACACATCATTGTTACAGTTCGGCTCAGAAGTCATCCTAGATCAATCCTCTTCCCAAAGCATACCCTACGAACATTAAACAATCGACTCATGTGTGTGAAAAGTTTTAGCTCTTCCCATCTAGATTGTCGGACTACCATGCAAACCTTCTCACCAGTAATTCGACCTCGGGGAGTCAGGTATTTCCTTCTAAGGTCTGTCGTGTTGTGTTCACAATCGAAATGGGGGAGAAGTTAGAAGAAGGAGAAAAGAACTGGAAGGTGGCCAGTGTAGTCACCCCTCCTTATGAAGCTGGCCAGTGTAGCCAAGTCTTCACCAAGATCTGAATGTTTTCTTGAAGCTTGGACCTTTTTGGTCAAATATTTATTTGGTAGAATGCTTCTTTGTATTTGGATTTTTGGTAGTTCTGCTTGGATCTAGTTATTCCCCTACGGATATAGAATCTTTTTTTCATATATGTTTTGGGGTCTAAGAAAAAATTGTATCCAGCCGTCCATCCTTTTTCAGAAGCTTTATTTCAACTTGTACTCCCGATCTTTAGATTTCTACTCTACCAGAAAAGAAACTCACACAGTCTTCCAACACCACGTCTGAGCTGAGCTAAGTGCATAGTGAGAGTACAAATTAGTTCCTTATTCCATAGTTGTACCCAGAATGAAGAAACCAGGTTAGACACTAAGAGTCAAATGATGCAAATTGTCATGTGGAACTTAAAGAATTAAGTCAAAGACCTGAAACTTATAAAATCCTATTTCTCGGTGAAGTTCCCCTGAAAATTAGGTGGATTAAGGTCAAGTCTAGACCACTCTCGGTTTCTGCTCATAATTCAGTTCAGAACCCAAAGACTTTTCACATATGCAAATGAATGTAGTGCTGGATGAAGTGCATGTGTGTAGAATGCATACACAAGTTTTTTTTGTGAATTTTTTATACAAGGGTTTTTTTGAAAAGTTTTTTAATGCAAAAATGAATAAGAAGCCAATTTGTTTTCAAAATTTTTGGTTGGACACAGTCAGTGTTAGTAGCTAAACTCTTTTTCTTTATATTTTTTTTGTTAATTTTTTTGACTTTTTTGTTTTTTTTTCAAGTTAGTTACCCACCCCGTAAATACATATAGACTTACGTAAAAGTACGAGATATGGGTAAAATATATACATAGTATATATACAGACCCCCCTATACTCAGCGAGTGTTGTGTCCTCAGAGCACAAGAAGAATAAAGAAGACATAGCTTGGGCTAAGCGTAAGAGAGTGAAAAAGAAAAAAGAACAAGAACAAGGTACATTGGTCCACCCCCCTATACTTATACTGTTAACAATCTAAGTATAGAAGAAGAGCGAAAATGAGGCGGTCAGGATATGTGAATGTGGAGAGTATATACAGATGGGCATCAGTTCCCCCATACTTAGGCTCTGGTTAGCCTAAGTACGGAAGAAGGATGGAAATGAGGCGATCGTGAGATGAGGAGAATGGTATGTACAGATGGCATCGGTCCCCCCTATACTTAGGCCTTGTCCTAGTAAAGGAAGAAGATGTACAAGGAGACCGATGTGGTCGGAAGGGAGGGTGGTTAGCCGATGATTAAGGTGGTTTTCGGCTAATCTTCTTGTGAGCCTGTGGTGGAAGATCGTAATGATGAGAAGGAGATGAAGCATACGATTCCAAACTATTATCAGTGTTATCCTTGGAGAAATCATGTTGGATATTAGATGAATTGTTTGAGTCAGATGAAAGGTAACCACCATCAGAGTTATCCTCAGAGGAATAATATTTGAAAGTGGACACACTCCAGATATTCTTGTCTTTTTTTATTGAGTTGTTTTCTCAGAATTCATTCCTTCTTGGGATCAAGCAGTTTGTCCTCGGATGAATACTCTGAAGCACTTGTCTCAGTCAGTTCATAAGAAATAATTCCAGTGTGTTTGATGAGAGCAGGAGCATCAGCTTTGGATGAATAATAGCGAGGAACAAGAGTTTTCCAACGAGAATCGAAGATTGGATCCTTGCGAAGATATAGTTTTAAAACTGCCAAACAGGCTTCACCCACGTAGATTACCTTTTCTGGACCTGATGAGGGATCATCAGACAATTCCTCTTCCAGAAGGTTAAAGATGACTTTCTTTTTAGATGATGGAGTAGTCATTTTGTTTCGTGAAGTTGTTGGTTCACTTGAGTCTCCAGATGAATAACCATTAGAATTATTCTCCTTGGTCGGTGTTCGTCCTGCGTGTTTGTTCTAAGTCTTCTTAATGTTGGTGCACTCCTGATTTGGGTGATTTGGTCAAGGTATTTAGAGTAGGTTGACCTAGGGTGCCATCATGCATATGTCTGAAGATCATATAAGAAACATTCTTCTATTGTAAGATCTGCAGGAATTGAAATAATCAGGAGAGTCTGCATCATCAATCTCCATTTATTTAACATTCGAGTATTCTTGTGTTGAGTTGATGTAATCAAGGTAGTCAGAATAGGTTGACCCAAGGTGCGATCATGCATAAGTCTCCGAATCATATGATTCATATATTTGATTTTCCATGGTGAGAGCAGCTGGGAATGGAGTAGGAGGGAGAGTCCCTAAAGCAATAGTCTCATCAACAACCGCTATCTCAGGTGTAGCAATGGGGTAGGGCTCTTCTACCACTTGATGGTTACGACTGTCGAGGACTTCATGGGTTACCTCAGAAAATCGTGGTTCCTTAAAGTATTGTTTAGATCAAAGTGCTTCCAATGCTAGAAAATTGATTTCCCGAGTCTCACACTCTTGCCTTAGCCAATGCCAAGAATGTCTTTCCGAGAATAATTGGAGACTGGTTGAATTCTCCTTGATGCTCAATATCAATGATCATGAAGTCTACTTTGAGCGGAGCACCTTTGAATGTAATGATGATTGAAATTGTTCCTCTCGGCCACTTTATCGATCAGTCAGCTAATTGAACGATCTCTCGTATCTTCCTCATAGGTTCGAGTTTGAGTTCGCGAAATACAAAGGTCTGGAGGATATTGATTGGTGAATCATCATTTATTCGAGAATGGATAAAAATTATGTCTTTGATTCCGCAGTCAAATATGGGAAACCGCTTCACTATATGGCTCTTGGTTTTTCTCCTCAACAACAAGGAGGAGGCCATTGACAAGATATGTCTTTCAATCTTGGTTCGTATCCTGCCCTACTTTTTCATCATTAATTTGTCCATTACAAATCCTTTAAGGTTGGGGAAGTGTTTAATGGTCTGTTTAAATGGAAGTTCAAAGATCAATCTTTTCTCCATTGCTTCTCGTAAATAAGGATCCAAATTCTTCAAATCATCTTCAGTTTCAATTTTTATGTACTTTTCGTGATTTTCGATTTTTTAGGTGTTTTTCAATATTTCAATTTTTCTAGTATTTTCTGTGTGGTGTGGTGATATGGTGTTTTCCGTAGATGAGTAAGGGATTTGATGTTCTGGATAAGGATAAGAGGCATAGTCATCCCTAGGGGAGTAATATGCATATTTGTCGCTGTCAGAGTTTCCCTAGGGTGAACATATTCTTTAGGTTTTTGAATATCCTCAGAATTTTCAACATGAGATCCAATCTTTTGCTCATCCATCTTTATGTCCGAGCTACCCGAGAGTGGAATTAATTGGTCGACAAACTTTCAAAATCTATCCTTCATTAAATCAAATCTCTTATTTATCCTCGAAATATCATCCTCAAAAATATGTTTATGATCAATCATGGGAGCAGTCGTGGTGTGTATGTGCATTTGATATTCAATAATTTCATCTTACATTTTCTTGTATGTGCTAAGAGGATAGTCTTTTGGACCAACATATGATCATTATTTTTCGAAAATTTTTCCTCAGAATTGATGGAAGGAGGCTGCTCAGAAAAAGGATTTCGCGGGATTTGTATGTCTCATACTCAACATATCGTGACTCAGGCATGTAATTATAGTTTGAGTAGAGTATACTTCCATGGTCATCATTGATAGTATCCTCAAATAATGGAGTCATACAGGGTGCATAAGTGTCGATATTATCCATTTGGTCCTCTGCATGTATAGGCTAATTAAAGGCATGGTATTCGGGTTGGTTAATAGGGGTTTGATCATCACAGTCAATCCAACGCTGATGATCATTAAGTGAGATCCTCTCCATCTAGTGTGATTGGGTTTAGTTTTTCGACCAATCATAAGACGCAAAAGTGATTTGATATTGAAATGTTTAATTAGAGGGAAACCAAGCATAAGACGGTTCAGTCCAAGATGATAAGTGGTCATGTGTGGCAGGATCATTCGACTAAAGTGGATTGTAATTCAATGAGGGGACCGAATTTATTTGAGAGTGAATATCCCTCAAATGTTGAAGGATTATTGAAAGAAGAGGTTTTGGTCGATTTGGGACTGAGCGAAACAAATTTATTTTCATAATATACGTCAGACGGGTACTCGGACCATTGTCTTGTCTTTGTCAAAGGAAGTTGATGATGAATTGACATGTTTGATCTAGGTGCAAGTGCACATGATATTTAAAAGAATTTTTTTATCAAGGAGATTGATGACACAAGTGTGCGGTTTTTTATCTTCAAAATCGATTTACGCATACAAATCAAATGCAAATCAAACCTCAAGTTCACCGACTCACACAATGAAGCCGCAACAGTTCGGCAATTATCTTTTCAATTTTAATTGGTGATAAGACAATCTTGGAAAATAATTAACAAGATGTTAGGTGTCGAATATTTCTTATAGACCGTCCTGAATTCCTATGACTAGTTGCATCTACTTTCAGCCAGTATAGGTGTAAGTACATACCGTAAAACAGCTACCCATCTTACTTAAAGACGGAGCCTTATGTAGTTTCCTCTAAACCACCCACTCTGCTAAGGAAATCCAGACCATTTACCGGCTTCCCATAGATCCTCACTGAGAAGTAGCTAATCATTTTTTGTAGAATCACTAGTCAATATAAAAATCCGGGTTTGGGCTCTAGACTTAAGTGTCATCTCTCGCTCACTTAGAAAAATAAAAGAATCCAAGGTCGGGGTTGCTCTCCTACAAAAATTCTTGATTTTATAGGTTATTTAAAATCGACTGGTTTTAGCAGTTCCAATTTTAATTAGGTGATCACTGAAATGTTAAGGCAAGCACAAATGCACGTCTACTATCCAGTCCAAATTTCCTTTTAATATTATGTGACAAAAAAAGAGGGAGAAATTCAAGAAAAGCTGATGCACGTGAAAAATGGTGATGTATGCTCAGATAGAAGATTTACAGTGATTCCTCACAATCTTCATGTGGGATGCAATGCAAGAATTTAAAGATTACTCTAAATGAATGCAAGCCGATGAAGAACCGCACCTAGCAGAATGTTCTATTAGTGGGGAAGAATTGAGTTGAATTTGACTAAATTGAACAATCTACTGTGCTTCTCAATTAAAGTGAAGTGTGGCCCAAGGTCCTACGAGCACAATCAAATATTTTAAATGCTCTAACAGTCGAATGTGCAGGTCTATCCTAAACACCACTCAAGTTGGGCCCCACACTCACCGGAGAGTGAAACAGGACATGACACACCATAGAAAAAGTTTGAGGACTTGTTACACACGCGAGAGTCCAAACGGACACCGCTATAAATGAACAATTAATTACAGAAATAAATCCTAGAGTCTACGCTCTCTCACGAATCGACTTAATCTTAATTTTTAATGCGGCTTTTCAGAAGTCGGTAAAGATGTGTCGGTTCTTGGAAAACCACTCCACGTACGCCGGGTACCTCGTAAGAAAAATAAGAGAGAGAGAGTGTGTGTAAGAGAGTGACTCAAAAATAAATAAAAAATAAAGCAAGAAAATAAATATTGAAAATAAAAATAAATGTAGAAAAAATGGAATTTATAGTGGAAAATTCGGGGGTCAGACTACACGAATGCGAAAAACCGAATAAAAATTTTTAGACAAAAAACTAGGTCGTTTTCCTCCACGGTAACGATGCCATCTGAGGAATCATGAATTTCCTGTCTTAAAATGTGTCAATATGGATTATTGTTTGCTTAAAAATATGTCATTTCATTGTAGGCGGGCAATCGGGATAAGTAAAGAACTAACCACACAAAATTTTTGTCGATTTTAATCGATGTGGTTTTATGTTTATTTTACTTGGGCAAGTCCCAAGGTCAAACACATGGAGGCAAAGGAACAACTTAGAGTTTTGTCTATCAAAGCTCATGTGCGGTTTTCGAGGCGATCTTTTTTGTAATTTTTTAATGCAATTAGGTATGCAATATGCAACTTTGGCATATTTTAGGGACTTAAAATGTAAAGATCAATCAAATGATGTCCGAAAAATATGAAACTTTGCCAAGATGTTAATAATGATGAAATGAATGCACTGCAATTTTTTTTTGGAATTTTTGGAAGCAAGATGAATTTTTTTATGAATTTCCGAAAGTAAATAATGTGAATTTCAATATTTAATTATAATAAATATTAACCTATTTATTTTCAAGAGATAAATTTATCCAAGATCTATCAGTAAGTGATGGATCTCAGAAAAATCATAAACTCTTAATAATGAGATTTAATACCTATTAAAAATCAAACATTGGCATATGCAAAATGATTTTTACAAGGCAAACTATCTAGGCAAATGCAAATTTTTTTGGGCACAATGTTAAACAAAATTAATTCTACAATCCGTGATTTTTCAGTAATTTTTAGAGAAACAATTAATCAATTATGAATTTCAGATCTCAAAATGGGCAAAGTATGCAATTTTCCACAAAATAATTAATTATTATGTAACCACTGATCAAAAAATGTCTACAATATGCTTAGTTGTAGAGAATTAGTTGTAGAACAAAATGCCAATTTTTGATAAATAAAATAATGCAACGTAGCGGTCCAAAAAAAGGGGGAATACATGAGTATACATATTACAATATTTAAATAAATATAAAAATGCAGAGCAGGGGTGAAAAATGTGAATACCTAAACGTTGGGGGAATATTCTGCAAAAATAGGTCGTCGTGTAATGAGGCACATATGGGAGAAGCTCTGGGGTCCTCTGCAATTATTCCCAGTGGTCATGTGCGGAGCACTTGACACTGGGGTAGAGATGTAAATAATGGAATTCCTAGGGGCTTTGCTGCAAATGTTCCCTCCTGTCACATGCCTCGCACACAGGGAGGGCCTCGAGCCTCTCGCCCGATGGCAATGTTGTTGCGGTGAAGCATCACCGCCCCGCTACGGCGGTCGTCGGTGGAGGAGGAAGTGCTTTTGGCGGTGGGTTATGGCCGAAGGGGCGGTGCTGGTGGAGCGAAGCTGTAATCGGGGGAGCATTGGCATTGAGTGTGTCCCGCGGAGCTGCGACACTCCTGATGGTGCCTGACAAAGCAACCAGGCATGGCAGAGATGCGAATGAACGACTGCGGATCGACGATGCTCTGGCTGAAGGGAGTGTTGATGAAAAATATGCCCCAGCGGTGCAGCGATGCTCCTGATAGCGACTGGCGCGCGTGAATGTGGATGAAGAGAATGGAGTCATTGTCTCGATAGCAGCAGGCCAGAGCAGGGCACTTAACGGCGGAGAACCGCCGTAATGCAGCAAGGTGCAGAAACCTTGGATCTCACCGTCTTTGATAGGATTACCGGGCTGTCACCATTGGCGATGAGTTTGAAGCTTTGGGACAATCAACAGATAGGTTGTCGAGGTCGATGTGGTGAAGCTTTTATAGATGGATGACGAGGGCTGGTAATGGAAGGGGATCAGTAGGATTAGGGATTCGACGATATTTGATTTGGAGAAGATCGAGGATTTGGGGAAGGTGGCGGTCGATGAATCATGCTTGAGGGATTTGATCGGAAGGTGATCGATGTAGCAACATGAGATTCGTGGCGGAGAGATCACGGTGCCATTTGGAAAGATAGGGAGAAAGGTGACGCTCCTGGGATCGTCCGATCGGTCGAGATCGGAAGGCCCAGGACAAGCCACGTGGTGGCAAGAGAAGGGCATAGGTGCAGCACATACGTGACACATGCATGAGAGGCACGTGCCCTGGATGTGCGGTCCTTTCAATAAATTTTTTTTCTAAAAATGAAAAAAAATCGAAATGGGTGACACGTGGTGGCTCCAGGAGCTGCCACATGTCAGCCACATAAAAATCAGTAAATAAATATAATGAAAAATAGAAACGAAATTGCAAACAATCTGGATCGAAAAAGTTTCTTTACAAAAATTACTCGTCTCGTCGAGATCTATAACTTTCATGAAGAGATGAAAACTTA
Organism: Ottelia alismoides; assembly: GCA_037367405.1. Taxonomy (NCBI): domain Eukaryota; kingdom Viridiplantae; phylum Streptophyta; class Magnoliopsida; order Alismatales; family Hydrocharitaceae; genus Ottelia; species Ottelia alismoides. The sequence goes on along the minus strand of JAZKJV010008479.1, from coordinate 78,772 downwards.
TCTCTATCTGTGGGTTAATTTTTGTTGGATTCGTCTATTGGGTTCGGTCATCCCATTGACCACTAATTGTGTAATTGTGTTTGATTAGTGGATCGACCAAGAGCGTTTCAACAAATGGTTTCGTTGCCGGGGAGCAACGATGTATATATTACTTATCTTCCTTCTCTTCTATTTTATATTTATTATATATTTTTCTGATTTTTTAATTATTTCTTATAGAATTGTCTAACGATATCTTTATTTGATTATGAGGGACTACAAGTCGAGGGATGTGCTCTTAGGACTCATATGCACTCAAGTGTAGCAAGTCGAATTTTCAGAACAACTCGACAAGAGAGTGCAACAAGAGAGGACCGAGAGATATTTTTAGAACATGTCCATTTTATACTTTTCTTCTATTTTGTAATTTAAGTAAAAGAGAGAAATCTATAATTTGTAATAATTTGCGAACATTGCGACACTCCGAGGTCCATTGCCCAAGTGATTGCCCACTTGAGGGCCTCATTGGTTTTTCATGGTTTCCTCCTCCTTTCTTTTATTTCCCACATTTTGAATTTTTCACCTTTTTTACTTGTTTTTGTTATTTTGATCCAAAGCTTAGGACTTGCTTGCTTGGTAGCCTAAGATCCACAACCCTAATTATTTCATGTACCTATAGATTCTTTTTCTTGGACCTAGATAACTTAATCATTGATTACTTAGGGTTAGAAACGAGTGACGAGAGAGATTCTATATAGCACTAGCAGGATCTGTTGCAGTGGACACCAAATAGTATCCAAGTCCAGACATTTGGTTCCATTTTTTAGTAGCTAGCATCTGTGATTCATGCTAATAGCAACTCCTATGCTATGGCGATTTCAGTGGTTGCATATTTGCATATTTCAAAGATTTCAAATTTTTTTAGCATCCTACACGAAGTGAGTCGTGAAGCAAGCTTAGCATTTTTGACGGAGCATGCATCATTGATTTCTTGCTTACATTGATTTTCTGATCTCTTCCTCTCATTTTAATCACCTTAGGATCCTAGAAGGAATTTACACCAGGTTAGGTCTTTTCTTTTCTCAAAAATTCCAAAAAGGTGATAACAAATAAAATTTGGACTGTTAATTCTACTCGACACTAAAATCAATTGTAAAGGACAAATCATTACTTTGGGGAGAGTAACCCCATCATTGTTCATAGGAACTTTCCCGACCGAGAGAGGGATGCACACATAAGGAATAGGGCCCCCATCCCTAGACTTGTACCTTAAGCGCTTGGGTCAGCTTTTGGGCACTGTTATTATTGGAATCACTTACCTCTGACTATAGACAAAGTGGTCTCGATGTTTTATTAGGTGTGCTACATCTATTAGAGTACAACCACTCTAGGTGATTGCACCTATGAGCTTGTGAATAACTGTCTTCTCACATAACTCAAAATTTGACAAGATAAAAGACTGAACTTTCACCGTCTTCGCTGTGTTGAAATGGCGAATTGAGGGGTTTTGTTTGTTTTTATTTGTGTTTTTTTGTGTGCATACTCGATCTAATCTGTACATTTACGCCTTTTTCTTGCATATCTTGACATGATTATTATGATCTCATGATCCCCATCTTTTGTTTCAGAGAAGGAAAACTAGAGTTATTTTTATTCAAACTTTGCAGATTCTTTTCTTCTCCTGTCAGTCCACCTCCATTTGATCAAGAGGACTTTGATCCTTATTTTTCTTTTTGTACATATCCGCATCATCTACAATTCAGGCATTAGATTTTTTCACACCACCACCATCACAATGCCCACCATCTCACCCACTCGATACTAAGTTGTTTGATTCACTTGGAAACCACTTTTTGAGCACATAACATCATAGTGTAGTGAATTAAGTAGTAGATGGATGACCTCAATAGAATAAATAAGAGCCACACTATCGCTTCACCCTCTGAAACCATGTATTAACGAGAGGCCACCCATGAGAGCTTGTAATCTCCCAAAGTAGAAAATATGAGAAAAATGTAAAATTCTAAAAAGATTATAATGGCGGACACCTAGACGGATCAATTTATGAGGGCACCCATGCCACATCCTTTTCCCACGCATATATTTAAAATAGTTCCCACCTCCTTCACCCCAAGGATGACATTGTAAAGACTGATCTTAGTCACCCTTGTATAGATGATGATTCTGATCTCTTCCATATACGTAAGAAATAGAAAATCTAAAAAAGACGTTCACCAACCTTAAAATGTCATCTATTCAGGATATTAATGATGCCCCACTTAAAAAGGACATGGACCAAATGCATGTGCCCACACCCAAGAAAACAAAAAAGACGACGCAAGATCGAGAGATTCCTTCTCATAATGATTACTACTGTCCACACCATCACCACCTTCTGCCTACTAGGAAAGAGGACAATAGTATAACCCTCGTGAGATGTGCCCTTTTTTACCACCATTGTGACCACACTTTCCTTGACGATGGTGCATTGATAAATATAATACCTTCTTAGTCATCCAATCTCTTAATCCGGGGCCTCTCAAGTAAACTTGGATGATTTGTTAATTTGTTGATGAATCATTAAAGAGGTCGAAGCGTATTCTTGAAACCATCATCATTCAGATCCACGACATCATCAACATAGTAGACAGTGTTGTATTGCCCTTGGAGACCTCCACCTTTGTAGAGTATACTCAAATCATCTTTTAACAACTCTTTCTCTCCATTATGAGAGACATTACTTATTATGGATATGGAGAATTACGCTTTCGTCTGATAACAAGAGCATTTTGATTGAAAAGATCACTAAAACCAACACAAACCAAAGACCTGGATAGCATAGACCTTGGAGTTCCCTCCTCTTGTGTGTAGTCATGTGTTGATGAGATACATAATATTTACACCATAGACACTTTAGTACGAAGTGCAAATTTAGGAGCGACTTCCCATGCTAGACCTGACCGTACTACTTTCACTAATGAGTTCGTGCATTTTCATTTTGAGATCACTGAGTATTTACTCCATGTCGGTCTTGATAAAGCTGTGTCAACTAATGACCTTGATATCGACTTGCATCTTCTTAGATCCATTGCTCATTGGTCACGCAAGAAGGTGTGCTTTCTATCTTCTTGATCATTATATAGCCACCTTGCAAATTTACTTTCATTTCTTTCCTTCTATCTATCATTTCCCTCATCTACCCCGATCCTTGTCTTTTTCCCTACATAGGATGCACCATGTCCTAGGTATAAGGGAGGTTGACGAGTCGAGTTTTCTTTCTTCGTTCTATTTCAGTACTCATGTTGTTTCCTACACTTAGGGATCTTTTGTCATAACTATAGGGTGAGTGATGTGTACACTCCCGTATTGTTTTTTCTTTTTATCGGTATATTGGTTCGATCGCATGTCTCCTCTCTTGTTGATATTCTTGTCGATACGCACGAATCTTTACCCTAAGTATTGCCATAAACAGACCGAGTTGATGACCTATTCATTCCCACCAACATGTTGTAAACAATTCGCTATACTTTTGATTAATTGATCCTAAGTATAGGGGGGACGGTCTGCTTCTCATTCTTTCATTCTTTTTTCATTGTAGTATAGGCTCTTCTATACTCAATACAAGATATGTCTTCTTCTTTTCTCTCTGATCTTTGAGGACATGACTCAAGCTATGTATAGGGGATCACGTATACATTGTATATATTTTAGCCATAACTCGTACTTTCATATTTTTGTATAATATAACTAAAATACTATATGATATACGATTAATTAATTGTAAAAAATAAGCATGTAAAATTATGTATAAATCTCTTCGAAATTCTTTGAATATACTGATTAATAAATCAGGTTCAAAATGTTTTGCAAAGCGATTTGGAAAACAATTCGAAAATGTTTGAAAATCTTTTGAAACCGTTAGGAAAACCTTTTGTAAAATATTTTCAAATATTTGTAAACAGATTTTTATGTAAAAAATTCTTTTATCTGTTTAAATAAAATTTTGGAAAATTGGTTTGCAAATGAATTGCAAAATGGTTGCAAAAATAATTTGGAAAATCTATACATACTGTTTGAAAAAATTCACAAATTATTTTCAAATTTTGTAAATGTTTGTAAAAAATATTTTTAAAACTATTTACATAAATAAGTTTTGAAAATATTTGTAAAACTATTTTCAAACTTATTTGGGAACCTCACAGTTAATCTTTGAAAATAATCCTTATTTACAAACCTTGTATATACAAACCTGTAAAAACAACCAACATTCAATTTATAATTGTTCAGTGTGAAATACACCCTAATTCTTGTAAATATACGTGCATTCTTGTGTATACATCTGCATATAATTCTTCTATTTACTCTTACTTTAAAATTTCTGAAATTTTTTCAAAACCTAAAATCCATAAAAATTTCATTTTTTTTTCAAAAACTACATAAAAACTAGCAAGATCTTTTCAAAAATCCTTAAAAAGTTGAAAATAGAAAATGCTTCATAAAAGTTTTCCCTTATTTGTACATAACATTTGCATTTTTCAGATTGATAATTATAATTGAATCAGTCTAATAAAATCTAAATATTGGAGCTTGGTTGGACCTCAATCCGCTTAATCATAAGAGCCTTATATGAACTAGAATTAAGATGCTTCAGGTCTACCATACTTAATTCTATGAGACCGCATGACTAGGTTTAGTGTCTTCTTGACTGCCTAAGTAGAATATTTCAGAACACGCATATGACTCTTGTCGACAGTGACCTAACTTGCATACCTGCACCTTACACCTTTCTCAACTCAGTTCAAGTGGTTGAGGGCAGGATTTACCGACATGAGACACAAGCGAAGGGAAACATAAGAAGTCATGATTTTTTGGCCATTGCGCCCCAACCTAATTCAATAGCCATGGAGTCTAGTGACAAGAAGTTGTAAGTTGCAATAATGATTTAGAAGAAGGATAGTCTAATATCTCAAGAGGAAAAAGTCCTTGTACAAATGTTGTTGTAAATAGTATTCAAAAAATGTAAAATAAAAAACTCCAAAAAATAAATGGGAAAAAATCAAAGAAAAATCAATTTCCATTAGAGTATGTAAATATGTATTAAGTAAGAAAGTGTGAGCATTAAATTTAAAGTATTCATGTAAGCCAACATCTGGATGACTTGGCTACACTATCAAGCATCCTAGAATAGGTAGCTACTAGCTACCGTCCATTCTCTTCTCCATCTCTTATTCTTGAGTTAGTTGCCCTTGAACTTGGAAGGGAATACCCTTCTTCTAGAGGGATGAGTTGTTGGATAGGGGAATTAGGGTCACGATGTCAGAGAAGACTGACTTTTACCGCATTGGTTTAGAGGATCTACAATCACTAACACTGCAAAAGATAGACTCATATTCATAAGGGACTGTGTATGACAACGAATTGTTCTAACCTAGATTTTAAGGAGATTTGGGCAGAGTTTTGTGGTTCTTAGAGACTTTTTTGTTTCAAGTATGCCTCCCAATAACATTCCGACCAGATGTAGAATCCAAAAGCTCGACCGAGTTTAAACTTTAACCTTGTTAAGATAGCTTTAATGGTCAAAATCATTCCAATTTATTTCTCTTTATTTTCATTCTTTTTCTTTTTTTCTACACTTATAGGCATAAGTGTTTTCTCGTTACTAGCAAAGGCAAGTATAGAGGGTGATGAATCTCTATTTTATCACCTTTATTCTTTCATTTAGTCCATAAATCCCTAGTTAAATACATGAAAATAGCATTAACTTGTACAAAATAGCATTTATTATTTATACTATAAATATTTCAGAAATTCATTGTATTTAATGCCTAAATTATAGAATAAAGAAAGAAAAGAAAATGAAATGAAATACTAAAGGTATTGAGTGACCCTCAACCCGAGACTAAGTTAAGAATTGACTTGATCGACAAGAAATAAAGTATCGGGAGATAATGGCCAAAAATAACATAAAAACCATAATTTTTCTTTCCTAATAAATACCTATTGCGACCTATTTTATTTTTTATCATTAATATCTCAAATAAATAAACTTTGAAACATGAAACTTGTAGATAAAAATGTAAAGAAAAATATAAAAGTTATTTTACTAAAAACTAATGCATAGACTTCCCAAAACACTCACAATAAAAAGGTGCAAAGAAAACTTTCCAAACATTTATGTACTTCACACAATCTCAAAATTCACTTAACTCATTTTATTGCTCGTAAAATAAAATTATCTAATTGATGGAAATGGTTTCATTCACTGCAGTTAAGATGCAAAAGTTATGTTTTGGGCCCTCGTTGTGTAATATAAATGTATATTATACTCATTATACTTATTCTATATATTTTCAATTCTCTTATATTTTTATAATTCATTGAATATTATTTGAAAAAATGATTGAAAAATAGAATCATAAAAAATTAGATAAAATAAATAAGTATACTTTCATACATAGTCGAATTATACCCATAAATATCTATATAATAAATATGTTATCATTATTTAAGTAACTAAACAACTTCCAAAAAATACAATAAATGTGTGCGCATATAACTAAATAAGTTGTGAATATATAAATCATGTCTATAAAATAATAAAATCTAAAACAAAAAATAAAAAATACACAGTACATAGGTAAATATACATATAATGATACATGAAAAGTTAACACCTAATAAATTAGCTCAAAAAAATAAATAAAAATCATAATAAAAAACTATATACATAAATAAATAATTTTTATGTTCTTAATTTTATTTGATTATTTCATTTATTATTTTTTTATTGATTTATTCTTTTATTTCCTATTTTGTCCTCTAACAGAGGACGTGACCTAATGAGAGTGAGTCCTTCATTAAACCTAGGTCAACTCTTCTAACTCCAGGCATATGCATGTCAGAATGCCAAACCTCCTTCTCATAGATTTTTCTCCCATGATACACTGCCTAGTATAGTTGACTTCCTTCATGAAAAATCCCATCGATATAACCATCCATCATGATGAGCTCCTTCCTTCCTCGCACACACCTCGTGCCATGTGAAAATCCTAAGTTTTGTGAGGTTGTCCAGCTTGTGTATAAATAATACCAATCTAACCATTTTTTTATTTTTATCCATTTTAGTACGTTCAAATACTCATATCCTTAGCAATATTCCTTGAGCAAGGTGACAACAACCTCCACGTCGATTAGCAGCACATGAGAGCGTAGAAGGTGCAATCCACATATTTCATTGGACTTCGCCTGATGATTGTCCTCTACTCCCTGGTCTCGAGGTGAGAGCTTATCATTTTCCATAATTTTTAGATATATTTTAGGTGTAGTTTTGTTTTCCATTTTTTTTGTTTAGTTTTTAATCAACTACAGTATCATAAATTTTAATTTAGTAGTTCGTCAGAGCTTCTGCTGCAGCCACTGTTCCGTTGTACCTCGGCCTACTTCCAACCATGATTTCGCCTCCCTCTTGTTCCCCCTATGCTTCTCCATATCCCTAGACACTCCATTCACCTTGATTGGCCCTCGATTAGGAAACCGAGGCCCTTTTCAGCCACCTTAAACGGACTTCATCACCCTGTCTCATAACGCCTCCATTTTCCCAATAATGGGACTAGGTAGTTTTCCCTCGACACCTCTTTTTATTGTGAAGGATCCTGGAGTCCAAATCCTCATTCAAGATGATTTTTCACAGGGTTGTTGTTCCTAGGAAGCTCAAGCCTCTCCGACCTAGAAGGACCCCCAACGATGGGTCTTGGATCATTTGGATGCATCCAGCAGCTACGCAGAGTTGAAAGGAACTATTTGAGCGTTAGAGCAGCATAAGAGGAGCTCAGAGGAGGGAGGATTTAAGGAGGGAAGCATCTTTGTAGAGTTGTTCTTCCCTGTTCTTGGGAAAGAGCAGTAGCCATTGGATCTACCTCTCCCTCAAGATTAAAGGATAATTGTTGTATTTTTGACTCCATCAACCATTTGATCTCTTGTAGGGATCTAATCTTAGTGCTTCATCAGCAAAGCAGTATCGATCATCGGCGAAGCGACGCATGTCCAAGTGAAGAGATAAGAGCCGTCTATCTGCGTGCCTATGGGGATATTTTACACAGTCTTCACACCCACCCACCCCCCTTTGAGTTTTGTATTTTATTTTTATTATATACAATTTCATCTATACTTATATTATTTTTTTAGAGTTTGCAATTTGTACCCTAAGTTTGTAATATTTGCACTTAGGTCCATTGCCATGTCACCTTACATATACAAATACGTGAGGTGGTATGCATTTTACAAGGCACCCCTGCGGTAAAAATTGCATAAGAATATAAAAATATTCATTATTATTTTAAAATTTAATTTATATTATATATTGTATATTAATAATAGTTTTGGAAATTTCTGAGATATTTAACTATTATTAAATTCCATAACAATTCAACCTATTATTATAAATCACTGTTTTGATTATTTTAATAAAATAAAAATAAAAAATTACTAAAAATCACCAAATTTCACAAAAATAAAGGAAATATAAAAACATAATTTTTTACACCTTTTTAATATTTATCTTTATATTTACAAATATAAAAGCATATGTAGTATATATGTGCAAATATATCTTTATATATAACTAATATTACTATTATTATTGTAAATATCTTAAATATATATTAAACACTTTAAAATTTCCACATCTATTTGTATTTACTTTTTTATATTTATTATATATTATATAGCTTGTATTATAGATATTATTACAGAGTGATAAATGTACTTATTCTTTAAGTTAAAAAAGAAATTATAAAATTATATAAAAATAAAAGTTATAAAATAAAAAAATGTAAAATAAAAAACCCATAAAATCAAATATAATTAAAGACCCACGAAAATAAATTAAAATTACAAGAAGAATGAAAGTTTTGGATTAGTTTCACAGTCTATCATGTTTGCTCTTTGAGTTCGACACTCTACATACTAAACCTATACACACTTTTGTATAGATATAATAATTTTTAACTTCACACACATATTGCATTTCTTTATCTCTGTCTATGGGTTAATTGTTGCTTGATTTGTCTATTGTGTTCGGTTATCACAACAACTGTTAATTGTGTTTTATTTGCCGATTGGTCAAGAGCATTTCAACGAGTACCCATAAAGAAAATAAAAGAACTCCTCCCCTGCTAGTCTCTCAAAAATATGACAATAAAAGTCAAGGGAAAGTGATCTTTCTAAGTTGTAGCATTCATGTGTGTGTAATCGACATAGACGTGCCATGACATGGGTACTTGTGTTGTAATCTCTAACCCCTCCTCGTACTAACCATCTGAATACCTGACTTCTTCAAGACAACATGAAAGGGGGCCAACTACTTGGAGTCTAAGATGGGTTTAATAAAACCTTCTTCACACCATTTCTCAATCTCTTTCTTAGCTACTTTTCATAGATCAGGGTTTAATCTTCTCTTAAAATCACGAGAAGGCCTGGCATTATCCTCAACATAAATATTATGTATACATAGGGCATGGTTAATACCCACGATATCTGAGACAGTCCAACCTATAGCCTTGTGGTTCTTCTATAAGACGTCCAACAACCTAGACTAATGTTCTACAGTCAACTTAGATATAATAATGACAAAGAATCTATCTTTGGGTATCATAAGAAAGGCACACTTACGTGTAGGAGGGAGCAGATTTAGCTTTGTCAAAGTAGTATCATTTATAAAATTAGGCTAAACCATTTCTTAATCTGATTCCATGTTGCATGAAGGTGGAACTATTGCTATACTATCCACCAAATTTGTTGTGTAAGGAGTCAGATAACCAAGGAAATGTGGTATTTCGTCCAAAGACATGTTCGACTTGTCATGTATACCCCTTTACTATTCCAGGGAAGATGGAACTGGCATATTTAAAGGGTTCTCTAAGTTATCAAGTGAAAAAGGAAATGTATAACACAAGAGCTCTAGCAACACCTAAAAATTGCATTGTAAACACTATCCTCTCTATATAAGAGGGTTTCACTGAGTACTGTTGGAGTTTGTTTCCATATCTCAATTGTGCTAACTACTCTGTTGTCTGGCTCAATAGATGAAGAGAAATATGTACTAAACTCTGAGTCCATTCACTACCATTTTGTATGCTTCATCTTAAGTTTCAATTCATCACCTGGTGAAGGTAACTTGATCATTCTTATTTGATAATCAAAGGATGCTCTAGCGATCCTAAGGAAGGGCCACCCTAGAATGATCTATGAGACTCTCTAATGATTAGAGATATCGATATTCAAAACATTGAAGTGAAGGGTGTTGATCGCGTCTCATGCAATCGGGGCGACTAGTCGCACTAGTCGCTAGATGCAGCGGAAATTAAAAACTTTTGAATCAAGTGATGAAAACACATGATCACAAGAACATTTCTTGAATCGTTTCATCAAACCACAATGTATTAGAAATACCTCTTGAAGTGTGGTTGCGATCACGAGATCTCTAAAGAAAGAGATCCACCTTACTCAAGTCCGATATACGAAGATGTCACTTGCGGGCGCGATGATGAGACGCATTCCTCCCGCAATCCTCGATGAAGATCTAAGCCTTGAATGTCCTAATTTCGTCCAACCAAAATCGCTGATGGAGATCCATGAGCAATCGAAGCGACAACACAATGGCGTGGAGAAGATTCCTTGTTCCCTCAGAGCATGAGGTGGGCGTCCACCTTCGAGATAGAAAGAGAGAGGACGAGAATGAGAGAGAGAGAGAGTAGGCTTGTACTCCTGTATCTTATTACACAAAGAGTCTAGGGTTTCCCTCTTTATATACTAGTTTGGCAGTCCGTGGATAACAATCCATGGCATATACAAAATCAATGGTTAGATTGATATGTATATTAAATCAATGGCCATGATCATTGTTGTTCCAACACAACATATTAATTTATTTTAAATTAAATATATGTTGCATTATCATCAACATAATTTAATTCAATAAATAAATTAATAAACACAAGATAATGAGATATTAATTAAAATAGGATAATAATACTCCAAAATCAAGGGGCGTCACCCATGACCAAGTCATGGGTGACGCCACCTCATGATTTGGCGGATTATCTTCTCCTTTTAATTCAAATCATTATCTCTTATTTATCTTGCAACATTATCCATTAAATTAATTCCAAATTAATTAGTGTATATCTATTGCAAAAGTATCCACTAAATTAATTCCCAAATAATTTGTGAATATTTCAATCATGCCAGTGAAAATATGTGAATCATATTCACAGCCCAAACTAAATTGTAAATTACATTTCCAATTAATTGCTTAATGTGAATCCAATTCACGATAACAATTAACAAATGCTATTTACAAAGGTGCTCTCTCTCTAATATATTATAAATCACATTTATAATATATACACAGATATTATGGATAATACTATCCACAATCTATATTCCTTGATAATTAAATCTTATTTAATTATCTTGAATAATCATTCTCAAAATATGAATCCCATTCATATTATTCTTGATAATTAAATCTCATTTAATTACCAACTTCTTGTTGCTTGGATACATAATTGATCAAATGAATTATTATCGATCTCCTTCAAGAATAATGTGCTTTCTGCGCAGATAGTTGGAGATAAGGACAGGGCGATTGTATTGTTCCACGTATAGTGACTTGAATATTGAGATCTCATCTCAAATCCAGAAATTACGTACCTCCCACAGATGCTTGATTAAATCAAGATTGCAAATCTAATCTTCTCATTGCATCTGAATCTTTTTCAAACCAATGCCCAACACTTGGACCTGATCAGATTGCTTCTCTACTGAGAGGAGTCACTAAAATACAGACTTGTTTCATCACTCGTTCGGAATGGAAGCATCATGGTTATACAATCGTTTATGATCACATCACCCTCAGGTATTTCCAATACCTGTACATCTTGCTTACTGGAAGACCTAACTGTCTTCTTCAGGGTTTGATCACCAAGTTTCTTAATCTTGGTCATTGGGAATCCGTATCGATCATATGTTTTCCCAAAGCATATACCATAACTTCAAATTCTTCTCATGCTCCCAAAGCACGATGACCATTCATGGAATTTGTTTGATCCCAATACCTCATGAGTGAGCTCATGTCTTCTGGTTCATAAGTGAACCTATATGATCCCTTTGAGAGATCGTATTACTCATATGCCCTTACATGCACACCAACGCGTCGGTGTATAGAACTTGGTTATGTCATCAACCAATTTGTCTGCCAAATGTACACACTCAGACATATAGTAACACACCTATCTCCGATCAGAGGATGTCTGCCTATGTTGTGACAACATTCAGCACATGACTTAGGTTATCTCGATCTAGTTCGGTCAACCCTTTGACCTAACTAATCTGACACCTCCAAATCACTATTCCCATGTAGAGGACCTGCATCAAGAGGTCGGTCAGATATCAGCCTATGTGAGAAAGGATTGCCATCTCCTACTCAGGCTGGAGATCATCTCTTAATAATCATTTGACGGTGCTTGATGAGTCCTCTATCTAAATCTTTAGATATTCATCCAAACACCAGCCTCTATGATCCATTTAATGAATCAACAACTATATGATCATCAGGATGGCCATGGTACATAACCCTCATTGTACAGAGGGACCTTCTAGTGCATTCATTCATTTAATTTCAGAGAGGGAGTAAAAAATCAATAACTTTTATTGATAAATATATATATATATATATTACAATAACATTTATTGTAAGAATGGTTCGCTTAGGACTTACATGTCCAACAATCTCCCACTGGCCCTCATAACCATTCAGGTACAATCGGTAAAACCATACTCATTACATTCTAGTCAAAAACCGTATGTGTCAAAGGTTTGGTAAGAGGATCAACAACATTGTCGACAGAGGTCACCTTGGTGATGATGATATCATCACGCTTTTGATTCTCCCGAATGATGTGGTATTTCCTTTCCACGTGTTTGATCTTTTGATGCCATCTGGGTTCCTTTGTTTGGTCAATGGCTCTCGTTTTATCACAGAGTCACAGGATGGGAGTATCAGAGGAAACTACGCTAAGCTCCTGGATGAACTTGCGCAACCACACCACCTCCTTTGCAATATTCGATGTGGCAATGTATTCGGCTTCTGTTGTTGAATCCGTCGTAGTGTCCTGCTTCTTGCTTCTCCAGCTCACAACACCACCATTCAATAGGAAGACAAACCCTGATGTCGACTTTCGATCATCAATATCCGACTGGAAGTCTGAATATGTATATCCCACGACTTGGAAATCACCATCTCCATAGACCAAGATGTAATCTTGCATCCATCTTAGATATTTGAATATGTTCTTTACTGCATTCCAGTGTTGCTCTCCATTGCAGGATTGGTAACGACTTACCACTCCCACTGCATGGCAAATGTCTGTCCTACTACACATCATGGCATACATTAAGCTTCCTACAGCTGATGCGTAGGGGCATCCAGCCATGGCCTCCTTTTCCTCAACACTTTGAGGAGCCATCCCTTTAGACAGATGGATGCCATGTCTTAAGGGGAGGAATCCTTTCTTGGAACTATCTATATGGAATCATTCAAGAATCTTCTTAATATATCCATGTTGTGATAATCCCAATATCCTCTTTTCTTGGTTTATGAACAACTTTAGGCCTAAGATGTAAGAGGATTCTCTAAGATCTTTCATCTCGGAGGTATGGGATAGCCAAATCTTCACTCTGGTCATCATTCCTGTATCATTCCCAATGATAAGGATATCATCTATGTAAAGCACGATGAACACAATGGTGCTCCGACTAAGCTTCTTGTACACACAAGGTTCATCGGGATTCTGCACAAAATCATAATTCTTTACGGTTTCGTCAAATCTTATGTTCCAGCTACGAGAAGCTTGTTTGAGCCCATAGATGGATTTCTTTAGCTTGCATACTTTTCCATCCTCAACTATGAAGCCCTGGGGCTGCTACATATAGATATCCTCGTTGAGGTATCCATTGAGGAAAGCTATCTTGATGTCCATCTGCCAGATGTCGTAGTCAAGAGATGCAGCTATAACCAGCAGTGTCCTGATGGACTTAAGCATAGCCACCGGAGAGAACGTCTCATCGTAGTTGATGCCTTCTCTCTCTGTGTGTAGCCCTTGGCTACGAGCCCTACCTTGAAAGTCTCTACTTTCCCATCAGGTCTCCTTTTTCTCTTGAAGATCCATTTATATCCAATGGGTTTTACCCCTTTAGGTGGATCCTCTAGGGTCCATACACCATTCTTATGTATGGAATCAATTTTTGACTTCATTGCTAGCATCCATCTATCCATGTCATGATCCGCGAGTGCTTCATCAAATGAAGAAGGATCATTGTCAGCCTCACTTGACACGTGGAATCCATACCATTTAGGTGGTGCAACCACCCTCGAACTCCTTCGAAGAGGTATGGGTGTTTCATCTTTATCTATCTCTTCAGTTTCAGGTTCTAGAATCTCAGAATCCTCAGGGGATTCGATGAGTTCCTCTACTTCATTTCTATCTTGTCCTTTAAGGAAATCATCCTCCAGAATTTCACATCTCTAGAGACAAAGACCTTTTGGGTCTCAGGGTCGTAATGTTGATATCCAATACCATCTTTAAAATACCCAATGAAGTAATACTCACAAGTGTGAGATTCTACCTTACTTGCATCCACGTTCTTCGCATGGACAAAGCATCCCCAAACCCTCATGTGATTAACACTAGGTTTGGTTCCATACCATAGCTCGTGAGGAGTCTTGGGTACATATTTGCTAGGAATCTTATTCAGGATATATATTGCAGTCTCTACTGCATATCCCCAGAAAGTAAGAGGTAAACGTGCTTTGCTCATCATTGAAAGGACCATGTCCATGATGGTCCTGTTGCATCTTTCAGCAACACCATTAAGTTGGGGAGTTCCAGGGGGAGTGAGATTGGAGACAATTCCATTCTCTTTAAGATATTCCTTAAATTCATCTAAGAGGTACTCACCACGTCGATCAGATCGAATTGATTTAATATTCCCATCGATTTGGTTTTCAACCAAAGCCTTAAAATCTTTGAACTTTTCAGAGGTTTCAGATTTATGACGTAGTAGGAAGATAAACCCGTATCACGAATGGTCATCGATAAACGTCAAATAATATCGATATCCACTTCTAGTCGTGGTACTGAAGGGACCACGCACATCAGTATGTATGAGGTCAAGAATACCTGCGCATCTCGTAACCTTGTTACGGAAAGGCATCCTGGTCATTTTACCTCAAATTCAATGTTCACATGTAGGTAAAGATTGAACATGTAGAAAATCTAAAGGTCCATCCTTTATAATCTATTGATCCTATCAACAGATAAATGACCACGCCTTTGATGCCAAATAATATTCGAATGATTTTCATTCTCCCTGAATCTTTTGGGGTTTTATTATTTGTGGTAGTGACATTCATGACATATTCATCAATGCACAATTCATCGAGACTACCAGAAGTCCGAACACCAACCGCAATAAATTTATGATAATGATTAATGACTAACTTATTATACAAAAGGGAGGAATATCCATGTCTAACAAGCTTAGATACAGATATCAAATTCCTCCTAACATCAGGTACATAAAGACACTCTTTAAGTACTAGGACTCGACCACTAGATAACGACAATCAGTAAGTCCCCATGACGACTGCTGCAACACTTGCATCAGATCCCATCTGGATGACTATCTCCCTTTGCTCCAGATTCCTAGTTTCCTAAAATAAATGCAACAAATTGCACACATGAACAGAAGCACCAGAATCTACAATCCAACTTCCTTCTCGTCCAACGAGAAAGCTAGTTTCAATGATGAAAGTAGATTTCATACATGCTGGGGCTTTACCTTTGTCAGCAGACTTCAGGTATTCTAGGCAGTTACGCCTTAAGTGCCCCAGCTTCTTGCAGTGGTGACAGACATCGGTCTTCTTCGATGCATTAGTGTGGAAGCACTAGAAGATGAACCAACTCTTTGATTCTTCTTCGTTCTCTTCTGGGGTGGGCCCTTCCGTGAACCTTGCTTCCGACCGCGCTTTCCCTTCACTTGTGCAACCCTTCCACTAGCAGAGGGGCCGTCCTTCCTCATTACATCTTCTGCAGACTTTAAAGCAGCTAACAACCCAACATTAGTGAAATCTATTTTGCTCATGTGATATGAGACGTGTCCGTAAATGCTGCTTTAAAATGTTGTTTTTAATCTTAGTGCGTGAAAATAAAAATGTGTCAATCGTTGTAGGCGGTGATCAGAAACAGTCAAGAAATAACCACAAATTTTATTCAATTTCAATCAAGTGGTTTTTATGTTTATTTTACTTGGACAAGTCCCAAGGTCGATCACAAGGAGGCAAAGGAATAACCTAGAGTTGTATCTATCCAATTTCGTGTTCGGTTTTCGAGGCGGTCTATTTTTGGAATTTTCAATGCAAACAATGTTCGATAAATATGAAACTTGGCCACAATGTAGATTATGATGAAATGGATGCACTGTAAATTTTTTGGAATTTTTGGATACAATATGAATTTTTATGAATTTTTAAATGCAAACAGAATGATTTTCAAAATTAAATTATAATAAATATCAAACCTACTTATTTTCGAGGACCAAAATTATCTAAGATCTATCACTAGGTGATTGATCTTAGAAAAATCCTAACCCTCAAAAATGTGAGATCTAATACCTATTAAAAATTAAATAGTGAAATATGCAAAATGATTTTTACTGGGCAAAGGATGCATGCAATTACAAATCTTTTTGGGCATAATGTTAAGCACAATAATCTCTATAAATGTGATTTTTCAGGGATTTTTAGAGCAACGGTTAATTAAATGCAAATTCAAGATCATAAAATGGGCAAAGTTTGCAAATTTCCACAAAACAAATAATTATTAATTAACCACTTATCACAAAAATATCCACAGTATGTCCGAATGTAGAGAATTAAGTGAGGAACATCATGCAATTTTTAGATAAATAAAACAATGTATAGAAGAGGTTCAAAAACTAAGGGGAATATAGGGGTACTGATGCAAATATAATAAATAAATAAAGAAATGCAGTGGGGGGTATACGCGTAATTACCTAAACAAAGGGGGTGTTTCTGCAATTTTACCAAGAGGCACGTGCTGCGCACGTGCCCTTGGCTTGGTGGACTGATGTGCAAATTGAGGGAGCTCCAGGGGCGGTATGCAAAATGACCCATGCGGTTACGTGCTGGGCACATGACCCGTGGGGATGAAGCAGGTGCTGACGTCGTCCCCTCCCGTCACGTGCCTCGCACGTGGGAGGGTCTCGGGCGTTAAGCCCGGTGGCTGGCGGCGAAGGAGCTGGCGAAGCGGATGCGCGGTGGAGGCGAGGCCGGCGAGGGGCGGTGCAGAGAGGCGTGAGGCTTCTGGGTGATGGTGATGGCTGTCGAAGTTGGCGAAGGCGATGACGTGGCGGTTCCCCTGGAGGGTTGTCGATGATGATAGCGCGTCGGAGTGAGTGGCGGAGGCGTAGTTGGAGAAGAAGGTGGCGTGGCAGAGCTGGCGTGTCGGCCAAGGCGGAGGGCGTTGGCGTGCTGTCGACGTTGACCGGAGTTGTGGCCGAAAGCGTTGTTGTCGTCTATGGGAAGCTCTGAGGATGAATGCGAAGGAGGGGCGTTGTGCTGTTGTCGACGATGATAGCGCAAGGCGGAGTCGAAGGCGGTGAAGTCGTAGGCGATGGAGCTGAAGTCGAGGCGAAGAAGCTGATGGCCGGAGAAGACGAAGGTCGGGGAAGAACATCGGAGTTGGAGGTGTTGCTGTAGTTGACGAAGCGGAGAAGATGAATTGGCTGGAGTTGTATCGTCATTGGCTTGTAGCGTTGGCGATGGAGATGTTGTCGATGGTGGTCGGAGCAAGTCGGAGATGGTTGTAGGCGTTGTCGATGAAGTCGGAGACGTAGGCTCGACGGCACGGAGGCCGGAGAAGAGGAGATGGATGTCGTTGGCGGTGAAGGCGCGGTGTAGTCGGAGAAGAAGGCGGTCGATGGTCATAATCGTGGTGAAGATGGCGTTGCGATCAAGCGAAGATGGGGTGGTGTTGTCGATGTCGCTGGCTCCACGACTGAGGTCGGGGCAGGGGCAGGACGTAAGAGGAAGAGCCCACGTCTGCAATGGCTATCTGAGGTGACCGGACCTCATCGATGAACGAGGGGGGTGCTGTCACCGCCCTCCTCAGTTGATGCTATCGGTGGATAAAGTTCGGGGATGGCGTCGAGGGTTTTAAATAGGACATTAGGGAGGCGGCCGGTGAGGGAAGCTAGACTTGCGGGGGTGGTTGGCGACGAAGGCGGGGGCAGAGGTTACTCGGCCGACGCGAGATATGCGGCGGCGGTTGCGAGGTTTTCGGGACGGCAACACTGGAGGCTGAAGGCGCCTGGAGAAGATGAAGCGCAACGACCATTCGATCGGTCGCTGATCGAACGGCCCTGCATTGGCCACGTGGCAGAGGTTGAGAAGAGAGAGGGGGAGCGCGTACGTGCTTCGCGCGTGCCTGGGGACACGTCCGTCGCACGTGCGGACGCTTTATTTATTTTTTTTATAAAATCGATATAAGAAATATGCGAAAAACAGCTGACACGTGGCGGCCCCTGGGGCAGCCACGTGTCAGCACCAGAAAAATCGAAGAAAAACATTTTGTAAAACCAAAAAGAAATAGCAAATGACCTCGGATAGAAAATGCTCCTTCACAAAAAATGCTCGTCTCAATGAGATCTACAACTTTAATAAAGACATCAAAGCCAAAATCGGTCAAATGTAAAAAGTGAATTTTTGGGGTATCCCATGTACATAGAATACCTAGATTTTTGGGTTTTCCAATTGTTTTTGTCATTTTTAAACACGATAAAAATACAGAAAAATATGGAAAATTTAAAGATAAATAAAATACACTTAATTCTAATTTTGTAGATTTTTATTGATAAAGAAAATATATACATAAAATATAGGTTAGAAAACCACTAAAATATACAATGTGCAAAAGAGGCCCAAACCCATCTTTCACATACGAGCTCCGATTCACTTGAACTTGGTCTTGTTTTGATTGAATGTGCATTAGTTCAAAAGTGAGTAGGATCAAATCGGACAATGAATGGGGTAGATATGTGGCTTTTAGTCCAAAAATCCTGAAACTAGGGTTTGGGTTTTTGGTCCACATACCTGGGTTAGTTATTTTTTTGTATTTTTTATTTATTCTGGTTAGTGATATGTACACAATGGAGGTGGTTTTGGATCATTCGGAGTTAGCATGGAGGAGTTAAAAATCTGAGAAATTAGGCTATTTACAGGTCAACTGTGGCTTGCATTTTTGGCTTCTTATTTTATGCAGAAATTAATGCTAAAATGCAATTCTTATGAAATCATGCATGAATGCTAATTATGCAGAATAAATGTCGAAATGCTATTGATTTTGAGGGATATGATCTTAATTAATGAGACTTAGAGTGATGAATCTGAGATTCATCATCCCCCTATACTTAAACCATTCTCGTCCCTGAGCATCAAAAAGAAATGTCATGAGGTGAAATGAGATTGGGTTCCATACCAAGACCATGAGATGAAGGTGAAAATGAAACTAAACTCGACCTTTGGGTTATTCGTGTGTCGGTACTTCTGTGAGACTTAGAATTTTAAAATCAACAGCCCTCAAGTTCTACACATCATTGTCATAGTTTTGACTCAGAAGTCATCTTAGATCGATCCTCTTCCCAAAGTATACCCTATGAACACTGAATAACCTACTCATGTGTGTGAAGGGTTTTAGCTCTTCCCATCCAGAATGCCGGACTACCATGCTCCTCTCCTTTCCAGTAACTCGTCCTCGGGGAGTCAGGTATTTCCTTCTAAGGTCTGTCTGCTGTGTTCACAACCGAATTGAGGGAGGAGATAGAAGAAGGGGAAAAGAACTGGAGGGTGGCTAGTGTAGTCACCTCTCCTTGTGAAGATGGCCAATGTAGTCGAGTCTCCACCAAGATCTGCAGGTTTTCTTGAAGCTTGGACCTTTTTGGTCGGATTTTATTTGGTAGTTGCTTCTTTGTATTTGAGATTTTTGGTGGTTCTACCTGGATCTTGTTGTGCCCCTACGGATATAGAATCTTTTTGTTCCGTACATTTTTTGGGGTCTTAGAAAAAAATTGTGCCCAGCCGTCCATCCCTTTTCCGAAGCTTTATTTCAACCCGTACTCCGGTCTTTACATTTCCACGCTACCAGAAAAGAGACTCACATAGTCTTCCAACATCCCATCTGAGTTGAGCTAAGTGCATAGTGTGAGAGTACAAATTAATTCCCTATTCCAAAGTTGTACCCAGAATGAAGAGACCAGGTTAGACACTAAGAGTCAAACGCTGCACATTGTCTTGTGGAACTTAAAGAATTAAGTCAAAAGACCTGAAGTTCTTAAAATCCTATTTCTCGGTAAAGTTCCTCTAAAAATTAGGTGGATTAAGGTCAAGTCCAGACCATTCTCGGTTTCGGCTCACAACTTGGTTCAGAACCCAATGACTTTTCACAGATGCAGATGCATGTGATGCTGGATGAAGTGCAGGTGTGTGAAATGCAGACTTTTTTTTGTGCGTGTGTGTGCAAAGATGAAATAAGAAGCCATTTTTTTCAAAAATTTTGGGCAAGTCAGTGTTAGTAGAAAACTCTCCTTTTTTTCTTTTCTTTTGTTTTGTTTTCTATGTGTTTTTTTTAAGTTAGTACCCACCCCGTAAATACATACAGACTTACGCGAAAGTTCGAGATATGGGTAAAATATATACACAGTATATATAAAGACCCCCCTATACTTAGCGAGTACTGTGTCCTCAGAGCATAAAAACGTAATGAATTCATAGCTCGTGCTAAGCGTAAGAGAGTTAAAAATTTATAAACAACGAGTTAGGAAGTAGAGCGGAAAAGAGGCGGTCATGATATGTGAATGAGGAGAGTATATACAGGTGGGTGTCGATTCCCCCTGTACTTAGGCTCTGGACAACCTAAGTATGGAAGAAGGGTGGAAATGGAGCGGTCGAGAGAAGGAATGTGGTATAAACAAATGGCATCGGTTCCCCCTATACTCAGGCCTTGGCCTAAGTAGAGGAAGAAGATGTACAAGGAGACCGATGTGGTCGGGAGGGAGGGTGGGTAGCCGATGATTAAGGCGGTTTTCGGCTGATCTTTTTGTGAGCCTGCAGTGGGAGATCATAATGATGAGCCTGTGTCGAGTTGATGTAATCCATGAAGTTAGAGTAGGTTGACCCAAGGTGTGCCCATGCATAAGTCTCCAGATCATATGATTCATATACATGATTCTTCATGGTTAGAGCGGCTGGGAATAGAGCGAGGGGGGGGGAGATTTTCTAAACCAATAGTCTCATCAACAACCGCTATCTTAGGTGTGATTGCAGGGTAGGTCTCTTCTACCGTTTCATGGTTACGGTTGTCGGGGACTTTGTGGGTTGCCTCAGAAGATCGTGGTTCCTCAAAGATATGGTGAGATCTAAGTGCTTCCAATGCTGTGAAATTAATTTCCCGAGTCTCACAATCAATAATTGCCTTGGCCAATGCCAAGAACGGCTTTCCGAGAATGATTGGAGACTGGGTGAATTCTCCTTGATGCTTAATATCAATGATCGTGAATTCTACTTTGAGCGGAGCACCTTAGAATTTCATGACGACAGAAATGATTCCTCTCGGCCGCTTTATAGATCGGTCCGCCAATTGAATAATCTCTCGTTTATTCCTGATCAATCCGAGTTTCAGTTCATGAAATACAGAGGTCGGGTGGATATTGATCGGTGAATCGTCATCAATCCGAGCATGGGTAAAAATGTATCTTTGATTTCACAGTCGAATCTTGGCAACCGCTTCACTATGTGGATTTTGGTTTTTCTCCTCAACACCAAGGAGGAGGTCATTGATAAGATATGTCTCTCGGTCTTGGTTCTAATTCTGCCCGACATTTTCATGGTCAATTTATCAATTACAAATCTTTTAAGATATTGTCAGAATTGTCCCTCAGTTCCTGAATCTCTTCAAAATTTTCAATCTCAGATCCAATCATTTCCTCATTCATTTTTATGTCCGAGCCATCATAGAATGAGATTAATCGGTTGGTGAATTTTTGCCATCTGTCCTCCATTGATTTGAATCGTTTATTTATCCTCGAGATATCATCCTCAAAAATTTGTTCATGATCACTTATGGGAGCAGTTGATGCGTGTTCTTGTGATTCAATAATTTCATCTTCCATTTTATATGTGCTAGAAGAGGAGTTTCTTGGAATGTCCAATGTATGATCCTTATTTTCTGAAAATATCTCCTCAATAATTATGGAAGGCGGCTGCTCATATGGTTCAGACATGTGGAGTTGGTCCGAGTAGAATTTATTCAATTGATTGGTCGGATCTTGATATGGTGTAGTCAACATATAGGGTTCCTGTGTTTTTATGTATTCAGTCCAGTCCTCTATATGATTGTCATGTCTGAAAAGGGGGTTATCATGGTCAATCCAAGATGATGATTGTTCATTGGTGTTCACTGGTGGGAGATATGAAGAAGTGTTGAGTTCAATCATGTGGTTATTATCTCCCATGAATGATGGATTGACATTCACTAAATAAGAAGGATCAATTGCATGATCGGCGTAGAGAGGATTGATATATGAGGAAGTGGAGACCTCAGTCGGTTGTGGGTTTGTTAGGTCCGAAACAAAGGATTGTCATTCATAAAGCAAATCAGATTAGTAAAAAGAGAGGGTGGTTGAGAGTCTCTTGGAGGAGGGGTTTTAGGTCTAACTGATACGAATTCGTTTTCATAGTAAAGTTCCGATGGATTCTCGGTCATTTCTGGAAGAGTTGAAAGGAATGAGGGGTTGGGTCTGTGGGAGTTTTTGTACAAGAGTTTCATGATGAGGTTAAAATCAAGAGAGGAAAGAGATGATTATACGGGAAGAGAGTTTTTATCAAATGTGCGGCGTTTGATCTTAGGTATCGGCTTACGGACACCAATGGAAACACAAATCAAACCCCAGATTCACCAACTCACACAATGAAGCCGTAAGGGTTTGTCTATTATCTTTTCAATTTTAGTTGGTAATAAATCAATCTTGGCAAAAATTAGCGAGATGTTAGGTGTCGGAGCATGGCTATAACCTTAAGTGTCGTCTCTCGCTAACTCAGAAAAAATAAGAATAAAATCATCCAAGGTCGGGGTTGCTCTCCGCAAAAATTCTTGATTTTATGGTTTCTTAAGATGGGTTATATTTAGCAGTCCCAATTTTAATGAGGTGATCACTGAAAAATTAGATGAGCACAAATACACGTCTACTGTCCAATCCCAATTTCCTTTAAAATTATGTGATAAAACAAGAGGGAGGAGTTCGGGAAAAGCCGATGCACGTGAAAACAATGATGTATGCTCAGGTAGAAGACTTACAGTGCTTCCTCGCAATCTCAATGTGGGATGCAATACAGAATTGAAAAATTATTCTAAATGCGTGCAAGCCGATAAAAAACGCACCTAAGCAGAAAGTTCTATTAGTGGGAAGAATTGAGTTAAATTTTTGGCTAAGTTGAACGATCTAATGTGCATCTCAAATAAATGCAGTGTGGCTTAAGTCCTACGAGCACAATAAAAAATATAAATGCTCTGAGAGCCTTATGTGCAGGTCTATCCTATTCGCCACTCAAGTCGGGCCCCACCCTCACCGGAGAGTGAAACAGGCCACGACACACCACAGAAAAGTTCAAGGTCTTTTTTACACACGCGAGAGTCCAAAACGGACACCGCTATAAATGAGCAGAAATTTAAATTTGTAGAAATTAAAAACCTAGACTCTACGCTCTCTCATGACTGGACTCGATCTTAATTTAATTGTGGCTTCTTCGGATGTCGTTGAAGATGCGTCGGTTTCTTGAAAAACCGATCCACGTCCGCCGGTTACCTCGCAAGAAAAATAAGAGAGAAGATGTAAGAGAGTGACTCAAAAGTAATAAAAGACAAGAAAAATAAAGACAGGAAAATAAATGGGATTTACAATGAACGATTCGGGGGTCAGACTACCCGAATGCGGAAAACCGAATAAAAATTTTCAAAACACAAAACTAAGCTGTTTGCCTCCCCGGCAACGGCGCCATCTGATGTGTCCGTAAATGCCGCTTTAAAAAGTTGTTTTTAATCTTAGTGCGTGAAAATAAAAATGTGTCATTCGTTGTAGGCGGTGATCGGAAACGGTCAAGAAATAAGCACAAATTTTATTCAATTTCAATCAAGTGGTTTTTATGTTATTTTACTTGGGTAAGTCCCAAGGTCGATCACAAGGAGGTAAAGGAACAACCTAGAGTTGTATCTATCCAATTTCGTGTTCGGTTTTCGAGGTGGTCTATTTTTGGAATTTTCAATGCAAATAATGGAATTTTCGAGGTGGCCTATTTTAGGGACTAAAATGTTGGCTATGTTCAAACAATGTCCGAAAAATATGAAACTTGACCACAATGTAGATTATGATGAAATGGATGCACTGTAATTTTTTGGAATTTTTGGATGCAATATGAATTTTTTATCAATTTTTAAATGCAACAGAATGATTTTAAAATTTAATTATAATAAATATCAAACCTACTTATTTTCGAGGACCAAATATATCTAAGATCTATCACTAGGTGATTGATCTCAGAAAAATCCTAACCCTAAAAAGTGTGAGATCTAATACCTATTAAAAATTAAATAGTGAAATATGCAAAATGATTTTTACAGGGCAAAGGATGCATGCAATTACAAATCTTTTTGGGCACAATGTTAAGCACAATAATCTCTACAATATGTGATTTTTCAGGGATTTTTAGACAAACGGTTAATTAAATGCAAATTCAAGATCATAAAATGGGCAAAGTTTGCAAATTTTCACAAAACAAATAATTATTAATTAACCACTTATCACAAAAATATCCACAATATGTCTGAATGTAGAGAATTAAGTGAGGAACATGATGCAATTTTTAGATAAATAAAATAACATATAGAAGAGGTTCAAAAACTAAGGGGAATATAGGGGTACTGATGCAAATATAATAAATAAATAAAGAAATGCAGTGGGGGGGTATACACGTAATTACCTAAACAAAGGGGGGTGTTTCTGCAATTTTACCAAGAGGCACGTGTTGCGCACGTGCCCTTGGCTTGGTGGACTGACGTGCAAATCGAGGGAGCTCCGGGGGCGGTTTGCAAAATGACCCACGCGGTTACGTGCTGGGCACGTGACCCGTGGGGATGAAGCAGGTGCTGACATCGTCCCCTCCCGTCACGTGCCTCGCACGTGGGAGGGTATCGGGCGTTAAGCCCGGTGGCTGGCGGCGAAGGAGCTGGCGGAGCGGATGCGCGGTGGAGGCGAGGCCGGGGAGGGGTGGTGCAGAGAGGCGTGAGGCTTCTGGGTGATGGCGATGGCTGTCGAAGTTGGCGAAGGCGATGGCGTGGTGGTTCCCCTAGAGGGTTGTCGATGACGATAGCGCGTCGGAGTGAGTGGCGGAGGCGTAGTCGGAGAAGAAGGTGGCGTGTCGGCCAAGGCGGAGGGAGTTGGCGTGCTGTCGACGTTGACCGGAGTTGTGGCTGAAGGTGTTGTTGTCGTCGACGGGAAGCTCTGGAGGACGAATACAAACGAGGGGCATTTTTCTATTGTCGACGATGATAGCGGAAGGCGGAGTCGAAGGCGGTGAAGTCGTAGGCGATGGAGCTGAAGTCGAGGCGAAGAAGCTGATGGCCGGAGAAGACGAAGGTTGGGGAAGAACGTCGGAGTTGGAGGTGTTGCTGTAGTTGACGAAGCGGAGAAGATGAATTGGCTGGAGTTGTATCGTCATTGGCTTGTAGCATTGGCGATGGAGATGTTGTCGATGGTGGTCGGAGCGAGTCGGAGATGGTTATAGGCGTTGTCAATGAAGTCAGAGACGTAGGATCGACGACACGGAGGCCGAAGCAGAGGAGATGGACGTCGTTGGCGGTGAAAGCATTGCGTAGTCGGAGAAGAAGGCGGTCGATGGTCGTAATCGTGGTGAAGATGGCGTTGCGATCAGGCGAAGATGGGGCGGTGTTGTCGATGTCGCTGGCTCCACAACCGAGGTCGGAGCAGCGGCAGGTCGTAGGAGGAAGAGCCCACGTCTGCAACGGCTACCCGAGGTGACCGGACCTCGCAGATTAATGAAGGGGGTGCTGTCACCGCCCTCCTAAGTTGATGCTATCGGCGGATAAAGTTCGGGGATGGCGTCGGGGGGGGGGGGGGGGGGGGGGCGGTTGGCGACGAAGGCGGGGGCGGAGGTTACTCGGCCGATGCGAGATATGCGACGGCAGTTGCGAGGTTTTCGGGACGGCAGCGCAGGAGGCTGAAGGCGCCTAGAGAAGATGAAGCGCAACGGCCGTTCGATCGGCCGTTGATCGAACGACCCTGCATTGGCCACGTGGCGGAGGTTGAGAAGAGAGAGGGGGAGCGCGCACGTGCTTGGCGCGTGCCTGGAGGCACGTGCGTCGCACGTGCGGATGCTTTAATTATTATTTTTATTTTTTTATAAAAATGATATAATAAATATGCGAAAAACAGCTGACACATGGCGGCCCCTGGGGCGGCCACGTGTCAGCACCAGAAAATTCGAAGAAAAACATTTTGTAAAATCAAAAAGAAATAGAAAATAACCTCGGATTGAAAAAGTTCCTTCATAAAAAATGCTCGTCTCAACGAGATCTACAACATTCATGAAGACATCAAAGCCAAAATCGGTCAAACATAATAAGTGAATTTTTTGGGTATCACATGTACATAGAATACCTAGATTTTTGGGTTTTCCGATTTTTTTGTCATTTTTAAACACGATAAAAATCCGGAAAAATATGGAAAATTCAAAGATAAATAAAATACACTTAATTCTAATTTTTTTGTATTTTTATTGATAAAGAAAATATATACGTAAAATATAGGTCAGAAAACCGCTAAAATATACAATGTGCGAAAGAGGCCCAAAACCCATCTTTCACATACGAGCTCCGATTCACTTGAAGTTGGTCTTGTTTTGAAGGTAATTGAATGTGCATTAGTTCAAAAGTGACTAAGATCAAATTGGACAATGAATGGGGAAGATATGTGGCTTTTAGTCCGAAAATCCTGAAACTAGGGTTTGGGTTTTTGGTCTACTTACCTGGGTTAATTATTTTTTGTATTTTTTATTTATTTTGGTTAGTGATATGTACACAATGGAGGTGGTCTGGGATCATTCGAAGTCAGCATGGAGGAGTTAAAAATATGAGAAATTAGGCTATTTACAGGTCTACTGTAGCTTGGATTTTTGGCTTCTTATTTTATGCAGAAATTAATGCTAAAATGGAATTCTTATGAAATCATGCATGAATGCTAATTATGCAGAATAAATGCCGAAATGCTATTGATTTTGAGGGATCTGAGCTTAATTAATGAGACTTAGAGTGATGAATCTGAGATTCATCAATATGACACGACAAAGTTGTTGAAAGACTTAGGGAGCGACAGGAGAATGAAATTATCTTGCATGTCAGCATCCATGTAGGCTTCCAGGATTTCCAATTCAGAGAGGTACCCAAACACTTTGAGTACGTGTTCTCTGACAGAGCTCCCTTCCTGCATCTTGCAGCGAATAAGCTCTTTCATCACATTATAACGCTGTGTGCGATTTATATCACCAAACATTTCCTTCAGATTCAGCATAATCTCTTGGAAATGGTTCATTTCCACATGTTGCTTATGAAGCACTTTGGATAATGAGCCAATGATATAATATCTTGCCAGATTATGGTGTTCATAATATTTCTCATTATATGATTTATCTTCGGAGTCTTTGGGTCTTCTATCTTGTCCTTGATAAACACATACGAGATGCGCTCCGCAGAAAGGACAAGATCCAAATTTCAGATCCGATCCGAATAATTTGGTCCGGTCAACTAATTGAACTCCAAGAGCCTACTTAGTGGGTTCACGGACTTCATTTTTTGAAAATAAGAATTCACTATATTAGAACATATAAATACTTATATATTAATTTTTAAAATATTTGATTAAGGCATTTTAAATCAAATTTTCAAATCATATGTGATGTCACTTATGTGATGCTCCACCTAATATTCAAATTGTAATAATAAATTATCGTGAATCATAATCACATAATTAATTCTTCCATGGGAAATACACATCTCTTCATAATAGAGTGCTTTTAAATTGAATATAATCAACTTAATCACATTAAATCAATTATCAATCCAATTATCAATCAACAAACTTGATTATTACTTGAATAATAGGTATAATCTCAAAGTACATATTATTTGAATTTTAATAATTAGAAAAATACACTTTCACTTCTCCAGCATTATCGAGTCCCTACCCCCGTCATGGCCAGTACCGACGGGAGTGGGACAGACCACATCCGGTGTAACCCGCTACCCCAACGCTCCCCGACTAGACACCATATCCACCTTAGGAAAGGATAATGCCAAATAGGTCATTATGTACTTTGAGATACTCATCGGTTTTTCAACTGAAATTATACCATATAATATTCATCAAAACCGTTTTGATAATATTATAAGGAGATTTGCTAAACAAATCCCCAATCCTATTCAAGCAAGAGGGTTTTGCATGTAAAAGTTGTCCTATAACTATTGTAGGATAAACTAAGGTTTTCATGAAAACAATGTTTGTTGATGATTTCATATCAACCAATTAATGATCAAGATCATTTATCTTATCATATTGGCTAGTGAAATGTCATTCAATGAAACAAATATTTCACAAATCCTTTTCACTAATTATTTCAGAAAACTAACAATTAATTTTCATCAACTTATTTGAATGACTATCACATGGTTCATGATCAAATTTGTCAATTTTCAGCAGTGACCCCTGCTCACTAAAATCAACATATCTTGATCAATTGAAATCCAAATTACGCAAAATCAGTTTCTTAAGATTTCTAATTTTATTTTGACAGAACCCAAGTAATATTTCATGCATTTCGAGGTTCATCAAAATAGTAATTAACTCATTAATCACGTTTAGATTCGCAGTTCCCGCAACAGTGAATACATGTTTATTCATGGGCCATATCTTGAGAAAATGAAATCCAAATTAAATAAAATAAGATCATATGGTTTCCTTATTTAACGAGGAACAAAATCCAATTGAAAATTTCGTGTTTAAACAACCTAAACAGTGCCGAAAAATTCAATTAAACAGAGGTGCGAAAATTGAAATGCAGTAAAAATTTTCGCAACCTTTACAAACCCAAGTCGTCCTAGGTTTACGGATCGTATCCAAAACCTTTATGACCTAAATCTCTGATACCACTTGATGGATAAGAGGAATCCTCAATCTCATCATGGAAGCATGTTGATCGTTTCTCATGCGATCGGGGGGACTAGTCGCACTAGTCGCTAGATGCAGCGGAAATTAAAAAATTTTTAATCAAGTGATGAAACCACATGATCACAAGAACATTTCTTTGATCGTTTCATTAAACCGCAAAGTATCAGAAACACCTCTTGAAGCGTGGTTGCGATCACGATATCTCCAAAGCAAGGGATCCTCCTGACTCAAGTCCGATCTACGAAGATGGCACTTGCGGGTGCGATGATGAGACGCGTTCCACCCGCAATCCTCGATGAAGACCCAAGACTTGAATCTCCTGATTTAATCCAATAAAATCCGTCAATGGAGATCCACGAGCAATCTAAGCGAAAACACAATGGCGTGGAGACCATTGCTTGTTCCCTCGGAGCATAAGGTGGATGGCCACCTTAGAGAGAGAAAGAGAGAGGATGAGAATGAGAGAGAGAGAGAGAGAGTAGGCGTGTACTCTTGTATCTTGTTACATAAAGAGGCTAGGGTTGCCCTCTTTTTATACTAGTTTAGAAGTCCATGGATCACAATCCATGGCATATACAAAATCAATGGTTAGATTTATATGTATATTAAATCAATGGCCGTGATCATTGTTGTTCAAAAACAACAACATATTAATTTATTTTAAATTAAATATATGTTGCATTGTCATCAACATAATTTAATTCAATAAATAAATCAATAAATAAAAGATAATGAAATATTAATTAAAATAGGATAATAATCATCCAAAATTATCCACTAAATTAATTCCTAATTAAATTATGAATATTTCAATCATGCTAGTGAAAATATGTGAATCATATTCACAGCCCAAACTTATTTTTAAATTACATTTCCAATTAATTGCTTAATGTGAATCCAATTCACTTTAACAATTGACAAATCCTATTTACAAAGGTACTCTCTCCCTAATATATTGTAAATCATATTTATAATATATACACAGATATTATGGATAGCACTATCCACAATCTGTATTCCTTGATAATTAAATCCTTTTTAATTATCTTGGATAATCATTCTCATAATATGAACCCCATTCATATTATTCTTGATTATTAAATATCATTTAATTATCAACATCTTGTTGCTTGGATACATAATTCATCAAATGAATTATTCTTGAGCTCCTTTAAGAATAATGTGCTTTCTCCGCAGATACTTGGAGACAATGACATGGGGATTGTATTGTTCCACGTATAGTGACTTGAATATTGAGACCTCATCTCAAATCCAGATCTTACATACCTCCCACAGATGCTTTATTAAATCAAGACGACAAATCTAATCTTCTCATTGCATCTGAATCTCATTCAGGCCAATGTCCAACACTTGGACCAAGATCAGATTGCTTCTCTATTGAGAGGATTCACTAAAATCTAGACCTTTTTCATCACTCCCTCGGAATGGAAGCATCATGGTTATACAATCGTTTATGATCACATCACCCTCAGGTATTCCCAAGACATGTACATCCTGCATACTGGAAGATCTATGATCAACATGAAGATTAAGATCAATTTTACACTGTCTTCTTCAGGGTTTTATCACCAAGTTTCTCAATCTTGGTCATTGGGAATCGGTATTGATCATATGCTTTCCCAAAGCATATATCATACCTTCAAATTCTTGTCATGCTTCCAAAGCACGACAATCATGCATGGAATTTGATTGGTCCCAATACCTCATGAGTGAGCTCATGTCTTCCATTTCATAAGTGAACTTGTATGATCCCTTTGAGAGATCGTATTACTCACATGCCCTTACATGCACACCAGCGCGCCGGTGTATAGACCTTTGTTAGGTCATCACCCTATTGGTCTGCCAAATGTACACACTCAGACATATAGTAACACATCTGTCTCCGGTTAGAGGATGTGTGCATATGCTGTGACAACATTCAACACAGGACTTAGGTTATCTCGATCTTGTTAAGTCAACCCTTTGACCTAACTAATCTGACACCACCGAATCACTATTCTCATGTAGAGGACCTGCATCAAGTGGTTGGTCAGATATCAGCCTATGTGAGAAAGGATTGCCATCTCCTACTCAGGATGGAGATCATCTCTTAATAATCATTTGACGGTGCTTGGTGAGTCCTCTATCTAACTCTTTAGATATTTATCCAAACACCAGCCTCTATGATCCATTTAATGAATCAACAACAATATGATCATCAGGATGGCCATGGTACACAACCCTAATTGTACAGAGGGACCTTATAGTGCATTCATTCATTTAATTTCAGAAAGGGAGTAAAACATCAATAACTTTTATTGATAAACATATATATTATAATAACATTTATTGTAAGAATGGTTTGCCCGAGGCTTACATGTCCAACATGAAGTCCACTCCATATTCTTCTCCCTCAATCGATACGATGTGGTTACAGACCTCAGCCTTAGCCTTCTTTAGAGTCTTGTTTGCAAACTGTAGTAATGTGTGTGATTTATATAAGGTCCAAACTCCAGTTTCTCATAAAAGGAAAACGGTAATAGGTTAATAGAAGAACTATTATATAGGAGAGTGCGTGCAAATGTTATGTCATCTAGATGAATCACCACATAATGTGCACCAGCATCTCTCTTCTTTCTTGGTAGTTATTGGTTCTTGAGACAATAAGTAGTGACAACTGATAATACGAAAATCTTCACATAAATGTTCGGCTTCTTCCAACTAACCATTACCAATGTACATCGCACCGTAAGGTACTTTTGAATTGCAGGATGTTTAGAGACATACTCATCAAATAGCACCTTAACAATGATGTTATCCTTACAAGGCCAAGCCATTTTAGGATCATATTTCTGATTCTTCTTTACGATGCACTTTCTAGTTATAAGAGTATGGGGGAAGTATTGAACAAGCAGAAGAAAATGAAGAATCTGAATCATAAGCTGAAACATGTTTCTTTTTGTTCATATAATTAGAATTCCTCGTACATGAATCTTTTAAATAATACTTGGAATTTAAAATAAGATCGTTTATTAAAGGTTAGGGAATGTTTGCTACCGATACCTTCTACTCAACTGAAGGTGCAATGTCCTTTGTAACTTGTAAATCTATGTCTCCATGCTATTTTTCTCTTGAGCTACTTCTCCTCCCTCTGCCCTTGGTAGATCTATGTCCTTCCTAAAGGGGTTGTTGTTGTTGATGCATGTTCTCCTCGTCTTCTAAAAACTCCTCATGTAGATCCTAAGAGACGACCCTCTCCTTATCCCTCGCCCAATCAGATATGACCACAATCCCTCTGCTCCTAAGTGATATGTGATTAATACAATCAAATAGAAGACTTTTATGCTCCTCTATGGATGAGTCTGAGTAGTATCCGAACCATATTGATGTTGATGTTGTGTCTCGTTTAGGCCATTGGGGTTAGCCTGAACCTGGGTAGGAATGGAAGTAAATGGTGCAGACTGCTTACCCTACCAGTGGAATAAGCTATTGATGTCAACAATAATATCCTATATCTATTTCTTATACAAATGGAATAACTCAAGAATCTATCTCTGAAAATCTGTAGCTCCTAACGAAGGTGGTTGTTGCTATGAAGAAGAAGGAGATGGGTAACATGAAGATTGGCCATGATATCCCTGCAATTATTTCTAGGAGTTATGTTGAAATGGGCCATTTTAGATTGAATGGTATGTCGGCTAACGGGCGCAGTGTTGTTGTTGCCTCAACTGCAATGGATCGTAGACTCTAGAGCTCTGCTGTGTAGGAAGAGGTGCAGGGGTGAAAGCAATGTTGTAGAAAGTAGAGGGACGCTATAGAATGGATGGTCCCCCATACCTGCCATTGAGGAAGGATTTATGAATACCATACTCCATTTACCTCCCACTCCTAAGAAGGTTCCTCCAAGTTGGTCTCTGTCGATGATTGCTGCTACTATTGATGGGTAAATGAGTGGTCCTCAATCCATGGATAGTGTTGTCCTAACATTGGTTGCTCCTATACATGAAGTACGTAGAAAATAAGAACAACCGATACTGACATAGCAATTATGTTTTGAAGGATATGGGAAGATCCATAAGTACATCACGGAAGTGTGAGGATTGCATCGTATGTGATCAAGAGCGACTAGTCGCACTATTTGCTCGAGGAAGCCTAATCCGATGAAACCACATGATCCAAGAACACTTCTCGGATCATTTCATCTAAACCACAAACAAGTATTAGGTTTAACTCTTTAAGCGTGATTGCGATAGAGTCTATAAAGGAAGAGACCTCCTGTTTCAAGTTTGATCCGACGGAGGAGATTCTTGCAAGCACGTTGATGAAACACATGCTCCTCGCAATCCATGTTGATAACCCAAGCGGCAAATCTCATGATCTAATCACATGAGATATGAGTTCTTCTTCACATGCAAGGCACACTAAATGAGACAAAGAGCTGAGAGCAATCTATCTGGCAGCATAACGTTGATGCGGCGTCGATGGCGACTCTCTATAGGGCTCCATGTTGGAAGACCACAATGTGTGTATGTGAGAGAGTGACTTGGCGTGTGGAGAGAGCGGGAGCATGTGTTGTGTCTCTTGTATTTGTAACTTGAAGAGAAAGGGCTGCCTCTTCTTATATAGTATTTTGGGAGTCCATGCATCTCAATCCATGGACAATACAAAATCAACAGATGAGATTGATTTGTGTTTCTTTCTATGGCCTTGATATTGTTGTAGTAACAGAACAACAATTAATTTAATTTAATATATATTGAATAATCAATATATATTATTTCAAATTAAATAAATCTCCCATGGGGAAATAGGAAGTATGTTAGCCTCCTTCTATAAAGGGGGATGGACGCCAGGAGTCCTATAAGGACTTGGTGTCATCCCCTCTCCTTATTAGAAAGGGAGCCTTCTTCACATATTACATGGAATCCAATATTCCATGTATTTCTCCATTATTTTGCAACAAACATTTTTTGCAAATTATTTCACAATAATAAATCCAATTTATTTTTCGAAAAATGCAATCATGCCATCGAAAATTTGTGAATCACATTCACAACCCAAAATAAATATAAATTACATTTTCAATTAATTGTCCAATGTGATTAATCACAATTATAATATATATGATTAATATAGGTAGTGATATCCACATTACTCATATACATGATAATTAAATCACATTTAATCAGCTTAGATCTCTATTCTCATGTGCTCAAATAATATGAATCACATTCACATTATTCACATCTTTGACAATTAAATCACATTTCATTATCTTAGATGACTCTCATTATAATATGAATTAAATTCACATTATCTATGATAATTAAATCACATTTAGTTATCAATTTTCTCTACACTCGGACACATATATGGACCGTGAGATTATCCGTGAACTCTTTCAATGACACTGCGCTTTCTCTGCGGATACTTGGAAATAAGGATATAATGATTATTTTGTTCCACGTATAGTGACTTGGATATTGAGATCATATTTCAAATTTAGATATCGAGGACCTCCCACGGATGTTTGATTAAATCAAAACCATAAATCTAATCTTCTTATTTTATCTAAACCACATTCAGTTCACTGCCCAACATTTGGACTAAGATCAAATTACTTCTCTACTGAGAGAAGTGAATTCAATCCAGACCCGTTTCATCATTCCCTAGCAATGGAAGCATCATGGTTATATAATCGTTTATGATCACACCACCCTCAGGTATTCCTAATAGATGTACATCCTGCATACTGGAAGATAGAGAATAAAATCAATGTTTTAGATAAATTTAGACTGTCTCCGTCAGGTTTTATCATTTAGTTTCTCATTCGATCATTAGGAATCGGTATCGATCATATACTTTTAAAAATCATATGTAATACCCAAGTATTGACATATACTTTCCAAAATCATATATCAAACAGTGCAAATTCTGTCAAGCTTCCAAAGCGAGATGACCATGCACGAAATTTGATCCTTCCCATTATCTCATGAGTGAGCACATGTCTTCTAGTTCTGTAAATGAACACATATGATCCCTTTTAGAGATCTTATTGCTCATATGCCCTTGTATGCACTCCAGTGCATCGGTGTATAGACCTTCAATAGGTCATCAACCTACTACTCCAACGCTCCACGACTAGACACCATATCCGTCTATGGTCAGGATAATGCAACATTGATCATCTTGTATCTGAGATGATAATGGGTCTTTCAATCGAAGTTATAGTATATATAATATTCATCAAAACCCTATTAATAATATTATAGTTAAATTTTCTAAACATATTCCCAATCCTATCTAAGCAACTTTGTTTGTTGGAATTATTGTAACAAATTTGTGAACAAGATCATTTATCTTATAATATTGGTTATAACAATGTCAATTAAGGAAACAAATTAAATATTTCACAAATTTTCATCAATACATATTTCCGAAAATTAAATCATTTAATTTCATCAATTTCTTAAATTACAATCACAAGATTCTTGATCAGGAAAGTAATTTTCAGCAGTAACCCTCACTTACCAAAATTAACGTATCTCAATCAATTTAAATATAAATTATGCAAAATAAGTTTCCATAGTTTTCTAATTTGATTTTAAATATAAGCCAATTGATTTTCATGCATTTCTATACATCTCAAAATCGTAATTAACTCTTTAATTTTGTCAAGATTCGTCATCCCCAAAACAATGGATACATGTTCACTAGAAAATCATAACTTGAGAAAATAGATTCTAAATCACACAAACTCAAATCCTGTGGTTTATTAATTTAATGGGGAGCATAGTACAATGATAATTTTGTGATCAAACACTCTTAAAAAGGGCTAAAACATAACACATATTAGGGTTGCGAGAATAAAATGCTATGAAAGATTCACACACACTAATGTGAACACGTCATCTTAGGTTTATATATCATATGCAGAACCTCCAAACTATGGTTCTAAAACAACTTGAAGGATGTGGGAAGTTCCTTAAGTACATCAAAAAAGCATGAGGATCGCATCATATGCAATCAGGAGCGATTAGTCGTACTAGTTGGTTGAGGCAGGGGAATATAAAAAATTGATCCGATGAAATTACATGTCCAAGAACACTTCTCAGATCATTTCATCTAGATCACAAACAAGTATTAGGTTTAACTTTTGAATCATGGTTGCGATCAAGACTCTAAAGGAAGGGACCTCCTGTCTCAAGTCCGATCCAACGAGGGAGACGCTTGCGAGGGCGTTGATGAAATGCATGCTCCTAGAAACCCATGTTAATGGTCCAAGAGGCAAATCTCATGATCTCATCACACAAGATCTGACGTTTTATTTACAAGAAAGGTGCACCGAAGGAAATCGAGATCCACAAGAAATCGGTCCGGTAGCATAACAGCAATGCGGTGGCGATGGCGACTCTCTCAGGACTCCATGGTTGACAGCCATTATGAGAGAGAGATAGAGAGAGACTTAGCATGTAGAGAGAGAGAGCATGTGTTATGTCTCTTGTTGTAACTTGAAGAGCAAGGGGTGCATCTTCTTATATAATATTTTGGGAGGTCATCGATCGTAATCCATGGACAACACAAATTCAATAGATGAGAATGGATGAGATTGATATGTGTTTTATATGGACATGATATTGTTGTAAAAAAGGAACAACAATTAATTTTATTTAATTTAATATATATTGAATGATAAATATAATTTAATTTCAAATTAAATCAAACTCCCATGTACAAATTGGAAGGAGGCTTACCTCCTTCCATAAAGGGGGGAGGATGGCCATGAGTCCTATATGGACTTGGTAGCCGTCCCCACTACTTATTAGGGAACGAGCCTCCTTCACATATTACATGGAAGCCAATATTCCATGTATTTCTCCATTATTTTGCAACCACTTTTGCTGTAAATTTTTTCAGAAAAATAAATTTAATTTATTTTGTGAACATTGCAATAATGCCATTGGAAATCTGTGAATCACATTCACAGCCCAGAAGAAAATGTAAATTACATATTCAATTAATTGTCTAATGTGAATCCAATTCACGTAAACATTAAATTTTAAATGTTATTTTCAAATAGCACTCTCTTATACATTATAAATCACAGTTGTAATATATATGATTAATATAGATAGTGCTATACACATTAACTATATCTATGATAATTAAATCACATTTAATCATCTTGGATCTCTATTCTCATGTGCCCAAATAATATGAATCACAATCCCATTATTCACATTTTTGATAACTAAATCACATTAAAGTTTCGTAGATAACTCTCCTTATAATATGAATCAAATTCATATTATTTATGATAATTAAATCACATTTAATTATAAATTTTCTCAATGCTCGGATACATATGTTAACAATGAAATTATCCATGAACTCTTTTAATGATAATGCACTTTCTCCCCGAATACTTGGAGATAAGTATGTGGCGATTGTATTGTTCCATGTATAGTGACTTGGATATTGAGATCATATCTAAAATACAGATCTCGGGGACCTCACATAGATGTTTGATTAGATCAAAACTATATATCTTATCTTTGTATTGTATCTGAATCATATTCATATCATTGTCCAACATTTGGACCAAGATTAGATTACTTTTCTACTGAGAGGAGTCACTAAAATGTAAACATGTTTAATAACTCCCTATGAATGGAAGCGTCATGGTTATACAATCGTTTATGATCATATCACCCTCAGGTATTCCTAATACATGTACATCCTGAATATTGGAAGACTATGAATAAAATCAAAGTTTTAGATCTATTTAGATTGTCTCCTTCAGGGTTTTATCATTAAGTTTCTCGTTCGATCATTAGGAGTTAGCATCGACCTTGTACTTTCCAAAAGCGTATATCATACCCCTAGTATTGATCATATACTCTCCAAAATCATATATCAAACCTTACAAATTCAATTAAGATTCCAAAGCAAGATAATAGTGCACGGAATTTGGTCCTTCCCAATATCTCATGAGTGAGCTCATGTCCTCTGGTTCAGTAAATGAACTTGTGTGATCCCTTTGAGAGATCGGATTACTCATATGCCATTGTATGCACACCAATTCACTGGTGTATTAACCTTAACTAGGTCATCAACTTATTGGTCTGCCAAATTTACATACTCAGACATATAATAACACATCTGTCTCTGGTCATAGGATGTGTGCCTATATCATGACAGCATACGACATAGGTCTTCGGTTATCTTGATCTAGTTAAGCCAACTCTTTGACCTAACTTATCTAACACCTCCAAATCTTTATTCATATGTAGAAGACCTGCATCAAGAGGTCGGTCAGATTTAGGACTTTAGAGAAAGGATTTCCATCACCTTCTCAAGCAAGAGATCCTCTCTTAACAATCGTTTGACAGTGCTTGATGACTTCTCAATATAACTCTTTAGATATTTATCCAAGCACCATCCTCTATGATTCAATCAATTGAATCAACAATTGTATAATCATTAAGATGGTCACAGTAGATAACCGTAATTGTACTAAGGACCTATTACGTAAATTTGTTATTCTTCATTTCATATAAAGGAATGATATTTGCAATAACGTTTATTGCATAATGGCTCATCATGGGCTCGCATGTCCAACATTTGTATCCCTGATACCTTCTCAGCCAAGTCGTCCTTCTACTTTGGTAACATGGACAAAGTTCATTCATCCTCTTGTCGATTCCCACCACTACTATCAACTTATATGTAATGATTCCCTTGCGAGGAATAAAATCTCCAAAGATATCGATATAGCTTTCTTTCCCCTGCTTGGTAAGAGTGTGATGAGGACTCTATATATGCCCTGCTAGAGGTATGTGAATAGATTGTATCAACCTTTTTTTCGAATACCTTCTAGATAGTGTCCCCACTATGTGACTCATAAATGCCTCCACAAACAATGTTTACTAAACCCTACACCTCAAGTCTAAGATTGTTATATAAAGATTGAACCAATTCGGTAGGCTATAATCCAGACAAGGACTCTTCTATAACAAGTCCTTAAATCTCTCCCATGTATCACCAAACATCTCATTCAACATCTGAGAGATACTCGTTATCCAAGATGATATCTAGTTAGTTCAACTGAAAGGGTAGAACTTCTTAAGAAACCAGTCATTGAAATGAGTGTAGGTAGTTACAACTACCCCGAGGTTCTTCATCCAATAATGTACCATATCACTTATGGAGAAAGGTAGGTCTTCGAGCCCTATGTAGTCCTAACAAACCCTAGAATGTCTAAGGTTATAAAAAACCAACTCAAAATACCTAAGGAATGTGTATGCCTCTCCATGTACATTACTATTGAAATGAGGAAACAAACTTAAAAATTATGGCTTCAGCTCATATTCAAAATCAAGCCATGTTGGACTCAACCAATTCTACATTCTATACTATTTAGGGTTATATGTTGCTTCCATTAGCACATTTACATCGAAATTAAGTTGGCCTATCTGTGCTCTAAATAATGAATTTTACTGCTCAGACAGTGCTAACCTAGCCAAAAATCATCTGCATTAAGTCTTTGCATTCCTCGTTTTCACCATCTATTTTCTTAGGAGGAATCTTTTAAAACTCTTCTTGAATCCATTGAGAAAAAATAGGTTTTGGGTTAAAGAAAAAGTCAAAGTGATCCTAGAGTTGGACACACAAGCCAACAACGAGCCATTATGCAATAAATGTTATTGCAAATATCATTCCCTAATCTAAAATGAAGAATAATTAATTTGTATAATAGGTCCCTTAGTACAATTAGGGTTATGTATCATGGCCATCTTAATGATCATACAGTTGTTGAGTCAATTGTTGAATTATATAGGCTGGTGTTTGGAGGAAAATCTAAAGAGTTAAATTGAAGACTCATCAAGAACCGTCAAATGATTATTATGAGAGGATCTCTAGCCTGAGAAGGATATGACAGTCCTTTCTCTAAAAGCTGATATATAACCGAACTCTTAATGCATGTTAGGTCAAGGAGTTGACTTAACGAGATCGAGATAACTAAAGACCTACGTCATATGCTGTCATGATATAGGAACACATCCTCTAACCAGAGATAGATGTGTTACTATATGTCTGAGTATGGACATTTCTCATATGAATAGGTTGATGACCTAATCAAGGTCTATACACCAGTGCGCTAGTGTGCATACAAGGGCATATGAGTAATACAATCTCTCAAAGGGATCACAAGGTTCATTTACTGAACCTTGATAGGTTGATGGCCTAATCATGGTCTATATACCAGTGCGCTAGTGTGCATACAAGGGAATATGAGTAATACGATCTCCCAAAGGGATCACAAGGTTCATTTACTGAACCAAAAGACATGAGCTCAGTCATAAGATATTGGGAAGGATTAAATTTTGTGCACTATCATCTTGCTTAGGAAGCTTGGCCGAATTTTTATTGTTTGATATATGCTTTTGGAAAGTATATGATAAATACCTAGGTGTAATATATGCTTTTGGAAAGTATATGAACGATACAGACTCCTAATGATCAAATGAGAAACTTGATAAAACCCTGAACTAGACAATATAAAATTGATCTAATACTTTAGGTTTAATCTAGGTCTTCCAGCATGCAGGATGTACAAGAGCTACGAATGTCGGAGGGTGATGTGATCATAAATGATTTTATAACCATGACGCTTCCATTCCTAGTGAGTGATGAAACAAGTTCGGATTTTAGGGCCTCCTCTCAGAGAGAAGTGATCTGATCTTAGTCCAAATGTTGGATATTGATCTGAAAGTGAATCAGGTAAAATTAGAAGATTATATCTACAACTTTGATTTAATCAAACATCTGTTGGAGGTTCACGAGATCTGGATTTGAGATGTGTTCTCAATATCCAAGTCAGTATACATATACAATTACCATATCCTTATCTCCAAATGTCTTCAGAGAATGCGCATTATTCTTGAAAGAGTTCAAGAATAATTCCATTGTTGGTATTATGTATCTAAGCATTGAGATATTGATAATTAAATTTGATTTAATTATCATGAATAATATGAATTTGATTCATATTTGGACATATAAAGAAAGTCATCTAAGAAGATTAGATTTGATTTAATTATCGAAGATATGAATAATGTGAATGTGATTCATGTTATTTGAGCATATGAGAATAGAGATCCAAGATGATTAAATGTAATTTAATTTTCAAGGATATGATTAATGTGTATATAAACGATGACTTAATACCCTTATGGTGGCTGTCAACCTTGACTTGTTCAAGAGAGGGGACGTCCACCCTATTTATAGTAAAGGGATTTGTTCTTCACATTATCTATATATATTAATTAAATTTATAATGAATTAATTGTTATATTGAAAAAGGATATAATTAATTTGTTTTAAACTAATTGTTGTTGTTTATTAGAGCAACAAATCATGACCATTTATAAATAAAATTTTAATCTACGGTGTAGATTAAGAGAGCACATGGATTGAGATCCATGTGCATCCAAATAGTATGAAAGGAAGGGTAGACCTTGCCTTTGAAGAACACACATAATTCCAAGAATAAATAAAACTCTCCCTCTTTCTCTCTCTACACGCCAACTCTCTCTCTCTCTCTCACTCATTATGGCTGTCCACCATGGAGCCCTAGAGAGAGTCACCATTGCTGCAACATCATCATTATGTTGCTGGATTGTTTGCTCACAGATATCTGTCTCCTTTGGTGCACCTCGCTCGTGAAGAATACGTCGGATCTCATGTTATGAGATCAGGAGATTCGTCGCTTGGATCATTAGCATGGATTGCGAGGAGCACGCATCTCATCAACGTGCTCGCAAGCATCTCCTCCATTAGATCGGACTTGAGATATGAGGTCTCTTCATTTAGAGAGTTGATCACAACCACGCTTCAAGATGTAAGCCTAATACTTTTTGTGCTTTATATGAAATGATATGAGAATTGTTCTTGGACCATGTGATTTCATCGTTTAAAATTTTTAAATTATGCCGCCTGGAGCAACTATTAAGACTAGTCGCTACCGATCGCATACAACGTGATCCTTACGCTTCCATTGTGCGCTTAAGTATTTTCCCATATACTTCAAATGGTATCAGATCCTTAGGTTGTAGTTTTTGGATACGATCTATAAACCTAAGATGGCTTCGGTATTTTTGATTGTATGACAGTTCATCGCAATTCATTCACGTAATCCTATTTAGTGTGTGTTTCTCCCTGTTTAAAAGTGTTGAAACATGTGATTATTACTTGGATAATTATCTCCATTAAATAAGAAAACCATGTAATTTGAGTTTGCATTATTTCGAATCCGATTGCTCAAGTTATGATAATTTTAATGAATATGTATCCACTGTTTCAGAAATGGCAAATCTTGATGTAATTAAAGAGTTAATTATGATTTTAAAACACCGATAAATATATGAATATCACTTGGTTCTATTGTAAATAAAATTAGCAAACTATGTATATTCTTTTTTCTTTATTTGTATTTATGTTGATTGAGATGTCTTAATTTTAGTAAGTAAGGGTCGTTGCTGGAAATCACATTATTGATTATCAAACTTGTGATTGTCATTCAATTAAATTAACAAACATTAATGGTTAATTTATTGAGATAATTATAGATGAATATTTTTGATATATTTAAAGATAATTATTATTTCCTTGAATTACATTAACCATAACCAAAACTTGATTAGAGTTGATCTAGATCACAATTGCTTACATGAACTTTCCAACAAGCATTGATGCTTGAATAGGATCAGGGATTTGTTTAACAAATCTCCTTATAATATTAAATGTTTTGATTATTATTATATGGTATAACTTCATGATCGATTATCATCTTGAGTACAAAGTGATCAATTGGCATTATCCTGACGTAAGGTAGATATAGTGTCTACTCGAGGAGTGTTGGGGTAGCAGGTTGCTTCGTGATTGGTCTGTCCAATTCCCATCAGTGTTGGCCATGACAACTACTAAGGAATAATTTTTGAAGGGATCGTGATGTATTTTTCTAAATATGAAAATTTAAATAATATTTTTTTTGAGATAATACCATCCTTGAAGTAACATTCAAGTTTATTTGTTTATTTATTGGATTTATAATTAATTTAATATGATTAAATGAATTAGGTCCAATTAAAATTAAAACACTCTATTTTGAATAGAGTTGTTGTTTCCCTTGGAAGAATTAATTATGTGAATATGATTTGTAATAATTAAATAGAATTTGAACATTATATGGAGGATCACATAAGTGACATCAATGATTTCTCGTCAAGGAAAGGGTTCCAATACCATGGATTGTATGTAAGAAACGCTTGTACTAAGTGACAACTCATGCATACAAGCACACTTGGATCGTTCTCTTTTCTTCTCAAAAGAGTAAGGTCATATGCATAGTGGCCCCAATATCAGGTCCTCATATTATTGGGGATTTTGATTGCGCATAGCGAGTTCTAATCCTATTGACGGTTGGTTCAATTAACGACAGGTCAACATCACCTTAGGGGCGGTAGGCACTGGTGTTAAAGATCAAATTGGGAATGCAAGTTGGACTTGCAAGGCGGATTGTGTTCCCGTTTCTTTTTATCTAATTTATAAGTTCTCATATCATTGGTATGTGATAAAGATAAGAAAGGAGATCTCTAATCATTCATGAGATGTAATGGTAAGTGTACCTCTTACAGTGAAAGTGATTTAGGGAATGAACTTTCAGTGTTGGCAAGGCAAGACAACTTTGATATAAAATTCCTAAATCAAAGTAATATATATACACAAATTATCTTATTTCAGATAATCCTCATTAAATCCACTCAAAACTATACTCAATAATAACCAATAAAAAGTTACGGAACGGATCCATGATCACGATATTGTTAGCCATGTGAGCACGAGTGAACGATTACTACAATAAGTGTTGTTTTAATATTGATTTATCAATAAAACGTATCGAGTTTTCTCACTCCCTATTTGAGATTAATCGAATTAATGCATTATAAGGTCACTCTATACAATTAGAGTTATGTACCATGGCCATATTAATGATCATACATGTGTTGATTTAATAGTTTAATCAAAGAGGTTGGTGCTTGGATAAATATCGAAGGAGATAGATTGACGACTCATCAAGCACCACGAAATGATTGTTAAGAGATGATCTCCAGCCTGAGTAGGAGTTGGCAATCCTTTC
Organism: Ottelia alismoides; assembly: GCA_037367405.1. Classification (NCBI taxonomy): domain Eukaryota; kingdom Viridiplantae; phylum Streptophyta; class Magnoliopsida; order Alismatales; family Hydrocharitaceae; genus Ottelia; species Ottelia alismoides. Next base: position 34,164 of record JAZKJV010008479.1, on the reverse strand, counting down.
CCATTAGGTTGATATCTGGTCAACCTCCTGATGCAGGTGATCTACATAGGAATAAAGATTCGGAGGTGTCTAATTAGTTAGGTTAAATAGTTGATTTAACAAAATCAAGATAACCAAAGACCTATGTTGTATACTATCACAATATAGGCATACATCCTCTGACCAGAGGCAGATGTGTTGCTATGTGTCTTAGTGTGTACATTTGACAGACCAATAGATTGATGACCTAACGAAGGTCTATACATCGATGAGATAGTGTGCATATGAGGGCATACGAGTAATATGATCTCTTAAAGGGATCATACTAGTTCACTTGTGAACCGAAAGACATGAGCCCACTCTTGAGGTATTGGGACCGGTCAAATTCCAAGCATGGTCATCATGCTTTGGAAGCATGAAAAGAATTTAAAGGTATGATATATGCTTTTGGAAAGCATATGATCGATACCAACTCCCAATTACCAATAATTATAAACTTGATGACGAACCCCTAAAGATGACAATGTAAAATTGATCTTATGTTTGGCTTTATCATTGATCTTCTAGTATGTAGGATGTATAGGTATTAAGAATCAGAGGGTAATATGATCATAAATGATTGTATAACCATGACTCTTCCATTCCTAGGGAGTGATGAAACATGTCCGGATTTTAGTGGCTCCTCTCAGTAGAGAACTAATTTGATCTTGGTCCAAGTGTTTGACATTGATCTGAATGAGATTCAGATGTAATAGAAAGATTTTATTTGTGGCCTTGATTTAACAAAGCATCTATGAGAGGTCCAAGAGATCTAGATTTGATTTGTAATCTCAATATTTAAGTCGCTATATGTAGAACGTACAATTGTCCTGTCCTTATCTTCAAGTATCTGTAGAGAAAGCACGTTATTCTTGAAAGAGTTCAAGAATAATTCCATTGTTGAGTTATATCAAAGCATTGAGAAATGGATAATTAAATGTGATTTAATTATCATGAATAATATGAATTTTATTTATCTTTTTTGAACACATGAGAATGATGATCTAATATAATAAAATGTGATATAATTAGTATGGATATGAAAAATGTGGATAGCACTATCCAATTATTCATGTATATTATAGAGAGATTATTGTGATTTGTATTTGTTGATTAATTATTTATGTGAATTGGATTCACATTGGATAATTAATTGAAAATATAATTTACATTTTCTTTTGAGTTGTGAATGTGATTCACATTTTTTCCAATGGCATGATTGCAATATTCATAAGATAATTACGATTTTTTGTGAGATAATCTTGGATATTTCATGAGATAATATAATCTCGGGAATTGGAAGGATATTTCCCCCAACCAATTCAAGGTAGTGGACATCCACCAAGTCCTATGTGGAGTAAGTGGTCGTCCCCCCCTTTAGGAATGAGGGCAATCTCCTCACAATCTCCATGATTTGTTGATTTAATTTGGAATTAATTAATATTGATTTATAAATATATATTAATCAAAATTCAGTTAATTATTTTTGTATTTTTACAACAAAACCATCTCCATTGAAGTAACACAAATCAATATCATCCATTGATTTGTGTTGTCTATGGATTGATATCCTTGGAATCCCAAAAGCCTACATAAGAGGAGGAAACCCTTGCTCTTCAAGTTACAACATCAACAACACATATCCTCTTTCACTCATTCTCACGCCAACTCCTCTCTCTCTCCGTGAGTGGTCATCCAATCCTCCCCTATAGAGAAGGTTGTTGCAATCGCCGCCACGTCATTGTGATGTCTCTTCGACAACACTTAGATATCCATATTCTTTTATGCATCTCACTCGTGAAGAAGACATTTTGTCTCATGTGAAGAGATCAGGAGATCCATTTCTTGGATCATCGACTTGGATTGCGAGAACCACATGACTCATCCCTACGCTCGCAAGCATCTCCTCTGACGGATCAGACTTGTGACAGGAGGTCACTTCACTTAGAGGCTCAATCATAACCATGCTACAAGAGGTATTCTTTTATATATTATGTGGTTAGATCAAACAATCCAAGAAGTTTTCTTGTATCATGTGGTTTAATCGATTAGAATTTTTTAAATTCAACTACATCGAGCAACTAGTGTGACTAGTCTCTCTCGATCGTATATGTTACAATCCGCATGCTTTCGTGACGATCTTAATTATTATTCAATATACTTCAAGTGGAATCATATTCTTAGGTTGGAGGTTTTGGATTCGATCCATGAACTTACGAGGACTAGGGCTCATTACTGTTTATGAAAATTTTATCACATTTATTTCAAGCAGCCATATTTTGTAAATATTTTTGGCCCTATTTAAATTTTTAAACATCAAATTATTAGTTGGATTATATTCATAGTCAAATAAGTAAATCATGAGATTTGATTTTGCATTATTTGGAATTTGATTGCTCAAGTTATAATCGTTTTAATGAACATGTATCCATTGTTCCAAGGATGGCGAATCTTGACATAATTAAATAGTTAATTACTTTTTTTAAATGCCTAGAAGTTTTCTCAAATCACTTGGGTTCTTTATAAATCAAATTAGCAAACTTTGGAAACATATTTTGCATGATTTGGATTTAATTTGATTGAGATATACTAAATTTAGTAAGTAAGAGTCATTGACATTCCTGATCAAGAACTTTGTGATTTTCATTTAATCACTTAGTGAAATTAATGGTTAATTTCTTGGAATAATTATTGATGAATATTCGTAAAATATTATATCTGAATATTTCCTTAGATGACATTTCCTAAACAAATAATTGATTAGATATGATCTAGATCACAAATTGGTTACACGATCTTCTTTCCAACAAACAAACTTGCTTGAGTAGGATTGGGAATTTGTTTAGGAAATTTCCGTATAATTTAAATCAAAATGATTTTGATTATTTTTATATGGTATAACTTTGGTTGAACAACTAATTATCATCTCAAGTACAAAATGATCAATTGGCATTATCCCAACCTTAGCTGGATATGATGTCTAGTAGGGAGCGTTGGTGTAGTAGATTGTTCCGTGAGTGGTCTGTCCCACTCACGTCAGTACTGGTCAAGATAGCGAGTAGGGAAGGGATAATGTTTAAGGGATCTTGATGTATTTTTCTAATTACTAAAATATGACTAATATGTATTTTGAGATAATACCATCCTTTCAAGTAACAATCAAGTTTGTTGGTTGATTGAATTGGATTGATAATTGATTTAATGTGATTAAATTAGTTATATCCAATTAAAACACTCTATTATGAATAGATGTATAGTTTCCTTGAAAGAATTAATTATATGAATATGATTATATTAGAATTTGAATAAGAGGTGGAGGATCACAAAAGTAACATACATGGTCTCCCATCAAGGCGAATGGTTCCATCGCCAGGAATTATATGTAAGAGATGTCTTGCCAAAGTGAAAACTCCTACATACAAGCGCATATGGATCATGCTCTGCTTCTCAAAGGAGTTAGTCCATATAGTGACCCCAATATCGAGTCTTTGTATTATTGGAGCGATATTGTATTGCGTATAGAGAGTTGTAATCCTGTTCACAGTTGCTTCAATTAATGATGCATCAACATAACCTTAGGGGTGGCGGGACTGTGTGTTAAAGACCGAATTGGGAATTGTAAGTTAGAATTGCAAGGAGGAATGTGTTTCCACTTCTTTTTATCAGAGGTACAAGTTCTCATATTATTGGGATGTGACAAAGGTAAAGAAGAGATTCCAGATCTTGCTAGAGATATAGGGATAAGTATATCTCTTGCTTTGAAAGTGATTAAGGGATTGAACTTTCAAAGTTGAAAAGGCAAGACTAATTTGAATAAAATTTCATTAATAAAAGAAATACAATTGAATATATTATTATACATTATAATATAATGTATTCTTAATTTGAGAAAATGAAGTCTAGGAACCCACTTAGTAGGTTCCTGGTGGTAAATTAGATGATCGGACCAAAATATTCGGATTGGATCTGAAATTTGGACCTTCTTCTTTTCTTTGAGTGCATATCTTACGTGATTTCAAAGGAAAAGTACATAGACTCGAAGACTCCGAAAGAAATTTCTTTTAATGAAAAATAGGATGAAGATCATAATCTGGCAAGGTGTTACATTCTCATAGTCAAATGTGCTTCAGAAGCAACATGTGGAAATAGACACTGCCATGGTATCATGCTGAATCTGAAAGAAATGTTCAACGATGTAAACTGTATACAACTTTACAATATAATAAAAGAATTTATTCATTGCAAGATGTAGGAGGGGACCTCTATCAGAGAATATGTACTCAAAATGTTTGGGTACTGATGAATACCCATTCATCACTCTTTATTCTATTATTTTAGCTACAAAAACCTTTGCAAATACATGTAGATATGTGTAAATACAAATAATTACCAAAAGCATGCATTGTGTAAAAACCTATAATTAGCATGTTTTTGTGCAAAAATAAAAAGAATAAAGAGCAAAAAGAAAAAGAGGGAAATATTTAGAATAAATATTGAGCAACCTAACCCAAGGGAGGGCTCAGCATGGGCCTGACCGCATAAAAGCCAAAGTAGAGGGAGATAGGAGCTCATGTGTATATACTTCTGTAAATACAATAAATTATATTTTCCTCACCCAAAAATATGTTGTAAGTATTTGTATATATCTTCTTAAAAACAAAATACAAATAAAAAAATCAAATCAAAAATTCAAAAATATACCTTCACCATGTGCATAGACCATCACCCATGTATTTATTTAACCCTATAAATAAATGAAATTATTTTCAGAACTTTTTGTGAATATTCTATTGCATATTTTGTAAATAAAATAAATAAAAAGAAACAAAACAAAAATCAAATAAAAATTACAAAATTAAAATACAAAAATACATTGTATAAATACCATGTATATAAATGTATATATCTATTTATTTCACCCTTATATATATATAATAAAAATAAAATAAAAATATTCTTTTATTCCATATTTTATGATGTAAATAAATAAAATACAAAATAAGCATAAAAATAACAAATAAAAAAAATCAAAAATAAAAATCCATATAGTGTACATATACCTATATATAGAGCTACCCTATTTTTATTTCCAAAAATTAAATAAAAATCACCAAAAAATAGAAAAAAATAAAAGAAAAATATTTCATGTTTTGAGTTTTCTTTAATTCGGCCTATTTCTGCCCTAAAATAAATAAACAAAAATCAAGTACACGTGGCAGCGTCTGACTGGTCCACGGGGGAATGTTGACCCCGGTCAACTCCCCCGCGGACTCCTTCCTTTTCTGGAAGATGCGTGCCGCGCCTCCTTCGCCGATTTATCCACGCGTCTCCAGGCTGTCACCCACTCAACCCCCGTGCTCGGATTCTTCGCCAATCATCCATCATCCTCGCCGGATCTTCCGCCATCAAATCCACGCCTTCTATAGCTGTCGCCACTCAACCCTAATCGCCCCTGTCACCATTTATATCCCGACCTCCGCCGCCTCCGCGCCCCATCTTTGGCCCTTCTCCTCCTTCCCAGTGACCTCCATAGGCTTCGCGAGAGTGACAGCAAGCGTCTGCCCTTGTTGCAGTGAGGCGAGGAAGCGAATCCATTGATCCGGCGATTCTCGCCGTCCTTGCTCCGCCGCCGGCGTTGAGCATCGAGCTTCAGGCCTTGACGCCCTTCGAAGCTACGACCCGGAGTTAGCCACGCTCCAGCACAGTCTACTGCAGCCATCAGGTAGTCGATTAGCTCTTCCATTTCTCCCAATTTCCGATTTCGCCCAAATCGCATCTCCGACGTGCTTCTCTGATTCCGACTATCCCGAGTACCCTTTCGATCATCGGAGCACCTTGTCATCTCCGCCATCTCCCCACGCACCTTCTACGCCCTTTCACTCAACCCAGATCGTACCGGATCTGGGAATCGAGCTCCCCCGCCGACCACCTTCGCCGGAGCTCGCCATCTCACCGCACCGATCACCTTCACGCCACCTAACCGGGTCGAGGCAATTTGCCCTCGACCCGTGAGTCTTCTGGTTTACTTTTCAGGTCGAATCGAGGGTGTCTGAAGCCATTCGCCATCCAGCCAGGAGCTTCATCTCCGCCGACTTCGCCGGAGCTCTTCAGAGCTCGGCTAGGTCATCGGAGACTACCACCCGCCACAGAGCTTCACCGCGGATCTTTTCCGACCTTCAGAGGGCTCACCGGAGGATCCTAGCGCACGCACGAGCCCGACGAAGTTCGCCGGGGATCTGTTCTTCCAGGACCTCCAGCCGCCGTTGATTGCATCTCCTCGCTCCAGTTCAGATCTTGGCCGTCCATCCTTGGAGCTACCAGTACCGTCCGATCAGAGGAGGAGTGATCTGGAGCGCCCACCAGCCGCAGCCGTTCGATCTACACGTGGCGCGCATCCAACGCTTCATTAATAAAGGGGTAAATATCGTAGGCCCCCCTCGTAGTTTGTAGTTTCATTTTTAGTCCTGTAAGTTGACGAGTCAGTTATTTATTTTCTGGGATATTTGCACTAAGGACCTCGTACTTATTTTATTTGCACTTATACCCCCGCCTGTTGTGAGCTACGTGCGTCGTCACGTGTTATTCTGGGTTATTTGCAATATATGCCCTGTAGTTCTGGATGTTATTCATTGAATAAAATGTTTTGTTTATTTGCATATATACCCCTGTGAACACTTTATATTCGCATGTGCGTTTTATTTTGGGATATTTGCATATAAGCCCCTGGACTTTTGATACGAGTTATCAATAGGTCCTTGGAACTTATTTTTATTACATTTAGGTCCTTGAGTGCCCCAGGCACGTGCTTGGCACGTGACTTCTTGGGTATTTTGCACCAGGACCCCAGAACTTTTGGGTATTTGCACATAGGTCCCTGTGCACAGTGCCCCATCTTTATTTTTGAATAAAATATCAAACGACCTCCAAATCCAATGAGATTTTGAGACATGGCTCCTGCCATGGTGTAGGAATTTCTATGATTTTTGAGGACAATTTTGATTTCATTTATTATTTTTAAAAATTCAAAAACCCCTATTTTTGCCACTGTTTGACTTTAAAAATACCAAAAAAAATATAAAAACATCTCCAAAAATTCTAAAAAAATCAGGTATTGTAGTTTGCTTGCTGTTTGATTTTCTAGCCAATTTTGGCTATTTTTCATCACCTAAAAACCTTAAAAATTGAAAAACCCCTAAAAACCCATAAAAATTATAATAATTAAATCAAAAATCCAAAAACAATAATTAGGGTGCCTAAATTTTCCTTATTCTTCATAGATTACAGGAAAATTACCTCCAAGGTTGATTGAAACTCTTAAATATTTTATTTTTGAGTTTCTAACCTTGCTGGACAGTACCTTGGTGTTTCTGCCTTGTTTGATTTTTAGTAAATAATTTACTCATTAGAAAAATCCCAAAAATTCACCAAAAATCGTAAAAAACATTTAAAACATAAAAACAAATTTTCTTGAATTTTTGCTTGATTTTTAATACTTTAAATAATTTGTTGAAGTGTTCCTAGTTTTGACTTTTCTTATTTTCTTTACATTTTGAAAACATAAAAAAAAAAAATTTCAAAAATCATTAAAAAAAAAACCACAAAAATATGTTCTCTGTGTCTTAGTTCAATTTGACTACATCGTAGGCCGCAAGGCCAATCTGTGCTCCTTGTGTTCGACCCTGGGAGCTATACCAGGTTAATCTTATAGCAGGACCACTTCTCTGTATTTTATTGATTTATCTTCATCTGTGGTTCATTTTTCTTGATTGACACATTCTGAGCGATTGAGGACAACGACATTGTGATTTATTTTCTACCTCAGTTGTTCGGGATTTCGTGTCAACAGAATGGCGCCGTTGCCGGGGAGCACGGCTTTGTAGTCATTTTTTTTTCATATTGTCTCTCTTAATTATAACTGTTTTCTGACACTCTCTCTCTTTCTAATTTTTGTGCGAGGTACTGCGTGGAGAACTTGGAGTACACTTTTTGAGGACCCGCACGGGAAGAAGAGCAGGAGGAAGAGAGAGAAGAAGGAGTTTTCATTTCTGAGAGAGAGAGAGAGAACAATACTGTTGTAATAATTTAGACTTTGGACTTGTGGACACTTGTAACTTAGCGGGTCTGTTTCGCCGAGCACCGGTGTGCTTGGGGGACCCATTCGGATTTTCGCGGCTTTTATCGTGGTTTTGATAGCTAGCTGCCTTTTCCGGTGTTTACGCGGTTTTTCTCGAGCCCCTAGATTTAGGAATTTCTGTTGATTGTGACGTAAATATCTAAGGCCCAACACTTAATAGAATATCTGTTCCTATAGAACGTAATTGGACCTTGATAAAATTCACTGAAAAAGTTAGTTTAATTGGATTTGAGACCACGTGCCGTGAGGAGTCACATACAGCGCTGGCAGGACCCGTTGTGGCGGGCACCGAGTGACTCCCAAGATCGGACTCCGGACTCGATTCCGTTGGCTAACTATTGTTCTTCACGATCAATAGAAATTGCTCAGCTAGGACTCGGTTTTTCCTCGTTGCATCATTTAGGTAGTTTAATTCTGTATTTAAATTCTGCGCGGATCACTTGCATGTAGAGTGCTGGAGACAAGGTACGCATTTCTTTCTCTGCATGCATCATTGATTTTCTCGCGCATCGGCTTTTTCGTCTTCTCCCCCTGTGTTTGGCTTAATCATTAGGAGAATCGGAAAAATCGCTAAGCCGCTTGTTTTTATTTTTGAAAAAAAAAAATTAAAAAGAAAAACAATAAAAATTGGGACTGGATAACACTATTGACCCTAAAAGACACTCACATTAAAAATTTGTCTTGGGGAGAGCAACCCCCTCATTGTTTGGTTTGATTGTGCGAGAGAGTGACCCGAACACTAGGTAAAGCCCTCCGGTGCTCATCTCGACTGATTACCGACTCTTCTGTACGGGACAGTCGGTTGAGAGAGTATCGGGTATCCCAGCAGGTCACGTAATCGCTCTAATATCTTGTGTGTTCACCAAATAAAATTGACAAGATAAATTGACCGAGCTTTCACGGTCTTCAGATTGTGTTGAGTTGGTGAACAAGGGGTTTGCTTTGCGATCATATTTTCTCCAGATCCCATCCGCCTTACTCGCCAGATCAAGATGATGGGTAGACGATCTCTTAGGCAGCCTCTGGCTGCACCGCTTTCAGGCGCGGCTACTTCATCATCTAGGTTGGCCCGCGAGAGTCAAGACCAATTCTCCGGGCCCGAGTACGATTCCACCCTGTTCCCCCTCGACCCCCTTTCTTTTCCTACTGAGAGACATGAGCCCGAGGAAAGACGAATTGATTTAACAGAACCTGAGTTGGGCTCATCTGATGTTGCAGACGTCACTATGGCCGGAGCCGGCAGTTCAGATGATCACTCCCGACAACCCGAACAGCATGTCATATTTGACCAGGGAGCGATCAACTCCACCCTGATCGCATCATTAGAGACAGTTCAGCAGCAGTTACGCGATCAGGGGGCATTTATGATTGAGATGAGAAGGGAGTTGGAGCGACTCCGAAGAGAGCAAGACGAGCCGAGCGAACCTGAGGACATTCCTGACGCTGATGCAGAGGCAGCAGCCGCAGCAGCAGCTGCCGCAGCGGCAGCCGCCGCCGGAGGAGGACCACCGAGAACGATGCGGGAGCTACACAACCCCGGATCTACACTGATGCATCATTGGGTGGTGGTACCTGCTATCGTGGGGGATTTCAAGTTCCCTCCGAACACCCTGCAGATGCTCCCTCATTTTCACGGGCTTGCCACTGAGGAACCCCATCTCCATCTCCAGGAGTTTTTGATGATCTGCAGTACTGTCCACGACCGTCATGTGGACCAAGATACGATTCGAATGATGGCCTTCCCTTTTTCACTGGCAGATAGAGCAGCCGCCTGGCTGAAACATCTAGGGAAGTTTGTTTACACCTGGGATCAGCTCCGCACCGAGTACTTGAACAAGTACTATCCACTCGGGCGGACGAATGCAGCGAGGGCCCTGATCAACAACTTCTCCATGCTCCCTAATGAGCAATTTCACGAAGCATGGGAGAGGTTCAGAGAGCTTCTGGATAGATGCCCACACCACGACATCTCGAAGTCGAACCTAGTTCAGAGCTTCTTTAGTGGGATGACACCAGAGCTTCAAGGTCTGGTGAATGCTTCTTGCGGCGGGTCCTACTTTGCCAAGGACCACAACCAAGTCTGGGCCATCTACGAGGAGATGGCAGAAAATTACATGGTGATGTCCCAGACTCGGTTGTACACTCAGAGATCTCAGCAGCCGCCAGGACCCGTGCAGTATCAGCGGATAGCACGGGTTGATGCAGGTCCATCCAGTTCGTCCACAGTTGCGGCCGCACAGGCAGAGTCGGCCACTGCGGACATGGGGATTATCAGCGAGAAGTTGGACCGCATGGAAATAATAGAGAAGAAGCAGTGCCAGGGCATAACTCAGATGGAGCAAATGGCACAAACTCTGAGCGACATGAAGACCCAGCTCTTGTGTCTTCAGGAGGCACAGACGGCTCCTCAGCCCCGTCTTCTGTCGCGAGGCGATTCCGGCGGCAGCCGCAGCTCGTCCCAGCGCTCCAGCTCCTTACAGCAGCCTAGACAAGTTCACCTTGTACAGGCGGAGCCGTACCAGCAGCAGCAGCCCTCTTACCAGTCACCACCATCTCCAGACTTACAGATGGTGGTATATCAGCCGGATCAGCCTCTGGCAGCACTGCCACCAGACCCCTTTGATGCTGAGCCGTTGATGGATGTCAACGGGATTTGGTATGACCGTCCTCAACCTGGAATCCGACGAGACCATCCCAGATTCAGGTGGGGGAATGGGGGTAACCAGTCCCAACAGCAGCCAGCCGGTCAGGGAGGGCAGTACTTCCAGCAGAGAGATCACCAGCATCCCCCTGCATATCAGCCACATCAGCCATCATCCTTCGTACCTCGTCCCTACCAGCAGCAGGGACAGAATTGGAGACGTGAGCAGCAAGCTCACCAGCAGCAGCATCCTTCCTCTTACCCCTCTCAGCCACAGCAGCAGCAGGTCCAGCAGCCTCATTACCAGAGAGGCAACCCGTCGGGTTCCCACGAGAGCCCCGCCATGGATGATCTAGCCCGCCTCTTCACAGAGCAGCAGGCTACATTTAGACGGGAGATGGACGAGTTCCGCCAGGAGATGCGGGACCTGATGAGAGGGAAGGCCGCCATCCCTGCACAGATCGAGCCGAATCCGAATAGCTTGAAGAGGAAATCTGAGCAGGTAGTTCACACTGAATTTGCCACTCCTAGTGACCCATTTGATGATACATCTTCGGATTTATTTGATGCTGATTTTGTCACACTTAGGAGCGGTAGAAAACCAGCAGGCGGCGCCTCATCTGAGCGACAACGCGAGGATTTATCCAGAGCGCCAGATGAGGAGGAGGAGAGCGGTACTGAAGCCGCACATCATGATGACGGTGGTACTGATGCCACCCGAGATGCTGATTCCACCGGCGGTACTGAGGCCGCCGCTTCACCATATAGAGGAGGTGGTACTGATACCACCAGCAGAGCCGAGCCAGCCCGCGGTACTGAGACCGCAAGACGTCTAGTTGTAGAGCCAGCTAGAGGTGGTATTGAGGCCACCAATATTCATTCTGATAGAAATGTTGTCTTTCCTCACATGAATGTATCTCAGAACTCTAATTTGAATAAAGGAAAAGGTTTAGTTTCTTCTGATCCCACTGTGGTGAATGATGTTTGTGAGAATCCGGTCATCGAACCGTCTAGGCCTATTCCTAGTCCTTCATCTGAGAAGGACCCTGTGATCCCCTTCCCTAGAGCCCTTGAGTTGGGGAAGGGGAAGAAAAAAGAAAAAGATCCAAAAAAGATAGAGCAGGAGGAGTTCAGCCAGAGCATGATAGACCGATTTCACATCCAGCTGACCCTCAATGAGGCTTTGCAACACATCCCTCTTCTTCAGCGATCCTTGAGAGATAAGACCACAGTCAGAAGGACGAAGAGGAACAAGACCGCAGAAATTCATGTGTTGACCAAAGCCACGTGTTACGCGATCCAGAACCATCTGCCGACTAAGAGGCCAGATTTAGGGGCCCCGTATGTCAGATGTCAGATTAGTGAGCAGAGGTTCAACCGTACTCTATTAGATAGCGGATCGTCGATCAACCTTCTTCCGACAGCCCTTCTCGACCACTTAGAGTTGGGCACTCTTAGACAGAGCAGGACATACCTTCAGTTTGCTGATCGGTCTGTCAAGAGGCCAAAGGGGTTGTTGCGAGACGTTGTCGTCACGATTCAGGGTTTGCAATTCCCCGTGGACTTCGTAGTGCTGGACATGGAGACCCCTGACTCGTTGACCGATTCCCTCATTATCCTCGGTCGCCCGTTCTTGGCCACAGCCAAAGCGGTGACTGACCATGACAGTGGGAAGGTATTCTTTCGCGTCCAGGGCGAGAGTATACAAATAGAGACGGTTAAGGACCACAGAGCCAGAGCTAGATCCCGCTCAGAGGACAGTACAGATTCAGAACAGCTGACAGACGCAGGACCAGACATCCACCAGGACTGTGATTTTGTGATCACAGATGATGAGGCAGTTTGGGCAGATCCTGCAGCACAGACCATCCTCTCATATTCAGATACAGTTGATGCAGAATTGATAGCAGAGGATAGTCTGGAGAGCACAGCCTTGGTTCAGGATACTATTGAGTCAGCAGAGTCGGACCTTGATCGCGACACGATTTTCAGTGATGGTGGTACTGAGGCCACCTTGTTCTCTGGTGGTACTGATGCCACCGAGTCTGATATAGATCCCTCGGATTCAGAATCTGATTGGGCAGATTGTGATGATCAGATGCCAGATCTGGATCCACCTGAGCCTATAGATGAGGAGGAGGTAGAGGCAGAACAGATCAGAGACAATGCAGAGGACCCGCCTTCTCCAGATCCAGTTTGTGAGAGTTCGTTATCATTTTCCCAGGCAAATTTGGCAGAATTGTCCGCATACACACATCTTCTTCAGAAGCCAGATTTGCCAGCACCCAGCTGTCCAGAGCTAAAGCCGCTCCCTACTTCGCTGAAGTACAGATTCCTTGCGGGAGAGTCTGAGATGTACCCAGTCATCATCTCTGCCGATCTGACTGGAGAACAAGAATCCCGTCTGATGGAGGTTCTTGAAAAGAACCGCAAGGCAATTGGATGGAGCGTAGCAGATCTCCATGGGATTAGTCCCTCATTGTGCTCCCACCATATCTATCTCGAGGAAGGGGCGAAGCCGTCGCGTGAGTTCCAGCGGCGACTGAACCCCAACCTAAGAGAGGTTGTCATGAAGGAAATATCAAAATGGTGGAGTGCAGATTTTATTTATCCCATTTCCGACTCCAAGTGGGTGAGCCCCTTGCATGTGGTGCCCAAGAAGACGGGCATCACGACTGTGATCAGTGAGTCGGGAGAGGAGATCGCTACACGAGTACCCACCTCTTGGCGGGTCTGCGTTGACTACAGGAGACTCAACCAGGCCACCAAGAAGGACCATTTCCCCCTGCCCTTTATAGATCAGATCATTGAGAGACTGGCAGGGAAAAGCCATTACTGCTTCCTGGATGGGTACTCGGGCTACAATCAGGTGGCCATCGCTCCTGAGGATCAGGAGAAGACCACCTTTACCTGTCCCTTCGGTACCTACGCCTTCCGACGCATGCCATTTGGGCTATGTAACGCCCCTGCGACTTTTCAGAGATGCATGCTGTCAATATTTTCGGACATGGTAGGGGAGTGTTTAGAGGTCTTCATGGACGACTTCTCGGTTTACGGCGACGGATTCGATTCCTGTCTTGACTGCCTAGACCGAGTGCTTCAGCGATGTATTGCTACCCGGTTGGTTCTATCTTGGGAGAAGAGTCACTTCATGGTGACTCAAGGGACGGTGCTTGGCCACATCATCTCCAACAGAGGCATGGAGGTTGATCCGGCCAAGGTCGATGTCATTAGAAAACTCACACCGCCGTCCAATTTGAAGCAGCTACGGTCATTTCTAGGGCACGTTGGTTTTTACAGGAGATTCATTCATGATTTCAGCAAGATTGCCCGACCGTTGACTGATCTCTTGACGAAAGACACCGAGTTCCTTGTTGATGACAAGTGTCTTTCGTCCTTTGAGACTCTCCAGCAGTGTGTTATTGAGGCTCCTGTCCTTCAGCCACCCGATTGGTCTCTCCCATTCGAGATCATGACGGACGCCTCTGATTTTGCCGTAGGGGCCGTGCTAGGACAGAGGAGGGATGGAGTGCCATTTGCCATACACTATGCTAGCCGCACATTGGATTCCGCCCAGCGGAATTACACGGTCACAGAGAAGGAAATGCTAGCAGTAGTGTTTGCCCTAGATAAGTTCAGATCGTATATCATTGGATCTAGAGTGACTTTGTATACCGACCACACCGCCATCAGGTACCTCATGTCAAAGAAGGATGCCAAGGCCAGACTTACTAGATGGATCCTTCTACTCCAGGAGTTCGACATTGAGATCAAGGATAAGCCTGGAGTCAAGAATGTGGTGGCGGATCATCTTTCCCGACTAGAGCAGCCTGAGGATTCTGAGCAGATTGATCCCATTTGTGATACCTTCCCAGATGAGGCGATCCTTGCTATCGCCTCACTCCCGTGGTATGCCGATATTGTGAACTTTCTCGTTGCTGGGAAAGTCCCACAAGATTGGCCCAGGCAGAAGCTTGAGACCTTCTTTGCGAAGGCCAAGTCCTACCACTGGGAGGATCCCATCCTTTACCACGAAGGAGGGGATAGCATCTGGCGTCGGTGTATTCCTCAGGAGGAGCATCATAGTGTCCTCACTTACTGCCACAAGCTTGAGGCAGGAGGACATCATTCTGGGAGGAGAACGGCACAGAAAGTGCTCCAATCCGGCTTGTGGTGGCCTACACTCTTCAAGGACTCTGATGAATTCGTGAAGAGATGTACTGACTGTCAGAGGATGGGCACTTGTGGACAACGTGATATGATGCCGATGCAGCCCATTCATTTCTGTGAGGTTTTTGACGCATGGGGCATCGATTTCATGGGTCCATTCCCTAAGAGTCAGGGGTTTGAGTACATTCTGTTGGCCGTAGATTATGTTAGTCGTTGGGTTGAGGCTATCCCCACCC
Organism: Ottelia alismoides; assembly: GCA_037367405.1. Classification (NCBI taxonomy): domain Eukaryota; kingdom Viridiplantae; phylum Streptophyta; class Magnoliopsida; order Alismatales; family Hydrocharitaceae; genus Ottelia; species Ottelia alismoides. Next base: position 18,965 of record JAZKJV010008479.1, on the reverse strand, counting down.
GAGCCGCAGATGCAAAGACAGTTTGCAGATTTTTGAAGAAGCACATCATCATGCGGTTCGGGGTTCCACGAGTTCTTATTTCTGATGGGGGGTCTCACTTCATCAACGACCAGGTGAAGGCACTTGCTACCGAGTTCGGCATAGACCATCGTGTTGCTACACCATACCATCCACAGACAAATGGTCTAGCTGAGGTGTCGAATAGGGAGATCAAGAATATTTTGCAGAAAGTCGTCCGCCCTGACCGAAAGAATTGGTCACAGCTTTTGGACTCGGTCTTGTGGGCATATCGGACGTCTTTCAAGACTCCATTGGGTACATCTCCCTTTCGCCTCGTTTATGGCAAGCCATGTCACCTACCAGTTGAGCTGAGGCACAAGTCACTCTGGGCAGTTACAGACATATTGATGGATCCAGATGGTATAGGAGACCAGAGGAGGGCAGAGTTAGCCGCCTTGGAAGAGCTTAGAGATGCAGCTTTCTCAAACAGCCTACAGTATAAGGAGAAAGTCAAAGAGTGGCATGATTCTCATATCAGCCACAAGCATTTTGAGATTGGACAGAAAGTATGGTTGTTTGATGCAAGGCTACGATTATTTCCAGGGAAGTTACAGAGCAAATGGAAAGGACCCTATTTGGTCAGAAAGGTACACGATAACGGTAGCATTGATATATCTGAGTTATCTTCTGAGAGTACCTTCCGAGTGAACGGCCAGCGGCTCAAACCATTTCTAGATAATGAGCCGCGGGACGTTATTATTGCCGCTATTCATTTTGCGTGAGATGTGGTCTTTTGACTCACATCTTTTACATCTCACGCCTAATTTTCACTGTTCCTCCGCCTGTATAGATCCAGTTGTCCATATCATTCTATTCTTTAGTCCCACATCCCTTTTCTCATCCTGTGATTATGCTATACTTAGGGTGTACTTTACCCTAAGTATAGGGGGATGTCGGACCTGCGAGTATTCTTTTCATTCTTTCTGCTCCTGTTTTTGCTGCCTATACTTAGGGATATTTCACCCTAAGTATAGGGGGGGCAGATTCTGTATATTCTTCTTCACTCGGCTTTCCCTTCATGCACAGCTTTCTATACTTAGGATTAGTTAATCCTAAGTATAGGGGGAGACCACCGAGTTCCTTTCATTTTATTCTTTTATTCATTCCTGTACTTAGCCATTCCTTTTCACTTCCCTTTTACTAAGCACGAGTTATGTCTTCTTCAGCGCTCTTGATAACTCTGAGGACATCGTTCGAGCTAAGTATAGGGGGGGTGTGTATATATACTTTAGCCATAACTCGTACTTTGTGTGAGTGTGTTAATAAATAAAATGGCTAAAAATCACAAAAATTAAAAATTTTTCATGAACATAAACCTCTTTTATTCTTGCACATACATAGCTAGTGTACAAAGTATTTTTGTAAAAATGATTTCAAAAATCTTTTGTGTAAAGCTTGTGTAAATATTTTGTATCAAAATTATGTATATAGTACAAAATTTTTTCAAAATGTTTTGAAAATCAAAAGTTTGCAAAAATCTTGTGTAAATGTGTGTAAATATCATTTTGCAAAACTTGCACCTCATGCATCATTCATGATTTCAAAACATTTTTCAAAAATTTTTGCATGATTGTAAAATATTTGTAAATAGCATCTTGTGTACATATATGTATATAGTTTTTCCTGGATGAGAGTTGACATTTAAACTAAGCCTGAAATTAAATTGAGAAATGGAGCTTGAATAAGATCTTAATCCACTTAACTTCAAGAGGAACCTTATAGGACTTAGGGTTAAGGCTTTTCAGGTCCATAAGGACTTAATTCTTTGAGTCCACTAGGCTATGAGCATATGTCATCTTGATGAGCCTAAGTAGAGCACTTAACAACACACGCATGACTCTCAGAGACAATGGCTTAACTTGCACCTGCACTTTACACATGGCTCTCCACGGATGAGGTGGTGAGGAGGCAGTTTCCTTTGGCTTGGGGTAGCATATGAGGGTAGTACTTCTAGGCGGAACCTCTCTTCTTCTTATAGTGAAGGAAGTGCACCTCAACTTGGTCTAGTGGTGTTGAAAGCTAAAGACAGAAGCTGTGGGTTGCAATAAAGCTTCAAAAGAGGGATAGTCTACTGGCTCAAGGAGAAATTTCTTATATGCTGCACCATGTAGATATGTTGTACAGAAGTCCTTGAAAAAAAAATGCAAAAAGAACTCCAAAAAAAAGTGGTGGGTCGGATTGAAAATAACCCCACCGGAGTGAAAAGCAAAAGCTTATGGTATCATGTTACATCTCATGAAGCTTGCAGCGGGAGACTTAGCTACACTGGCTAAGCTTCCAAAACTCTATACTTCTACCCCCTCTTCTTGAGCCGGTTGCACTTGAACTTAGAAGGGAATACCCCGCTTCTCGAGGAAAGAGTTGCTAGACTGAGGCATTAGAGTTACCAGGTTGAGGGAGGTTGTTTCTTTGTTACTTCTGAGGTGGGGAGCCACATATCACTTACACTGCATGGAAAGATTCATGGTCATTAGAGTTTGTGTATGTAGACTTGTTCTGATCTGGTTTATTGAGGAGTCTTGTCCATAGACTGGTGGAACTTAGAGGCTGTTGAGTTTTAGGCTTAAGTCCAAATAAGGTTCCGACACATTAATAATCCAAAGATCTGATCAAGCTCCATATTTCAATTTAATGAAGGAAAATTTAATAAGTCAACCTTGATCCATGTACATCCTCTTTTTCTTTTTCTTTTTCTTTCTTTTTCACTTCTTTTTCAAATAAGTGTTTGCTAAGGGACTAGCAAAGTTAAAGCATAGGGGGTGATGAATACCCATTCATCACTCTTTATTCTATTATTTTAGCTACAAAAACCTTTGCAAATACATGTAGATATGTGTAAATACAAATAATTACCAAAAGCATGCATTGTGTAAAAACCTATAATTAGCATGTTTTTGTGCAAAAATAAAAAGAATAAAGAGCAAAAAGAAAAAGAGGGAAATATTTAGAATAAATATTGAGCAACCTAACCCAAGGGAGGGCTCAGCATGGGCCTGACCGCATAAAAGCCAAAGTAGAGGGAGATAGGAGCTCATGTGTATATACTTCTGTAAATACAATAAATTATATTTTCCTCACCCAAAAATATGTTGTAAGTATTTGTATATATCTTCTTAAAAACAAAATACAAATAAAAAAATCAAATCAAAAATTCAAAAATATACCTTCACCATGTGCATAGACCATCACCCATGTATTTATTTAACCCTATAAATAAATGAAATTATTTTCAGAACTTTTTGTGAATATTCTATTGCATATTTTGTAAATAAAATAAATAAAAAGAAACAAAACAAAAATCAAATAAAAATTACAAAATTAAAATACAAAAATACATTGTATAAATACCATGTATATAAATGTATATATCTATTTATTTCACCCTTATATATATATAATAAAAATAAAATAAAAATATTCTTTTATTCCATATTTTATGATGTAAATAAATAAAATACAAAATAAGCATAAAAATAACAAATAAAAAAAATCAAAAATAAAAATCCATATAGTGTACATATACCTATATATAGAGCTACCCTATTTTTATTTCCAAAAATTAAATAAAAATCACCAAAAAATAGAAAAAAATAAAAGAAAAATATTTCATGTTTTGAGTTTTCTTTAATTCGGTCTATTTCTGCCCTAAAATAAATAAACAAAAATCAAGTACACGTGGCAGCGTCTGACTGGTCCACGGGGGAATGTTGACCCCGGTCAACTCCCCCGCGGACTCCTTCCTTTTCTGGAAGATGCGTGCCGCGCCTCCTTCGCCGATTTATCCACGCGTCTCCAGGCTGTCACCCACTCAACCCCCGTGCTCGGATTCTTCGCCAATCATCCATCATCCTCGCCGGATCTTCCGCCATCAAATCCACGCCTTCTATAGCTGTCGCCACTCAACCCTAATCGCCCCTGTCACCATTTATATCCCGACCTCCGCCGCCTCCGCGCCCCATCTTTGGCCCTTCTCCTCCTTCCCAGTGACCTCCATAGGCTTCGCGAGAGTGACAGCAAGCGTCTGCCCTTGTTGCAGTGAGGCGAGGAAGCGAATCCATTGATCCGGCGATTCTCGCCGTCCTTGCTCCGCCGCCGGCGTTGAGCATCGAGCTTCAGGCCTTGACGCCCTTCGAAGCTACGACCCGGAGTTAGCCACGCTCCAGCACAGTCTACTGCAGCCATCAGGTAGTCGATTAGCTCTTCCATTTCTCCCAATTTCCGATTTCACCCAAATCGCATCTCCGACGTGCTTCTCTGATTCCGACTATCCCGAGTACCCTTTCGATCATCGGAGCACCTTGTCATCTCCGCCATCTCCCCACGCACCTTCTACGCCCTTTCACTCAACCCAGATCGTACCGGATCTGGGAATCGAGCTCCCCCGCCGACCACCTTCGCCGGAGCTCGCCATCTCACCGCACCGATCACCTTCACGCCACCTAACCGGGTCGAGGCAATTTGCCCTCGACCCGTGAGTCTTCTGGTTTACTTTTCAGGTCGAATCGAGGGTGTCTGAAGCCCTTCGCCATCCAGCCAGGAGCTTCATCTCCGCCGACTTCGCCGGAGCTCTTCAGAGCTCGGCTAGGTCATCGGAGACTACCACCCGCCACAGAGCTTCACCGCGGATCTTTTCCGACCTTCAGAGGGCTCACCGGAGGATCCTAGCGCACGCACGAGCCCGGCGAAGTTCGTCGGGGATCTGTTCTTCCAGGACCTCCAGCCGCCGTTGATTGCATCTCCTCGCTCCAGTTCAGATCTTGGCCGTCCATCCTTGGAGCTACCAGTACCGTCCGATCAGAGGAGGAGTGATCTGGAGCGCCCACCAGCCGCAGCCGTTCGATCTACACGTGGGCGCGCATCCAACGCTTCATTAATAAAGGGGTAAATATCGTAGGCCCCCCTCGTAGTTTGTAGTTTCATTTTTAGTCCTGTAAGTTGACGAGTCAGTTATTTATTTTCTGGGATATTTGCACTAAGGACCTCGTACTTATTTTATTTGCACTTATACCCCCGCCTGTTGTGAGCCACGTGCGTCGTCACGTGTTATTCTGGGTTATTTGCAATATATGCCCTGTAGTTCTGGATGTTATTCATTGAATAAAATGTTTTGTTTATTTGCATATATACCCCTGTGAACACTTTATATTCGCATGTGCGTTTTATTTTGGGATATTTGCATATAAGCCCCTGGACTTTTGATACGAGTTATCAATAGGTCCTTGGAACTTATTTTTATTACATTTAGGTCCTTGAGTGCCCCAGGCACGTGCTTGGCACGTGACTTCTTGGGTATTTTGCACCAGGACCCCAGAACTTTTGGGTATTTGCACATAGGTCCCTGTGCACAGTGCCCCACCTTTATTTTTGAATAAAATATCAAACGACCTCCAAATCCAATGAGATTTTGACACATGGCTCCTGCCATGGTGTAGGAATTTCTATGATTTTTGAGGACAATTTTGATTTCATTTATTATTTTTAAAAATTCAAAAACCCCTATTTTTGCCACTGTTTGACTTTAAAAATACCAAAAAAAATATAAAAACATCTCCAAAAATTCTAAAAAAATCAGGTATTGTAGTTTGCTTGCTGTTTGATTTTCTAGCCAATTTTGGCTATTTTTCATCACCTAAAAACCTTAAAAATTGAAAAACCCCTAAAAACCCATAAAAATTATAATAATTAAATCAAAAATCCAAAAACAATAATTAGGGTGCCTAAATTTTCCTTATTCTTCATAGATTACAGGAAAATTACCTCCAAGGTTGATTGAAACTCTTAAATATTTTATTTTTGAGTTTCTAACCTTGCTGGACAGTACCTTGGTGTTTCTGCCTTGTTTGATTTTTAGTAAATAATTTACTCATTAGAAAAATCCCAAAAATTCACCAAAAACAGTAAAAAACATTTAAAACATAAAAACAAATTTTCTTGAATTTTTGCTTGATTTTTAATACTTTAAATAATTTGTTGAAGTGTTCCTAGTTTTGACTTTTCTTATTTTCTTTACATTTTGAAAACATAAAAAAAAAAAATTTTCAAAAATCATTAAAAAAAAACCACAAAAATATGTTCTCTGTGTCTTAGTTCAATTTGACTACATCGTAGGCCGCAAGGCCAATCTGTGCTCCTTGTGTTCGACCCTGGGAGCTATATCAGGTTAATCTTATAGCAGGACCACTTCTCTGTATTTTATTGATTTATCTTCATCTGTGGTTCATTTTTCTTGATTGACACATTCTGAGCGATTGAGGACAACGACATTGTGATTTATTTTCTACCTCAGTTGTTCGGGATTTCGTGTCAACAGGTACCATTCTGAACTGGAAACCCTGGGAGTTGACATGGATACATATATGCAAATCGACTTCATTTTGTTGTTGCTCTCTAAGCCTTTCAACAACTTTGTGGTCACATACCACATAAGTAAATTTTATTATACTAACAATGTGCTATTGTCTGCATCAAAGTCTCCTAAAGACGTAATGAAGAAAGATGTCCCCTCTAGTAGTGCAATGGTTGCACAAGTCAAAGGAATGAAAGGTCGGAAGCAAGGCTTTCGGAAGGGCCCGACCCAGAAGAGAAAGAAGATGAGTCAAGGTGTTACCTCATCTTCCCATGCATCTACTTTTATAGCATTGAAGAAAATCGATGTCTATCATCACTGCAAGAAGTCGGGGCACTAGAGGCGTAATTTCCCGGATTACCTCAAGTTTGTTGACAAAGGTAAAGCCCCAACAGATATGAAATCTATTTTCATCATTGAAACTTATTTTCTCATTGGATGAGAAGGAAGTTGGGATGTAGATTCTGATGCTTCTGTTCAAGTATGCAATTTGTTGCATCTATTTCAGGAAACTGAAATTCTTGATAAAGGGGGATAGCCATCTAGATGGGATTTGATGCAAATGTTGCAGCAGTCATTGTCGGGACCTGATGACTATTGTTATCTGGTGGAAATGTCCTAATACTTAATAAGTGTCTTTATGTACATGAAGTCAGAAGGAATCTTATATATGTATCTAAGTGTGTTAGAAGCGAATATTCAGTCCTTTTAAGTAATAAACTAGTCATAAATCATTTTGATAAGCATATTGCAGATGGTGTCTTGACTTCTGGTGGACCTAATGAATTGTACATTGATGAACATGTCATGAATGTTACTACCACTAATAAAAACCCTAAAATATACAAGGAGGATGGAAATCATTTAAACATGATTTAGCATCAAAGGCTTGGTCATTTATCTATTGATAGGATGAATAGAATTATATAGGATGGACCCTTAGATTTTCTACGGGTTCAATATTTTCCTACCTACAAACATTGTATTTGAGGTAAAATGACTACGATTCCTTTCTGTAACAAGGTTACACGATGTGAGGGTATTCTTGACCTAATACATATCGATGTATGTGGTCCCTTCTGTACCGCGACTTGAATGGATAACCATGTTATGAGACGTTTATTGATGACCATTCATGATACATGTTTATCTTCCTACTACGTCATAACTATGAAACCTTTGAAAATTTCAAAGTTCAAGGATTTGGTTGAGAACCAAACTAATAGATGATCAAATAGATTTAATCTGATCGAGTTGGAGAGTACCTCTCAGTTGAATTCAATGAATACCTAAAAGAGAATGGAATCATCTCCAATCTCAGTACTCCTTGAACCCCCAAACACATTGATGTTATTGAAATATGCAACAGGTCCATCATGGATACGGTCCATTCAATGATGAGTAAAACACATTTACCTCTTAGTTTTGGGGGATATGCAGTAGATACTACGAATATATCCTGAACAAAATTCGTAGAAAATCTGTACCCAAGACTCTTCATGAGCTCTGGTATGGAACCAAATCTAGTGTTTATCACTTAAAGGTTTGGGGTTGATTGGTCCATGCGAAGAACGTGGATGCAAGAAAGCTACAATCTCGATCTCTTGAGTGTTATTTCGTTGTGTATGTTAAAGATGGTATTAAATACCATCTTTATGACCATAAGAACCTAGAAGGTTTTAGTCTCTAGAGATGTGATATTTCTGGAGGATGACTTCCTTAAAGGTCAAGACAAAAATGAAGTATAGGAACTCATTGAGTCCCATGAGGATTATGAGCTTCCTTAACCAGAACTAAAGAGATAAATAAAGATGAAGCACAAATACATATTCAAAGGAGTTCGATGGTGGTTGCACCACCTGAATGGTATGGATTCCAGGTGTCAAGTGAAACTGATAATGATCCTGCTTCATTTGATGAATCACCCGCGGATCATGATATGGATAGATGAATGCTCGAAATGAAGTCAAAGATTGACTCCATGCATAAGAATGGTGTATGGACCGTAGAGGATCCACCATAGGAGGTAAAACCCATTGGGTATAAATGGATCTTCAAGAGAAAGAGGGGACCTGATGGGAAAGTAGAGAGTTAAAGGCAGGACTCGTGCCCAAACGCTACATACAGAGAGAAGTCATCGACTATGACTCTTAACCACGGCATCTAATAGATGAACATCAAGACAACTTTCCTTAATGGATACCTCATGGAGGATATCTATATGGAGTAGCCTCAAAGCTTCATAATCGAGGAATGTAAAGTACGCAAGATGAAGAAATCCATCTATTGGTTCAAACAAGCTTCTCGTTGATGGACCATCAGATTTGACAAAACCGTAAAGAGTTGTGACTTTGTGTAGAATCCTGATGATCCTTGCGGGTACAAGAAGCTTAGTGGGACCGCCATTATGTTCATCGTTCTTTACATAGATTACATCCTTATCATTTGGAATGATACATCGATGATGACTAGTGTTAAGATTTGGCTATCCCATACATTCGAGATGAAAGATCCTATAGATGTATTTGACATCTTGGGTCTGAAGCTATTCAAAAATCAAGAAAAGAAGATATTGGGATTATCACAACATGGGTACATGAAGAAAATCCTTGAACATTTCCATATTTATAGTTCCAAAAGGTTTCCTCCCATTAAGACATGGTATCCTCCTGTTTAAAGGGATGGCTCCTCAAAGTGTTGAGGAAAATAAAACCATGGCTGGATGCCCCTATGCATCAGCTGGAGGATGCTTAATGTACGCCATGGATCTGTACTATGCTAGATGTCTGCCATGTAGTGGTATTGGTAAGATGTTACCAATCTTGCTATGGAGAACAACACAAGTTTGCAATGAAGAACATTTTCATGTATCTAAGACGGATGAAAAATTAGATCTTTGTCTATGGAAATGGTGATTTCCAAGTCTTGGAATACATAGATTCAGATTTCCATTCGGATATTGATGATCGTAAATTAACATCAAGGTTTGTGTTCTTATTGAATGGCAGTACTGTGAGCTCGAGAAGAAAGAAGCATGACACTACAACAATTTTGAGAACAGAAGTCGAATACATTGACGCATTGGATGCTACAAAGGATGTGGTGTGGTTGCGCAAGTTCATCCTGGAACTTGGTGTAGCTTCCTCTGATAATCCCATCTTGTTATTATGAGATAACATAGGAACCATTACCCAAGAGAAGGAACCCAGATGGCATCAAAAGATCATGCATGTGGAAAGGAAATACGACATCATTTAGGAGATTCAAAAGCATGATGACATCATCATCACTAAGGTGGCCTATGCCGATAACATTTACTAATCCTCTTACCAAACCATTGTCACAGAAGGTTTTCGACTAGCATGTAATGAATATGGGTTTATGGATTGTACTCGAATGGTTCTGAGGGCTAGTGGGAGAGTGTTAGCCATGTAAGGTTGAGACGAACCATTCCTACAATAAATGTTATTGTAATATTCAATTTATCAATAAAATTTATTAATTTCTTCACTCCCTATTTGATATTAAACGAATGAATGCACTATAAGGTCCCTTTATACAATTAGAGTTACGTATCATGGCCATATTAATGATCATACAACTATTGATTCAATAGTTGAATCAGAGAGGCTGATGCTTGGAAGAATATCTAAGTAACTAGATTGAGGACTCATTAGGAACCGTCAAATGATTGTTAGGAGATGATTTCCAGCCAGAGTAGGAGATGGCAATCCTTTCTCACTAGGCTTATATGATAGCGACCTCTTGATGCATGTTCTCTGCATGGAATAGAGATTCATATGTGTCAGATTAGTTAGGTTAGAGAGTTGACTTATTGAGATCGAGATCCATGATCATTGACATCGAGCATTGAGGAGAGTTTACCCAGTCTCTGATTATTCTCAGGAAGTCGTTCTTAGCCTTTGCTAAAGCGACTAAGATTACAAGACTCGGGAAATCGATTTTTCAGCATTGGGAGCACTCCGACCTCACCCATTCTTTGATACACTTTATTCTAAGGTGACCCGCACATCCGCTGACAGTCGTAACCGTCAAGAGGTAGCTGAGTCCCACCTCTCTGCTATACCTGAGAGACCAACTGCTCGGACGACCGTTGGTTCCGAGACTCCCCACACCTTCACTTCATCAACTGCTTGCACCACCACCGTGACGGCTTCTAACGAGGACTCACGACCATAAGCTATCACTAAGTAAGATATGACTTTTGTTGATTGCCTTGACCATTTTGATGATCCGACACAAGAGCCCAATTAATGCCAAGCCAACTGAGACCACGAGAACCTTCACGAGACATGTGCTGACCCTTTAGGAATATTACAATCTATATGGTGACTTGTCTAATGAGGAACCCATGGTCAGTACCACACCATGTCCCGGACCTTCAAAGGAAATATCCAAGACTAAATTGACTATCTAGTGAGAGGAAGTCGAGAATTTGATTCCTCGAGGAGTTCCCCGAACCTCTCAAGGCACGTCGCTCTCATCTCCATCTCAATGATTCAGGTTCTAGAAAACCGACTAAGAATGTATCCTTAAACACACTGGAGAAGGAGTTTTCTGAGGAGTCCTCATCTGGTCCAGACAAGGTAATTTATATGAGTGATCTCAGTTCGGTTATTCTCAAATCTTATCTAAGCAAGCAGTCGTGTGTCAACCCTCGTTGGACGATCCCTACACCTCACTATTATTCATCTGAGGATGATTCCGACAATGACACATATCTGTATTATCCACCTCCTTGCATCCACAAGAAGGTTCGTCACAAACCTATTTAATCCTTGTATATTCTCGCTCTTTATTGTATATACTCTCCCTCCCTCCCTAGTGATTCGAATCACTCGCCCCTGGCTCCATATCATTTCATTTTGTGACTATACTTAGGATAACCATATCCTACGTATAGTTGGGAGAGTGACCCACATCTACTCATTGTACATCCTCCAGATCACATCGGTTCTCATACTCACTCCTGTCCTACACTTAGGCTGACCAAAGCCTAAGTATAGGAGGGACCAATGCCCGCCATGTATATACTCATACATTTCCCCTCTTACCCACATCCGCCCCATTTTTTATCTTTTTCTATACGTAGGCTGCCAGAGCCTAAGTATAGGGGGCGAAGCGACTTCTATACATTTTTGTAATTTTGGATCTCCTACGCTGAGCACGAGCTATGTCTTTTTCATCTCTTTTCGTGCTGTGGGGACATAGCACACGCTAAGTATAGGGGGCGTGTATATATTACATATATACTTTACCCATAGCTCATACATTCCGCGTATTTTCGCGTATTTTTTGTATATATTATGCAATATTTAGAGGGTGGACAAAATTGAAAAAAAATTATAATTTTGTACTATATTGTTGTAAAATTCTTGTAAAACATACTTTGTAAAAATTGTTGTAAAATAGGATGTATACCAAAAAAAAACTGTATACTATGTATATTATGTGCAAATTATGTAAATTAAAAAGTGTTGTAAAAAATAAAAATTGTTGTATACCAGAAAATAAAATAAAATAAAGGCTTCTTATTACTCTTGCATATCATCCTTGCATTTCAAAAAAAAGTCTTGCATTTCATTCATAGCATGTCATCTACCTCTCATCTGCATATCTTGCATATGCAAGGTGAAAAGCTAGTGGGTTCTGAACCAAGTTTTGAGTAGATGTTGAGGATGGACTTGATTTAACCTTAATCCATCAAATTTCAGAGGAACCTTATAGGAGCTGGAGTTAAGATTTCTCAGGTCAACTGACTTAATTCTTTGAGTCCGCAAGCCTATGTTCACATGTCATCTTGATTAGTCTAAGTAGAATATCTCGTGCACACGCATGATTCTTCTAGACAATGACCAAAATTGGACAAGCACAATGCATGTAGCTCTTCATTGATGAGGTGGTGAGGAAAGTAGAATCCTTTAGCTTGGAGTAGCACACGGGTGGAACATCCGTCCTCCTCTAGGGAGGGTAGTGCATCTCAACCTAGTCTGGTGGTGTTGAAGCCTGAGGACAGGACGTTGTGGGTTGCAATAATGCTTCAAAAGAGGGATAGTCTACTGGATCAAGAGGAAAAACTCCTGATGTACATGCTTCACCTTGTATACAAGTTCCAAAACAAAAGAAAAAAAAATGCAAGAACTCCAAAAAAATATACAGGCCACAAAAAAATTACATGTCGGAGTATTTATTATTAGCAAGAAGACTGCAGCTAGACGACTTGGCTACACTGGTCAGGCATCGCGGGATAGGAAGCTACACTGGCTACCGTCCATTCTTTTCTTTACCCCCCTCCTCTTGAACTGGTCACACTTGAACTTAGAAGGGAATACCCCGCTCCTCGAGGAAAGAGTTACTGGACCGGGTAATTAGAGTTACCATGTTAGAGGAGGATGATTCTTAGCCATTTCTGATGTGGAGATCTATTTATCACTTACGCAGTACAAGTAAGAATCATAATCATCAGAAATTTACGTTTGAAGATTTGTTCTGACCTGACTGTTGAGGCGTCGTGAATAGAAGACTTGTGGAACTTGAAGTCTGTTAAGTCTTAAACTCAGAACCCAATAAGTTACGCCACACAATTAGTCCAAAAGGTCGAGTCAAGCTCCATTTTCAACTTTTGTTCATGACCTTGGTATGGAACCCAAAATCATTTCACTCTTGCATTTCATTTTAGTTGCTCGGGGACGAGCAAGGTTTAAGTATAGGAGTTTGATGAATCTGTGATTCATCACTATGAAAATAGAGTTCTTTTCTTGAGTAAATAGCAGCATATTTCCCCTTATCTTGCATAATTAGCATTCATGCATGCAAGCATACTACCTGCCTTTTAGCATTCATATGTGCATTAATAAGAAGCCTAATTCATTTGTAAATACTCACCTGTATATTCACCATATTTCACCTACTTATATATATTTTATACTAACTCTAAATCCAATAAAATAAACTCCATAGTGTATATATTACTAACACTAATTAAAGAAAAATATCAAAAAATATTAACTTGTAAAATTGACCAATAAAACCTCAATCCAAATTTTAAACTAGGAGCCTTAAAATGTACATATCTCTCTCATACAACCTCTGTATTAGGTCTATTCACTTTTAAAAATAATATACATTCAGAGACCTTCGAAACAAGACCAATTTCATTAAAATCGGAGCTCGTATGCAAAACTTGGGTTTTGGGCCCCTTTTGTATATTGTACATATTGACCATTTTGCCCTTGTATTTTACCATTTCATTTTCTTAATTATTAAAAATCCAAAAAAATATATATTAAGTTGTAAATATTACTCTCATAACTTTTCTAACTTTATTTTGATTTTTCTCTCTTTTAAAAATGACAAAAAAATTCAAAAGATAAAATGTGGTATTTTATACCTATAAGGTACCACCAAAAAATACATTTTGTACAGATGATCTGATTTGATTTTCGACCCTTTATAAAAGTTATAGATCTCGTTGAGACGAACAACTTTCATGTTGACTACTTTTTGATTTAATCCCTTTTATTATTTCTTTTTTATTTTCTTTACATTTAATTTTTGAATTTTCTAGGAGCAACATGTGGCAGCTCCTGGAGCCGCCACATGTCACCCCATTTTCTTTATTTTCAGATTTATTTTATTATTTTCGGATTTATTATTATTATTATTTTACTATTTTATTTTAATTATTTTTAGTAGCCTACTATATTATTTAATTAATTTATTTATTTTATCCCCCTTTTACCACTTCTTTTCTTACTCCCCACTCCAAGTCAACACTTTCTCCACTACTCCATCCACTCCACCCCTTCTCCAACTTCCTCCTCCTTCCTCTCTTTATATTCTCCTCCACTCCTCTATTCATCATCATTCGCTGTTTTTGAGAGAAGTGAGGTCGAGCCCCTTTAACCTTCAGGTGACAGCTGTATGAGACGAGTCAAGCGACGACAACCTCAAGGAGAGATCCGCGGCATGACCATTGCCGCATCGCGAGATCCATTGGACTTGCTCAGCTTCGGAGCACCCGCCATCTCCTTTAGGCGACGACGGAAGCCGCATGACGCGGCTCCACCTTCGGCGAATCACAGGTAAGTAGTCCCTCAACTTTTCCTTGTCAATTTTTTTATCTAACCTTATTTGTTTATCTTGTTCATCACAAAACAAAAAAATCATATCACCACCACCATATTTTATTTCATCCATTAAAATCGTTTCTTTCATAACCATTAAAAAAACCACCACCATCATCCTCACATCATTCACCATTTTATTTCTATTTTATACTACCATTTCCTGTTTACAAAATATAAAGAAAAAATGCAAAAACAAAAAAAAGATCAAAAAAAATAAAAGATAACAGAGAGGAAGCAGCTCCGACGCCGCCGCCCCCTGCCTGGACGACCGCCGACGGCCGTCGTCTTCGCCTCCACCGACGGTCGCCGTCTCCACCGCCGAGCCCTCCTGCCAACCCCTGCATGCTTGCCCCAGCGCAACCATCCATGCGTGCTAAGCCCCCGCCACCTCCTGGGCTCCCGTCGCGTCGTCCCACGCAGCTGTGCGTGCCTTCTCCAACCGAGCCCCGCGACCCGCCAGCCCGGCTTCTGCTCCGCTGTGCGCGGCCGGGCGCCACCCCGAGTGCGCCTCCTCCTCCGCAGCGCACGCCCAACCCACAGTCCGCCGACGATCTCCGCGTCCTGACGCCGCGTGCCGCCCTCCAACCCGCACCATCCACGCGGTCGTGCGCCGCCCTCCAAGGCAGTGCCGCCCTCGCACTCCACGTCGTGCTCTACCCCGCCTCACCTCGCTACGTCGGCCACCTCCTCGCGCAGCTGCCCGCCATCACGCAACCGCCCGTGCAGCCCCTCGCTGTCGCTGCCACGCCTCCCATCCGCCTCTTCACCGCCCGTGCGCGGCCTTGGCCGCCCCACCGTGCGGCACGCCGCGTCGAACGTCGCCGCCCTCACGAAGCCCTAGCCATTCCACCTCCTACGCGCCTTGCGGGTGATGAAAAGAGGAGGTCCTTTTTTATTTTATTTTTTGTGAAATTTTCACTTTCACTTTTGTCAGTTTTCATATTTCCATAAGCGCCCTTGTGCACAGTTTGAATTTATTGTCTCAATTCTGTATTGCATTTGATACCCTTATCTTTGCATGATTATTTGGACATCCATTTTGCAACAATTTTTAATACAAAAATAGTATTTGTTGAAAAAATAGTTATGAACATTTTGGCTATTTATTTATATTTTTGTAAGAATCAATTTATTTATGAAAATCAGAGATTGAAATTGATTAATATTTTGCAATTTAGGCTCTGAAATTTGCATGTACATATTTCTTGCTCTAAAAATTACGAAAAATTGTGAATGACGTATTTAAGTGTTTTTTAATTACAGTCCAAATTTCGTCCAAGTAGGAGTTGTCTTGTGCATGAAATAAATTATAGAGTGATTTCTGTAATTGATTTCTAGTTAATTCCACGAATCTATTTGAGAAATTTTAACTCTCTTAGATTCCTTATTGAAATATCTATTTGAGATAAATTAATCTCTAGATAATTTAACTTCATGGATTTATTAGAAAATAAATACCCACAGTCTCTCTATTTTCAGTAAAAAATTCATAAAAAATCAAAAAGTGACAGAAAATTCAAAAAATATTTGTGTACATCATTTCATGATGCTTATCTTCCATTATTTTTCATAATTTTTGCATATTATTTGCATGAAAAATTTTATAAAAACCCTATAACAGTTTGCATTTTTCATTTGTGCATTTTAAATCCAAAAATTCCAAAAAAATAAATTTCGCATTCATTGTTGGAATAGGTTTTTAGGAAAAATAACACTTGGCTGATCTGAATTAATTTTATATTAAAATTAAATTTGTCTAAGTAGCTTATTTTCTTAATAACTTAATTCATCCACATTGTTGCATTTGGCATTTTATATCGCACAAAAAAATTACAAAAAAAATCCCACTTGGAAAACCGCAATCTAATTCATCTAACTTGATGCTGAGTTGTTCCTTTGCCTCCTTGAGTCGACCCTTGGGCTTGCCCAGGCTAAATAAACATAAAACCGCAGCTTGTTTTCATTTGACGATTTATCTATTTGTGCGGTAATTTTTGATCGACCGGATCTATCTGACTGCAATGAAAGATTCAATTAGACAACTATTAAAAAGGGTAGGTCCGCGGCCCGTCACCACCCCCTTTCTATTTCGGGAACCTCACCGTCAAGCCTCGCCGACCTTTACCACCTCCCTCGTGTAGCCCTATCTCCCTTATCCTCGCCGAACCCCTCAAACTCCATTACCTCCATCCACCTCGCTCCACGATGCCCACCAACCCACCACCTCGCCACTTATGCCGTCACCTCAACCTATAAATATTCCATCTCCGGCCACCTTCATCGCCATCCGCCAGTACAGGAGGTTTCCCTGAGCTCCAGTCTACTCATTGGTGACAGCAATTGGGCTCGACATCGAGCGAAGACGGTAGATGACCTCCGGCGAGATACGCAGCACACCTCTACATGTCGCAGCTCCTCTACGGCGCTGCACGAGTTCAGGACCACTACCGGCCTTTGAGCGAAGACCTGGAGGCTCTCATCCGAGCTTCTGACCCTATGTAGATACCTCCATCTCTCTCCCGATCTTCATCTTCTTCGTCTCGATACATATCATATTTTTTTGTCGTCCATACACCATCTCAAGTTCTATCGGCCATCCTCCGAGCTTCGCCTCGGAGCTGGCATCCTCGTGCATCCCTTCTCCTGCTCCGACAACGTACTTCATCACCTGATGACACAAGCTCCGCCACCTTGGAGGAGCTCGATCACCTGACCACCCCTTCTCTTCTCAGGCCTTAGTCGCACACATGGACACCCCAGGAGAACATATGCACGCCTCTGCTATCCACTAATCCCTTGCAGGTACTCTAATTTTGATTGTTTGGAACTTCATCGTAGCACCATTCAAGCTTCTCCAATGCTGCTCTCCAGACCACCTCCACCACAGCTAAGACCTTTGGAGGATCCCCGACGCCTCTACGAATCTTCCGAGCTATTTGGAAATGTCCGACGAGCTTCACCAACGATCAGAGGAGGAGGCAGAGCCAGAGCTTCCTCACTAGAGCCCAGCCTTGTCCGCCGCAGGAGGCGGCGGACCGGAGGGAGATGAAGAGTAGCAACTGTCTGATCTTCTTGATCAGACGGTCAGGAGATCTCCACGTCACACTCATCCCGCAGCTGTAGAATCAGGAAGATCCGACGCATGAGAGAACGCCATGTCATCACCTACTGGGAGCTCCAGACGCTATTGGATTCATCATGATCCAACGGCAACAGATCGTTCACATATTCATCTTCATCGAGCCACCGAGACTGTTGGATTCATCATGATCCAATGGGCTGCATCGCACCACGCCTCAGCTTCCAGGGTTGTTGGATCGTTACTTGATCCTGTGGTCTACAGCGTGCCACGTAGCCGCCTCCGAGCCTCCGCCTCAACCATTAGGCTCAGAGCCCTCGAAGCTACCCCGAGCCAAGTTCGAGCCTCCAAAGTTACCCGAGACTCCTTTCGAGCCTCTGTAGTCCACCGAGCCTGGGACCCCACATGGTTTTCGCGTGTGGTTATGGGTATTTTGCAGCGTGACACTTGGAAGTTTACGTAATTTACATTTCAGTCCCTGTTAGGAGACCCCACGTGAGGACCACGTATTCTGTGGGAAATTTGCATTTACCCCCCCCCCCAACATTATAGGCAATTGCATATCAGTCCTTGTCAGCACATTTACTTTTTATCTATTTTATTTCCTGTAATTGTAAATAGGCCCTGTCTTTGCACACATATTTTTGGCATTCATTTTAACTCATTTTTTCAAGTTTGAAGATGCATTGTGTAGCTTAATTTGTCTCGTTCATATGTGACAGATGGCATATTTTTGTGGAAGTAGTGGTTTTTATTATTAATTAATCAGTGAAATTTTCTCCGTATTTTGCACATTTATGCCTATTAATTTGTAGTAATTTTTCTGTGACAAAAAAATCACAGTGTATCCAATTCATCTCATTTGCATGCATCTCGAGGCCCAAATAAAATCCTTTTGTGATTTTCTCTCTATTAATTTATAATAGGTTCATTTGACATAGAAATTTAGGTCTATTAAATTTTCCTGTATTCTTCACACTTAGATCTATCTAGGATAATTTTTATATCTGAAAATATTGTGATTTGATATTTATTAAAATTAATTTAGTCAAAATCACCTTGCATCCATTTTAAATTCATAGTAAATTCATTTAGCATCAGAAAAATCTAAAAGTTAGAGTAGCTTAATTTCATAGCATTTCACCATCTGGCCATGTTTGATAATTTTTTGAATTAATTTGACCATCTTTCTGATTTAACTTATAATTTGGCCTGATTTTGCATGTGTCTTGCATAATATATATATAATATATATATATATATATATATCCAAAAGACCAAAAATATCTTCTAAAATCCGACCATGGAAATTTGCTTAAAATCTACCTAA